>CM031963.1:34747059-34812059 GCA_018749465.1 Paracanthobrama guichenoti
GTACAGCCGTTCTGGTGAAACGGTGATGTTATCCAGCTCATTTCAGTATCATATAGTGTCAATGCGGGCAGATCGGTAATATAGATGAGATTTAGGAGTCCCCAACTGAGCAAGCCAAAAGCCAGAGGCAATGGTGGCAAGGAACCAAAACTCCTTCAGGGTCAGAATGGAGAAAAAAACCTTGGGAGAAACCAGGCTCAGTCAGGGTGCCAGTTCTCCTCTGGCCGACGAACAAACAGTGTATGATTATAATTCTGGCAACATAGCAGGTTTTAATTCATATTAGGCAAATAGATATTCGTAAAATTGTTTGAACAATCATTTACTGATTTGAATAATAGAGATTGATAATGTTTTATGTGTAAGCCATAGTAAAGAGATGCGTTTTTAGTCTAGATTTAAACTGACAGAGTGTGTCTGCTTCCCGAACAATGCTAGGAAGACTGTTCCAGAGTTTAGGCGCTAAATAGGAAAAGGATCGACCGCCTGCAGTTGATTTTGATATTCTAGGGATTATCAACTGGCCAGAGTTTTGAGACCGCAATAGACGTGATGGATTATAATGCGTTAAGAGTTTGCTGTAACAGGAAGTCGGGCGTTATACTACAACAGGAAGTCAGATGTTATACTGTAACAAGAAGCCAGACGTTATACTGTAACGGGAAGTCAGATGTTATACTGTAACAGGAGGTCATGCGTTATACTACAACAGGAAGTCAGGCATTATACTACAACAGGAAGTCAGAGGTTATACTGTAACAGGAAGTCAGGCGTTATACTACAACAGGAGGTCATGCGTTATACTACAACAGGAAGTCAGGCATTATACTACAACGTTATACATTATTCTTCTCTTTGTTTTTTGCTTCAGGTCTGTGTGAAAGGCCCAAACGTCTTTAAGGGTTATCTGAAGGATCCTGTGAGGACAGCGGAGACGCTGGACACAGACGGATGGCTCCACACCGGAGACATTGGGAAATGGCTGCCGGTACGAAAGTAATTTGTTCTTTATATGCAAGAGACACGATGAACAGGACCATCACACTGCTGTCCTTCTGCTGTCCACTGCACTGTAAACAGAGGAAACCTGCAGTTGCTTCTTTAACTCTTTCCCCACCAGCGTTTAAAAAAAAAACTTGCCAGCCACCGTCAACATTATTGATCAGATTCACAAGTTTCACAGCCTCCAGAATATTTTGTTGTATGAATATCTGAACATGCAATATATCAAAAGAAAGAACAGAGCCTCTGCTTTTAAACAAAAACCCTGTTTTATTCTAGCTTCATGCATTCCTTTTTAATCAACTCTTGAAAGATGTTAAGTTTCATAAAAAAGCAACATTTTGAACAAAAAGTTGAGTGTCTTTTTTTAAAGACTACAAAGTGTGCATAAGCAATGTTTCATCATCTTCTCCTGTGTTTTGATCAAGAGATTCAGTACTCTTTCAGAAGATGTGTAACAGCGCCCCCTACAGTATAACAGTGAAAACACAGATTCTGTCATTGGCAGGGAAGAGCTATCAGATTCAACCAGATTCCACCAGATTCAACCCATAAAAATAATTTATATAGGTTGGTTCAATGAAACCAGTTCATTTATACCATATATTTGTTCAGTGTATAGGTCTATAGATATTGCTTGAGTCTCCTCTGCATTTCTCTTGAACACAAGCACTGAACAGGCTTATTTTAATGATATAGTGTGTTGGATCAACTCAACATTGGTGTGAAAAAGCAAGGAAAACATGGTCAGATATAGTGGCCGTCATTGCTGAATAAATAAAAACTGAACTCCTTCCATTTGTCTGTCCATCAGAACGGTACACTGAAGATCATTGACAGGAAGAAGCATATCTTTAAGTTAGCTCAAGGCGAGTATATTTCCCCAGAGAAGATAGAAAACATCTACATCCGCAGTGAACCTGTGTCTCAGCTCTATGTCCACGGGGACAGCCTGCAGGTCAGTCGCTAACCCTTCTCTAGAATCATGTCTCCAGAGTGAGTTAGCCGCGCTGCTAGCTGATAACCGCTGACTGATGTTGTGTGCAGTCGTGTCTGGTGGGAATCATCGTCCCGGATCCCGAGGTCTTTCCCTCATGGGCTCAGAAGAAAGGCTTTGACGGATGCTTCGACAAGCTGTGTGACAATAAAGTAAGACTTAACCCTGATCTTGTACAGATGTGCTGCTTTTCACCAAATTACTAACCATTGTCTTTTGTGTCACGTCCAAAGGACCTGAAGAAAGCCATCCTGGATGACATGGTGCGTTTGGGAAAAGCCAGCGGCCTCCATTCATTCGAACAGGTGCGTTCACAAAGCCATCAACTACAGTAGCAAACCACCGTTATTATTCTTTAGGATGAAAATCAGTTGCTCAGGTGGTCACACATGTTTTAGGACTACGTTCAATGAACTAGAAAGCTATGGACCCACTTTATATTAGGTGGCCTTAACTACTATATACTAACATTTACAAATGCAATTATTGTGTACATACATGTTTTACATTGTACTTATATTAAAAATTTTTAATTAATTTCTGTAGTTTTATAATTTCCCTTACATCTTTTTTTTTTTCTTTTTAAGTCTTGAATTCTTTTTAATGTTTGACACACACATCTAATATACCAAAACAAACCTCAAAAACACAAAGCTTAATGCAATTCCAAAAGGGTCCAAATAGCAGCAAACATAAATAAATAAACTACATAAACCTAAATTATATTAAAAAAATTGTAATGTAATTGTAATTAACATTACACAAGGGGTTATCCTTAAAATACCTTTAGAAGATTACATAATTTAAGGGCTTTTTCTTGTGTATGAGACTTAAAGATTTAAAGATCATTAAATCTTTAAGGAAAAGTAAAAAGTGGGAGGGTTCTTAAAGAATCTGCATTTATGTATGAATTAATTGGCCAACATCACAATATTGTTAACTAAAAATTCACCATCATAATTAAAAGAAAAAGGTTTTAGGTGTTGTTTAGGTATTACATAATCCAAATGTAACCAAACATAAAGGTCATCCCAGAATATTTTGGAAAATTTGCACAAATAAAATTAATGTTCCAATGACTCTATGTCTGTTTCACAAAAGGTACCTTCCCTTACATCTAACCATACTTTTAAACTTACCCACACCACCACACCTGTCTCTACCTTTACCCTTAAACTTACCCACACCACCACACCTGTCCCTACCTTTACCCTTAAACTTACCCACACCACCACACCTGTCCCTAACTTTACCCTTAAACTTACCCACACCACCACACCTGTCCCTAACCCTACCCTTAAACTTACCCACACCACCACACCTGTCCCTAACCCTACCCTTAAACTTACCCATACCACCACACCTGTCCATAACCCTACCCTTAAACTTACCCATACCACCACACCTGTCCCTAATCCTACCCTTAAACTTACCCAAACTTACCCATACCACCACATCTGTCCCTAACCCTACCCTTAAACTTACCCATACCACCACACCTGTCCCTACCTTTACCCTTAAACTTACCCACACCACCACACCTGTCCCTAACCCTACCCTTAAACTTACCCATACCACCACACCTGTCCCTAACCCTACCCTTAAACTTACCCAAACTTACCCATACCACCACACCTGTCCCTACCTTTACCCTTAAACTTACCCACACCACCACACCTGTCCCTAACCCTACCCTTAAACTTACCCATACCACCACACCTGTCCCTAACCCTACCCTTAAACTTACCCAAACTTACCCATACCACCACATCTGTCCCTAACCCTACCCTTAAACTTACCCATACCACCACACCTGTCCCTACCTTTACCCTTAAACTTACCCACACCACCACACCTGTCCCTAACCCTACCCTTAAACTTACCCAAACCACCACATCTGTCCCTAACCCTACCCTTAAACTTAACCATACCACCACACCTGTCCCTACCTTTACCCTTAAACTTACCCACACCACCACACCTGTCCCTAACCCTACCCTTAAACTTACCCATACCACCACACCTGTCCCTAACCCTACCCTTAAACTTACCCAAACTTACCCATACCACCACATCTGTCCCTAACCCTACCCTTAAACTTACCCATACCACCACACCTGTCCCTACCTTTACCCTTAAACTTACCCACACCACCACACCTGTCCCTAACCCTACCCTTAAACTTACCCAAACTTACCCATACCACCACATCTGTCCCTAACCCTACCCTTAAACTTACCCATACCACCACACCTGTCCCTACCTTTGCCCTTAAACTTACCCATACCACCACACCTGTCCTAACCCTACCCTTAAACTTACTCATACCACCACACCTGTCCCTAACTTTACCCTTGAACTTACCCACACCACCACACCTGTCCCTAACTTTACCTTTAAACTTACCCACACCACCACACCTGTCCCTAACCCTACCCTTAAACTTACCCATACCACCACACCTGTCCTAACCCTACCCTTAAACTTACCCAAACTTACCCATACCACCACATCTGTCCCTAACCCTACCCTTAAACTTACCCATACCACCACACCTGTCCCTACCTTTACCCTTAAACTTACCCACACCACCACACCTGTCCCTAACCCTACCCTTAAACTTACCCACACCACCACACCTGTCCCTACCTTTACCCTTAAACTTACCCACACCACCACACCTGTCCCTAACCCTACCCTTAAACTTACCCATACCACCACACCTGTCCCTAACCCTACCCTTAAACTTACCCAACTTTACCCATACCACCACATCTGTCCCTAACCCTGCCCTTAAACTTACCCATACCACCACACCTGTCCCTACCTTTGCCCTTAAACTTACCCACACCACCACACCTGTCCTAACCCTACCCTTAAACTTACCCAAACTTACCCATACCACCACATCTGTCCCTAACCCTACCCTTAAACTTACCCATACCACCACACCTGTCCCTACCTTTACCCTTAAACTTACCCATACCACCACACCTGTCCCTAACCCTACCCTTAAACTTACTCATACCACCACACCTGTCCTAACTTTACCCTTAAACTTACCCACACCACCACACCTGTCCCTAACTTTACCTTTCAACTTACCCACACCACCACACCTGTCCCTAACCCTACCCTTAAACTTACCCATACCACCACACCTGTCCCTACCTTTACCCTTAAACTTACACACACCACCACACCTGTCCCTAACCCTACCCTTAAACTTACCCATACCACCACACCTGTCCCTACCTTTACCCTTAAACTTACCCACACCACCACACCTGTCCCTAACCCTACCCTTAAACTTACCCATACCACCACACCTGTCCCTACCTTTACCCTTAAACTTACCCACACCACCACACCTGTCCCTACCTTTACCCTTAAACTTACCCACACCACCACACCTGTCCCTAACCCTACCCTTAAACTTACCCACACCACCACACCTGTCCCTACCTTTGCCCTTAAACTTACCCACACCACCACACCTGTCCCTAACCCTGCCCTTAAACTTACCCACACCACCACACCTGTCCCTAACCCTACCCTTAAACTTACCCATACCACCACACCTGTCCCTACCTTTGCCCTTAAACTTACCCACACCACCACACCTGTCCCTAACCCTGCCCTTAAACTTACCCAGACTTACCCATACCACCACATCTGTCCCTAACCCTACCCTTAAACTTACCCATACCACCACACCTGTCCCTAACCCTACCCTTAAACTTACTCATACCACCACACCTGTCCAAACTTTGCCCTTAAACTTACCACACACCACCACACCTGTCCCTAACTTTACCTTTCAACTTACCCACACCACCACACCTGTCCCTAACCCTACCCTTAAACTTACCCATACCACCACACCTGTCCCTACCTTTACCCTTAAACTTACACACACCACCACACCTGTCCCTAACCCTACCCTTAAACTTACCCATACCACCACACCTGTCCCTACCTTTGCCCTTAAACTTACCCACACCACCACACCTGTCCCTAACCCTGCCCTTAAACTTACCCATACCACCACACCTGTCCCTACCTTTGCCCTTAAACTTACCCACACCACCACACCTGTCCCTACCTTTGCCCTTAAACTTACCCACACCACCACACCTGTCCTAACCCTACCCTTAAACTTACCCACACCACCACACCTGTCCCTACCTTTACCCTTAA
The DNA here is from genome assembly GCA_018749465.1 of Paracanthobrama guichenoti. Classification (NCBI taxonomy): domain Eukaryota; kingdom Metazoa; phylum Chordata; class Actinopteri; order Cypriniformes; family Gobionidae; genus Paracanthobrama; species Paracanthobrama guichenoti. The sequence continues at coordinate 34,753,259 of CM031963.1, forward strand.
ACTTACCCACACCACCACACCTGTCCCTAACCCTACCCTTAAACTTACCCACACCACCACACCTGTCCCTAACCCTACCCTTAAACTTACCCATACCACCACACCTGTCCCTAACTTTACCCTTAAACTTACCCACACCACCACACCTGTCTCTAACTTTACCCTTAAACTTACCCACACCACCACACCTGTCCCTAACCCTACCCTTAAACTTACCCATACCACCACACCTGTGCCTAACCCTACCCTTAAACTTACCCATACCACCACACCTGTCCCTAACTTTACCCTTAAACTTACCCACACCACCACACCTGTCTCTAACTTTACCCTTAAACTTACCCACACCACCACACCTGTCCCTAACCCTACCCTTAAACTTACCCAAACTTACCCATACCACCACATCTGTCCCTAACCCTACCCTTAAACTTACCCATACCACAACACCTGTCCCTACCTTTACCCTTAAACTTACCCACACCACCACACCTGTCCCTAACCCTACCCTTAAACTTACCCATACCACCACACCTGTCCCTAACCCTACCCTTAAACTTACCCAAACTTACCCATACCACCACACCTGTCCCTACCTTTACCCCTTAAACTTACCCACACCACCACACCTGTCCCTAACCCTACCCTTAAACTTACCCATGCCACCACACCTGTCCCTAACCCTACCCTTAAACTTACCCAAACTTACCCATACCACCACATCTGTCCCTAACCCTGCCCTTAAACTTACCCATACCACCACACCTGTCCCTACCTTTGCCCTTAAACTTACCCACACCACCACACCTGTCCCTAACCCTACCCTTAAACTTACCCAAACTTACCCATACCACCACATCTGTCCCTAACCCTACCCTTAAACTTACCCATACCACCACACCTGTCCCTACCTTTACCCTTAAACTTACCCATACCACCACACCTGTCCCTAACCCTACCCTTAAACTTACTCATACCACCACACCTGTCCTAACTTTACCCTTAAACTTACCCACACCACCACACCTGTCCCTAACTTTACCTTTCAACTTACCCACACCACCACACCTGTCCCTAACCCTACCCTTAAACTTACCCATACCACCACGCCTGTCCCTACCTTTGCCCTTAAACTTACACACACCACCACACCTGTCCCTAACCCTACCCTTAAACTTACCCATACCACCACACCTGTCCCTACCTTTGCCCTTAAACTTACCCACACCACCACACCTGTCCCTAACCCTACCCTTAAACTTACCCATACCACCACACCTGTCCCTACCTTTACCCTTAAACTTACCCACACCACCACACCTGTCCCTACCTTTGCCTTAAACTTACCCACACCACCACACCTGTCCCTAACCCTACCCTTAAACTTACCCACACCACCACACCTGTCCACCTGTGCCCTAAACTTACCCACACCACCACACCTGTCCCTAACCCTAAACTTACCCACACCACCACACCTGTCCCTACCCTGCCCTGTACCACCACACCTGTCCCTACCTTTACCCTTAAACTTACCCACACCACCACACCTGTCCCTAACCCTACCCTTAAACTTACCCAGACTTACCCATACCACCACATCTGTCCCTAACCCTACCCTTAAACTTACCCATACCACCACACCTGTCCCTAACCCTACCCTTAAACTTACTCATACCACCACACCTGTCCTAACTTTACCCTTAAACTTACCCACACCACCACACCTGTCCCTAACTTTGCCTTTCAACTTACCCACACCACCACACCTGTCCTAACCCTACCCTTAAACTTACCCATACCACCACACCTGTCCCTACCTTTGCCCTTAAACTTACCCACACCACCACACCTGTCCCTAACCCTACCCTTAAACTTACCCACACCACCACACCTGTCCCTAACCCTACCCTTAAACTTACCCATACCACCACACCTGTCCTAACCCTACCCTTAAACTTACCCAAACTTACCCATACCACCACATCTGTCCCTAACCCTACCCTTAAACTTACCCATACCACCACACCTGTCCCTACCTTTACCCTTAAATTTACCTACACCACCACACCTGTCCCTAACCCTACCCTTAAACTTACCCAAACTTACCCATACCACCACACCTGTCCCTACCACATTGCCCTTAAACTTACCCACACCACCACACCTGTCCCTAACCCTACCCTTAAACTTACCCATACCACCACACCTGTCCCTAACCCTACCCTTAAACTTACCCAAACTTACCCATACCACCACACCTGTCCCTAACCCTACCCTTAAACTTACCCATACCACCACACCTGTCCCTAACCCTACCCTTAAACTTACCCAAACTTACCCATACCACCACACCTGTCCCTACCTTTACCCTTAAATTTACCCACACCACCACACCTGTCCCTAACCCTACCCTTAAACTTACCCAAACTTACCCATACCACCACATCTGTCCCTTACCCTACCCTTAAACTTACCCATACCACCACACCTGTCCCTACCTTTACCCTTAAACTTACTCATACCACCACACCTGTGCCTAACTTTACCTTTAAACTTACTCATACCACCACACCTGTCTCTAACTTTACCCTTAAACTTACCCACACCACCACACCTGTCCCTAACTTTACCCTTAAACTTACCCATACCACCACACCTGTCCATAACCCTACCCTTAAACTTACCCATACCACCACACCTGTCCCTAACCCTACCCTTAAACTTACCCAAACTTACCCATACCACCATATCTGTCCCTAACCCTACCCGTAAACTTACCCATACCACCACACCTGTCCCTACCTTTACCCTTAAACTTACCCACACCACCACACCTGTCCCTAACTGTCTTACCACACCACTTTGCCCTAACCCTGCCCTTTAAACTTAGCCACACCACCACACCTGTCCCTAACCCTACCCTTAAACTTGCCCATACCACCACACCTGTCCCTACCTTTACCCTTAAACTTACACACACCACCACACCTGTCCCTAACTTTACCCTTAAACTTACTCATACCACCACACCTGTCCCTAACTTTACCCTTAAACTTACTCATACCACCACACCTGTCCCTAACTTTACCCTTAAACTTACCCACACCACCACACCTGTCCCTACCTTTACCCTTAAACTTACCCATACCACCACACCTGTCCCTAACTTGACCCTTAAACTTACCTACTCCACCACACCTGTCCCTAACTTTACCCTTAAACTTACTCATACCACCACACCTGTCCCTAACCCTACCCTTAAACTTACCCACACCACCGCACCTGTCCCTAACTTTACCCTTAAACTTACCCACACCACCACACCTGTCCCTAACTTTACCCTTAAACTTACCCACACCACCACACCTGTCCCTAACTGTACCCACATCTACCTCAATATCAGAAAAAATGTTTTGCAATACAATATGAACACAATAAGTACATTATTTTTTGATGCAAGTACATAGTAGTTGAGGCCACCTATTATAAAGTGGGACAAAAGCATTTATATTTAGTCTCATTCAAAGGTGAAGCATGTCATTTCTGCACCAGATGGACTAATGAGAGTTTTTAATCTTCATTCCTTGTTTCATACATTTGAGATGTGCCAGATCTTCCCACTGTGATCCCTAGATAATTCTTTAAATTCATTTGAAACGATTCATGATCCTCTGTTTGACTCCTCTCAGGTTAAAGACATCCACATTCACAAAGAAATGTTCTCCATACAAAACGGATTGCTGACCCCCACTTTAAAAGCCAAGAGACCAGAGCTGAAGGAGTATTTCAAGATGGAAATCGAACAACTGTACAGCAACATCTCCATGTAATTATTCTGTCACCAAAAGATGAGGACGTTTTATTGACATTGGCATTCCTTCACTATTTGTTCTTCCTCGCTCAAAACTAGCAGGCACTAAATGCTCCGACTGAGCCGTGGGCGTCAAGACCAAGCATGAGCTTACCGGCATTAGACGAGTAATTCCCCCTTTGGCCGTGAATGTCAGGAGTCGGTGGCGAGCTGCATCAGATTGAGTCTCCTCAGAAAGAAGAAGCAGTTCCAGCTCGCATGCATGCTTGACTCGAGGAGAGCAACGTAACCCAAAGTTCATCCATTCATGTTTCATTTGTGGGTCCAAAGGCAATTCGAATGGCACATTCCCAGCTAAAAGCCATGCATGCTGTGTTCTGGCGTTCCACGATGGACATTCCCAGCTCCTTTACGGCATCAGAAGACATTTTACACCATATGATGCTTGTCTATGTAGGAAAGGCCTACGAGTGAGGCTCGCTTGATCAAAGTGAGCATATGCCATGCAATACCAGGCTGACCTGACGGATCGACTAGCTTTTCAGTTCTTTTCCATCCCAAAGTATTTCAATAGTAGCGTACATTTTGAAGAAAACTAGATGTGAAACTATTTAAGCAATGGTTTGAAGTGTAGAGAAACCAATAAGATTTGAATCTGCTCTTGAATGATATCAGAACTTTATCTTTGTATTTCATGAGGGGACAGGAATGGGGAAAATATGAATCTGCAGAGATTTATTCTTGGTTACTTTAGCTTTCGTTTTATGGCATTAAAACATGATGCACTTCACATGCCACCTTTCAGTCTGGCCTATATTGTGTTTGTTAGAATGTTTTTAGCTAATTTAATGATCAGGGTTATTCCATTATTCATTTATTTATTACCGTCAGAGGTTATTCTAAAAGTAACTTCATTTGGACACATTTTTTACACAAATAAACCCGATAAGTCCACATTTCTGCTGATTTCAGCGGTCAGACTGAAGAACGACGGCCAATCTCTGTCTAAAGCAGTCAAAGTCTTTCAGTCAAACAGCTATTAGACATTAACAGTCTGAACATGAGAGCCTTACACGTTTTATATTGTGTTCAAATTTGGAGAAAGGAAGAAAAACTTTTTTTTGGTAATTGAAACAGTTCACCTGCATCTTTTCCTGATAATAAAGTCTTTTATGCGCATGTACATCTCTGCATATACAGAAAAATAGTGATGATGAGTGTGTGCAAAAAATGTAAAAATAAAGAAGAATTCTTTGTAATTCTACTGGTTGTGGTGGTCTTGAGAGTATGTGAACCGTCTTCATTTAAATCAGTGACTTAAAGTATTGATATAATACCACAGATGAAAGTGTGTGATGATTAATAGATTAAGGGTACGTTTACATGACAACGATATGCTTAAAACAAATATGTTTTTCCCTTGAGTTTTCCACATACAGACGACACCATTATCAAAACGTTCCCCATTCACACAGATCCACGAAAGCGACTACAACCACTGTATTTGTTTTAGACACCCAAAACGCCATTGTTATGCAAATGAACAGCCAAAACACATTAAAAATGTTACGTTTTTAGTGTCATATCATGTAAACAGCCCCTAAGATTTTTTTTTTTTTGGAGAATTTATTTGGCTGTTTGTCGTGACCACAACAACTTTGAGATTTGTTTTCCCTGATATTTGTCTGTTTTAACCAAATACTGTAAAAAAGCTGAAATGCGTGGATGTGGGCGGAGCTAAGGTGATGGCTAACAGACGGCAGACTTTGCTTTATATTTATCCCTTTAAGGGAAAATAGTTTTGAGCAATACAGGTAAGCGGCATACCCACACCAATACCTTATCACATAGTTGTGTCCTTTGAACTAGAGTTTAACAACCTTATAGCCAGAGGAACAAAAGAATTCTTACAGCAATTGTATCCAAATTATTAAGTACAAAAATATTGACCAGATGGAAGTTGTTTGAATTCTGGATAAAGCACATGAGAAGGGTCCAAAGTCATTTTCTTTACCTGTTTAAAAATAGTTTTGTTGAATATAGACCGAAGATTGGTGTAAACCCCCAGACCAGCCACTTTCATTGTTGTACGTACACCAAATTATGCAGAACTTTAAGGCTTTATATGATGTAAACAAATGAGTTATAAAAATTCACCCCCCTCACAGTTGTTATGTAGGGCACAATTAGCCATATAGACCAAAACCACAATTTGTCCCAGGCTATAAACATCAATGAGATTCTGCTCCCTTTTCAAGCCTGTCTCCATTGGCCAGTCGATGAACTGCATTTCAAGTCGCTTCCATATTGGGTTAACTCCTTAGCAGTCCAAGATCGCTGACGGCCCCAGATTACTGTTGTTCAACATTCACTACACGTTAAAACATCACAGTCTTACTTCATCTGGACAAACTCAATATCATTAGACAGATTAAAGTCTCCAGCTTCGATATTTGAACACTGTTTATGATAAAACTGGGATGCAGTGATATTCATTTATTAATTTATGTCAGAAATATGCAAAATAATGTGCAAAATAATCGAACTGTAATGTAAGATATTTTTAATCAAATATCACACAAATGAATTCTCTCGTCTTGTGCAGTTCAGTTGTGTCCACACAGCTGCAATGAAAAGCTTTTAGTTCAGATTATAGTTCAAAAGTGCTCATATTTGGAGAAATATTGATTTATTATCATGTTTGCAAAATATTTAGTCATATAGAATACCATTTCTATTCATTTCCCACTGAATTATGCATCTGAAGACCTGAAACAGTGTACACAGCGAGCTCTGTCTCTCCTCTTCCTGATTTGCGTCAGATATGAGTCATCACGCGTTCATTCGACCTCCGGAGCTGTCAATCATCTTATGTGACTCAGCGTGACCATAACTCCAGCCCTCTGCATGACGCTGTCCTCTGTTCACTTCCTCGTCCTGTGCTCTGTGAAGAACGAACCAATTCTACATTTCTACACGTGAAATAAGAAGCTAATAAACACACGATAACTATGGCATTAGGTTTTGGTGTGATTTTCATGTGATTTCATGTGTATGTTTATAATAATAATGGATGTTTACATATAAATGCTAAGCAGGTGTAGTGATGAGCTCCATTTAAAATGCTAAATATAAGATAAGATATTATTGTTAAGATGTTTTAACATCATCATATGAATGAAATCCCCATTAGATCATGACAGGAAGGTAATTCAAACACTCAATGTTTTGATATTTGATTAGCATTATCTTAGCCTTCTCTAAAAAAAAATCCCCTTACAAGGTCTTAGAATATTATTCGTAGAATGCATTTGAAATGAAGCATGACCATACTTGTGGCTTCACTTTAGTCGTGATTGTAAGTTGTTATACTACACTCACCTAAAGGATTATTAGGAACACCATACTAATACTGTGTTTGAGCCCTTTCCGCCTTCAGAACTGCCTTAATTCTACGTGGCATTGATTCAACAAGGTGCTGAAAGCATGCTTTAGAAATGTTGGCCCATATTGATAGAATAGCATCTTGCAGTTGATGGAGATTTGTGGGATGCACATCCAGGGCATGAAGCTCCCACTCCACCACATCCCAAATATGCTCTATTGGGTTGAGATCTGGTGACTGTGGGGGCCATTTTAGTACAGTGAACTCGTTGTCATGTTCAAGAAACCAATTTGAAATGATTTGAGCTTTGTGACATGGTGCATTATCCTGCTGGAAGTAGCCATCAGAGAATGGGTACATGGTGGTCATAAAGGGATGGACATGGTCAGAAACAATGCTCAGGTTGGCACTAAGGGGCCTAAAGTGTGCCAAGAAAATATCCCCCACACCATTACACCACCACCACCAGCCTGCACAGTGGTAACAAGGCATGATGGATCCATGTTCTCATTCTGTTTACGCCAAATTCTGACTCTACCATCTGAATGTCTCAACAGAAATCGAGACTCATCAGACCAGGCAACATTTTTCCAGTCTTCAACTGTCTAATTTTGGTGAGCTTGTGCAAATTGTAGCCTCTTTTTCCTATTTGTAGTGGAGATGAGTGGTACCCGGTGGGGTCTTCTGCTGTTGTAGCCCATCCGCCTCAAGGTTGTGCGTGTTGTGGCTTCACAAATGCTTTGCTGCATACCTCGGTTGTAACGAGTGGTTATTTCAGTCACAGTTGCTCTTCTATCAGCTTGAATCAGTCGGCCCATTCTCCTCTGACCTCTATTGAATATTGAATATTGAATATATTGAATATTTATTTATTTGTCATTACACATGTACAAGTACAGTGTAACGAAATGAGTTTGGAGCAAGCCTCCGGGCCGCAGCCGATTAGTCAGGCGCCGCCACACGCTCTCCAGAAATACAAGAATGCAGTTTAGCAAGCATTACATAGCAAAACACAACAAAACATCAACAAAACATAAACATAAACATAAACATGACACAGTACACGTGGTCACGTGATGGGATTTTTTGTATGGACTGGGGGAGAAGATAGATAAAGACAGGCAGACGGTTGTAGTGATCAGGTTAGGTATTGTGTATGGTGCGAGTGAGTCTGTGAGAATGTTAGCCATAACTTCAGATGTTTTCGAGTTCAGTTCTATGGTTTGTCCTTGAAGGGAGATAAGACAGCTGCCCGGCTGCCCGGCTGGACTCCCAACCGAGAGATAGGGACCAAGTGGGGATTAGGTCAGGCAAATACAATTTATTATTTTTAATCCATTTGATGATCTTCGGTAATTTGTCCGGATCATAATCAATCAATCAGATCTGGTCCTCAGCGTTTCGCGTCCGGTCTGTGCAGTTTCCCTAGACATTACGTCCAGCCTCATGGCCAGACCGGTTACAGTCCGTAAAAGTTCACCGATCTGACCCCTGATAGAGCCCACTCTACCCTGCGTATCCGCAGTCCGGACTGCGTTGTTACGGTTCAGTTCCTCAATTCCTATCACTTTCTGATCTAATTCCTTCAAACGGTCACACACAACCCCGAAGCATTCTTTAATTTCCACAGACAGCGGCTGGGTGAATTTGCTTGCAGCTGTCTTACCAATCTTCCGATAGGTCAGGGCAATCCCAAAGCCAAAGAATAGGAACCCCACCATCAATCATGTATAAATCTTCCGCATCCTCCACGGACAGAGCCTCCAGGCACAGGACTTGCCAGTTGTTCCATGCGTCCCTCACGTACCCTGCGGCAAAGGTCCCGTCCGGGCAGGTGGGTTCTCCCGGGGCACCCTTCCTTAGTGAGAAAATCTTGTCGATCGCGCTGATTGACCAGTTAATCAATTCCATTTCAGTATTTTCAGGAGTCCAGCAAAGCAGCGGGTCAGAGAGAAAGAGAAGAGACGAAACACTAGACAAAACAAAACAGCGCCAGAGCACAGCGGGGAGCAGAGAGAAAAAACACGTCTGCACGAATTGAAGGACAGATCAGGAAGGCATCAACAAGGCATTTTCATCCACAGGACTGCCGCATACTGGATGTTTTTCCCTTTTCACACCATTCTTTGTAAACCCTAGAAATGGTTGTGCGTGAAAATCCCAGTAACTGAGCAGATTGTGAAATACTCAGACCGGCCCGTCTGGCACCAACAACCATGCCACGCTCAAAATTGCTTAAATCACCTTTCTTTCCCCCTTCTGACATTCAGTTTGGAGTTCAGGAGATTGTCTTGACCAGGACCACACCCCTAAATGCATTGAAGCAACTGCCATGTGATTGGTTGATTAGATAATTGCATTAATGAGAAATTGAACAGGTGTTCCTAATAATCCTTTAAGTGAGTGTATATGCTTGTATTGAACATTTATGGAGCAAGAGATTTAGTTTGAAAAGAAATCATAAAAGTGCAATTTCAAGCATCAAGAACTGGTCCCCTGTTATCCCATGGCAGTTCTTAGATAAGGGCATCACTTCTGACTTAGTCAAATTTATATTATAGCCCGAGATCTGGGAGAAACCAATTCATGAAAACATTATGTGTACTGTCATTTGTGGGTTACTGGAGATGAGTAAAATATCATCAGCATATAGAAGTACCTTATGCTCTGGCTGACCCGCTTTGATACCTTCAATATTTGTATTATTATGCATTGCAATAGCTAAGACCAATGCAAAAATAAAAGGGCAGAGGGGACCCCCCTGTTTTGCGCCCCATGTAGCTCAAATCACGATGACACTACACCACTACATAGTACTGACGCCACTGGCTCAGTGTACAGTAATTTTACCCATTTAGTAAATAACGAGAATTATTTACACTGCATGAAACTAGGCCTATCAGTTTCTATTAAAATATATATAAATATCATAAAATATATGTTTACATTATAGGCACAACTGCATAAATGTGATTTATTTGAAGCAATTAAAAATACTACTTGGCCATTGGAAAGATTGAAAATAACTCTTCTCTGAAAACTTTCTCAATGTATTTTATCCTATTTTGATTTAGCCTATTTACTCAAAAACAAGGCAATACTGAATGATTTTTAGCAATGTAATGTGACGACACATAGTCAGTATCTCATATTTTCCTCATGTCTTGTACTGTTAAACATGATATCATGTGGATGGGAATATGCATGGAAATGATACACAGATGACGTTATGCATGGTAAAACTAGGTGTTGTAAACACCATATATGGTTATTTCAGGGACGAGATGGGGTGGAGATGCATGTACACACAATCGTCCACTGACTAGGTTTTATAAAGGGAATTTTGCATGTATTCTGGCGTAAGCATGGTTTTATAAATCTGAAAACTTTTGTGCATACGCATACTTTTAGAACGAAATCTGCGGAAAGTTTTATACACGAAGCCCCTGTTTCTCATAAAATCATTTGCTTCATCTGGGGTCTCGAAAAAGTGGGTTATCCTCCTTAAAACATGACTTTGAGGCTTGCGGGGTACAGCAGACGAAACTGAATGCCCTCCTGATCGATTTGATTGTGGCTGATCCTGATTGATTGCTCTGGATTGCTCCTGATCGATTGCTCCTGTCTGCCTCCTGTTTGTCCTGCTGCTGTTGCTGCTGTGCTCGCAAATCTTTATTTGATATAATTCCCTGTTGTTTAAACTGCTAAATATAACTTACTCATCACCACATATTGTCTAATATTGCCTACCACATTAAATCTAACATCACTAGCTTTTAATCTAAATCACTATCACACGTTAGCTTTTTGTTAGCCTGTTAGCTTGCCATCTCTGCACCCAGGTCTCCTGATTTCTGAGTTCATTAAACAACTGTGGTGAGTTGGATTAGTAAATAGACTCCATCAAACAACTTTGGTAAATTGGATTAATCAACAAATACGGTAAGCCATGTCTTCTTCTCCAGTCATTGTCACTTGCACCGCATGTTTCATGTTTAGTGTATCTGTCTCCGTTGGCGAGCAGGGCTTCACATGTGATAAATGTAAGGAGATAGTCAGGCTGACGGAGAAGATTTCAGAATTAGAGACACGCATCCAGACTTTATTTGAGAGTAGTGAGAATGTAACAGCTTCAGACACTGCTTTGGATGCGACTAGCTTAGTAAACTCTGTACATAAAACAAAACAAAACAAAACAAAACAAAACAAAAAAAAACCTCAACTTGATCCTACAGAATTAGTCAATTACAGGCCGATCTCAAGTCTACCCTTCCTGTCAAAAATACTGGAAAAGGCAGTGTCTTCACAATTATGTTCCTTTTTAGAAAGAAAAGGTATCTGTGAGGATTTCCAGTCAGGATTTAGACCGTATCATAGTACTGAGACTGCTCTCATCAGAGTTACAAATGATTTACTCTTATCATCCGATCGTGGTTGTATCTCTCTATTAGTGTTACTCGATCTTAGCGCTGCATTCGATACTATCGACCACAACATTCTTTTGAATAGACTCGAAAATTATGTTGGCATTAGTGGAACTGCATTGGCATGGTTTAAATCATACTTATCTGACCGTAATCAGTTTGTAGCAGTAAATGAAGAGATGTCACACCGATCACAAGTTCAGTATGGAGTACCGCAGGGCTCAGTGCTAGGACCGTTGCTCTTCACCCTGTACATGCTACCACTGGGAGATATCATTAGGAAGCATGGCATTAGTTTTCATTGTTATGCTGACTATACTCAGTTCTATATTTCTTCTATACGCCCTGACGAAACTTACCAATTCACAAGATTAACGGAATGCATAGCTGATATAAAACATTAGATGTCTAGTAATTTCCTGCAACTTAATTCAGAAAAAAATGAATTTTTAATTATTGGACAAAAAAACTACTACTGCAAGTAGTAACCTAGAATACTGTCTAACGCTCGATGGCTGCTCTGTCAAGTCCTCGTCGTCAGTGAGGAACCTGGGTGTGCTCTTTTATGCAATCTTTTATTTGAAAGCCACGTTTCTAACATCTGTAAAACTGCATTCTACCATCTTACAAATATATCTAAATTACAGCACATCCTTTCGATGCAAAATGCTGAACAGTTAATTCATTCGTTCATGACCTCAAGGCTAGATTACAGTAATGCTTTACTGGGTGGTTGCACTGCTCGCTTAATAAACAAACTCCAGCTGGTCCAAAACGCAGCAGCTCGAGCTCTTACTAGAACCAGGAAGTATGACCATATTAGCCCGGTTCTGTCAACACTGCACTGGCTCCCTATTAAACATTGTATACATTTTACAATCTTGCTTATTACTTACAAAGCACTAAATGGTTTAGCTCCCCAGTACTTGAGCGAACTCTTAACGCATTATACTCCATCACGTCTATTGCGGTCTCAAAACTCTGGCCAGTTGATAATACCTAGAATATCAAAATCAACTGCAGGCGGTCGATCCTTTTCCTATTTAGCGCCTAAACTCTGGAACAGTCTTCCTAGCATTGTTCGGGAAGCAGACACACTCTGTCAGTTTAAATCTAGACTAAAAACGCATCTCTTTACTATGGCTTACACATAAAACATTATCAATTTCTATTATTCAAATCAGTAAATGATTGTTAGGCTGCATTAACTAGGTCAGCCAGAACCGGGAACACTTCCCATAACACCTGATGTACTCGTTACATCATAAGAAGAATGGCATCTACGCTAATGTTAGTCTCTCTGTTCATCCTGAGGTTTACTGCAGTCAGCCGGATCCGGGCCGTATCCAGATCAGATGGTGGACCAGCGCCTGGACATGACCAACGCATCCCTAAAATGTCTGCAGAAAGCGTGTCAAATAAACCCCCCCTGAAATTCTGCATCGACACGACATCCTCATTAAACCCATCTTCGACCTGACGACGCCAATCTTTCGAATAATCTTACGAATATCTATTTACCTAATATGAATTAAGACCTGTAATGTTGCCAGAATTATAATCATACACTGTTTGTTCATCGGCCAGAGGAGAACTGGCACCCCGACTGAGCTTGGTTTCTCCCAAGGTTTTTTTCTCCATTCTGACCCTGAAGGAGTTTTGGTTCCTTGCCACCGTTGCCTCTGGCTTTTGGCTTGCTCAGTTGGGGACACCTAAATTTCATCTATATTACCGATCTGCCCGCATTGACACTATATGATACTTGAAATTAGCTGGATAACATCATTGTTTCACCAGAACGGCTGTACAAATTCTGTTGCATTACTTTCCTGTTAACAATGTGAAGCTGCTTTGAAACAATTGGACTTGTTAAAAGCGCTATATAAATAAAGGTGATTTGATTTGATTTGATACATTGTTCGGTTACTGCTGTAGACCCCGTACAGCAGGGCAACTGGGTGACTGTGAGACGGCATAGTTGTGGATCAAAAAAACACTCTTCCGTTCCGATTAACACATCAAACAGGTTCTCCCCACTCAGTGACGCACCCACTGAGTATCCTGTTGATTGTGCCCTAGTTATTGGTGATTCTATTACGTGTTATGCAACACATTAAGAGCAAATTCTGTGACCGATTCAGTCATTATCTGCTCCAGTCAATAGAAACAGTCTTTAAGTGCGTTAGTTCAGTCGTAGAATGTTTCAGCTGGCTGTTAAGTGTGTCCCCAGCTCTATGGTTAAGCATTTGGTTTAATAAATTATGGCAAGTCGAAACATTACAATAAATGTGTACATTTCTATAGAGCGTTGTGCTGTACCACAGCTGACAAAACCTTCTGAAGGAGCCTATTGCAGGCACTTTCTGTATTTTCATATGAGCAGCGATTTACACTTTCATTTTGTCACAGAAGCTGAACTGTCCCAACCGCCATAACAGTTAGGAGGCGATTGAGCTGACTGCTGAAAACAAAGAGATTCTATTCTGGACATTAGGCTAACATTATTAAAGCATAGATAATAAAGGAATTAAATAATTTACATATCATAGTATTTTCGTCATAAAAGCAGCCTATAATAATTGGCTACATGTTAGATATTTCAGATGCAAGACAGATGATTTGTTTGGCCAGATGATTTACTTCGTTTTACGAGGCTGGCTATTTTTTCCCCAGCAAAACAAAACATCTCGGTTACGTATGTAACCCTCGTTCCCTGAAGGAGGGAACGGAGACGCCACGTCGGAGTACCGACGAATAGGAATCTCGTTCGCGAGAGCCAATCTACTTCGAGTGTAACTAAAACGAGCCAATGCACATTGGCATGCAATGATTGCACCAGGTGCTCATGCCACGCTGTGCGGGTATAAATGAGACACAGGTGATTGCATCAAATTAGCCTTTTGCTGAGGAGCCGAGTAAGTAGGCAGGCACCCCAGCAGGGTACAGAGGACATGGCGGCGGGGCGTGGCGTCTCCGTTCCCTCCTTCAGGGAGCGAGGGTTACATACGTGTAACCGAGGCGTTCCCATTCAGTCGGTCACTCTCGGCGCCACGTCAGAGTACCGGCGAATAGGAATCCCTACCAAAGTGCCATGGCCTCTGCCCCTTCCAGTGCCCAGTGTGAGCCGCCTGAGCTCTCTTACCTGATGAGACGGGGCTCACACCAGGAAGTCCATCACTGCTGTTCCGCATGACCCTGTTCAGTGATTATTGGATGACACTGGGAAAGCGTGCCCTAGAAAAGGGACAGCTGCGGAGCCCACATCGTACCCTGGAGGAGTTATGTGGAGTACAATGCTGAGCCGTAGCCCGCAAGGGAGGAGGGGGCTCAGTCCCGGTGACGGGAAGGCTCTCCCAAGGGAAAGACACGGGCTTCCCGTAGGAGCGACCGTGGAAGAAAATATGGGATCCCCGTAGGTTCACTCATATAACCCCAGCCCATTACCGGTTCTCAAGGATTCAGCGGCAAGGGGCCTGATGCCCGGCGTTCGCGATGTCCGGCACCGAGGGTGATGGAGGACTCACAGAGTTTGCTTCTGGAGAATAAGAGCGCCGGGCGCAGCAAGCCGACAAGAGCCGGGCCTCTCAGTGCTTCTACCCGTTTGAGGTGAGAACACAGGAGGAGACCGGCTCTACACGTAGGCTATAAAATCTAGCGAACGTGTTGGGTGTCGCCCAGCCCGCAGCTCTACAGATGTCTGACAGCGAGGCGCCACGTGCCAGCGCCCAGGAGGATGCAACACTTCTAGTAGAGTGTGCTCGCAACCTGAGCGGACAGGGCACACCTTGTACTTGGTAAGCCAAGGTGATGGCATCCACTATCCAGTGGGCCATCCTCTGCTTGGAGACAGCCTTCCCCTTCTGCTGGCCTCCGTGACAGACAAAGAGCTGATCTGAGGTTCTGAAGCTTTGAGTTCTATCCATGTAGATACGCAGAGCGCGGACGGGACAGAGCAAAGCTAGGGCTGGGTCTGCCTCCTCCGGGGGCAGCGCTTGCAGGTTCACCACCTGGTCCCTGAAGGGAGTGGTAGGAACCTTGGGCACATAGCCAGGCCGGGGCCTTAGTACCACGTGGGTATTACCCGGCCCGAACTCTAGAAACACGATTCGTCGACCGAAAATGCCTGCAGGTCCCCTACCCTCTTGATGGAGGCCAATGCAGCCAACAGCAAAGTCTTCATAGACAGAATCTTTAGCTCTGCTGACTGCAAAGGCTCGAATGGGGCATTCTGGAGTGCTCGGGCACCAGAGCAAGATCCCAAGAGGGTATGGAGGGGGTCGAGGAGGATTTAACCGTCTCGCCCCTAAGGAACCTGACGACCAGGTCGTGCTTCCCAACCGACTTACCTTCTACGTGGTCGTGATAGGCGGATATAGCAGCAACATAGACCTTGAGGGTGGAGGGTGACAGCCTACGCTCCAACCCTTCTTGCAGGAAGGAAAGCACAGACGCGCGATCGAACATCTTCGGGGTCCTCTCGGCGAGAAGAACACCACTCGACGAACAGGTTCCACTTCGAGGCGTAAGCCTGTCTTGTAGACGGTGCACGTGCCGAAGTGATGGTGTTAACTATCTCTTGGGGTAAGTCACCTAGAACCTCCGCGTCCCGTCCGTCCGGGGCCAGACATGAAGCTTCCACAGGTCTGGGCGCGGGTGCCACAGGAGTGCCCTGTCTCTGAGTCAGAAGGTCCTTCCTCAGAGGAATCGGCCAAGGAGGGGGCTGTCGCGAGGAGCATAAGTTCTGGGAACCAGGTCCGGTTGGGCCAGTGCGGGCGCCACCAACAGGAGCTGCTCCTCGCGTTCCTCCTGATCTTGCACAGTGTCTGTGAAGTAGGCTCACTGGGGAAACGCATATTTGCGCAGCCCCTGGGGCCAGCTGTGCGCAAGGGCATCCGTGCAGTGTACCCTCGGTCAGCGAATAGAACCACTGGCAGTGGGGCGTTTCTGGGGAAGCAAACAGTTCGACCTGTGCCACCCCGAACTGTCTCCCGATCAGCTGAACCACCTGGGGTGGAGTCGCCACTCCCCTGGGAGCGCAGCTCGTGAGAGCTCGTCGGCCACACGCAGTTGCGCACACCAGGGACATGAATGGCCTGAAGCGACCTCAGACACTTCTGACTCCAGAGGAGGAGATGGCGGGCGAGTTGCGACATGCGACGGGAGGCGCAGACCACCTTGTCGGTTGATATACGCAACGGCGCAGTGTTGTCCGTGCGGACCTGTACATCTTTGCCCGTAACCGCCCTTTGAGGCGGCTCAGAGCAAGATGTACTGCTAGCAACTTCGAGGCAATTGATGTGCCAATGCAGGTGCGGGCCCGTCCAAACCCCTGACACTGCATGCCCGTTATGCGTGGCTCCCAGCCCATGGCGGAGGCATCCGTGAAAACCACAGCATGCCTGGACACCTGTTCCAGGGCACTCCAGCCCGAAGGAACGAAGGGTCTGACCATGGACTGAAGGACTGGCGACAGGCGGTGTGATGCTCACCCGGTGAGTGCCGCGTTGCCACGCCCATCTCGGGACTCGGCCGTGTAGCCAATGCTGAGGCAGTCTCATATGAAGCAGGCCGAGCGGCGTTACTGCCGCCACGGCTGCCATATGCCCCAGGAGCCTCTGAAACTGTTTCAGTGGAACCGCCATCCTGCCTTGAAACGTGTTCAGGCAGTTCAGCATCGACTGGACACGCTCCTCTGTGAGGCGCGCTGTCCGCTCGACCGAATCCAACTCCATACCGAGAAAAGAGATCCTCTGCACGGGGGTGAGTTTGCTCTTTTCCCAGTTGACCCGAAGACCCAACTGGCTGAGGTGTCTGAGCACCAGGTCTCTGTGTTCGCACAACTGATCCCTGGACTGTGCTAGGATGAGCCAGTCGTCGAGATAGTTGAGGATGCGAACGCCCCGTTCTCTCATGGGCACAAGGGCCCCCTCCGTGACTTTCGTGAAGACACGGGGACAGGAGCCAGCCGAAGGGCAGGACTTTGTACTGATATGCTCGACCCTCGAACGCAAAAGCGCCAGAAATGGCCTGTGTCGAGGAAGGATCGAGACATGAAAGTGCGCGTCCTTCAGGTCGATCGCTGCAAACCAATCTTGGGGACGGATGCATTCGAAAATGCGTTTCTGCGTGAGCATCTTGAGCGGTAGCTTGTGGAGGCTCGATTCAGGACTCGCAGGTCCAAGATTGGCCGTAACCCACCGGTTTCTTGGGTACAATGAAGTACGGGCTGTAGAAGCCGGTCTTCATATCGGCTGGAGGGACCGGCTCTATCGCGTCCTTCGCCAGCAGGACAGCGATCTCCGCACGCAGGACATGGGCATCTGCAGCATTCACCGAAGTGAAGCGGATGCCCCTGATCCTGGGGGAGCGCCAGGCGAACTGAATCGCGTGGCCGAGCCTGATGGTCCGAATGAGCCAGCGAGACGGACCGAGGAGCACTAGCCAGGCTCCCAGGGACCGTACAAGCAGGACCATAGGGACCACCGGCGTACCCACCGTGGGGCAGCGAGGTGGAATGCAGGTACCGGACTGGGGCGGCTGTCTCGTGGAGGCGGCCCGCAGCAAGGTGAGAGTGTGCCGTGCAACACTTACCTGATTCCACAGGTGGGCAGCAGGAACATGAGGGGGTTGTCCACTGCTGCCCGCTGGCGAAGAGGGAGGATGAGTGTGGTCCGGCGTTTGACCGGCCACAACTCTCCGAGCCCCCTGCAGACCCGGAGATGGAAGGAACTGCTCTTGCGTTGAGAATTTGGGTACCGCTGGGGCTGAGCCCAGCGGCGGAACAGAAACAAAATGGAACACAAGATTCTCCTCCCGCCCTCCACCGGGGGATGGAGCGGTGTGGTCACCATCTCCAGAAGAGCAGTCCTCCTCACCTCCGGTAAGTCGGTTGGGAAGCACGACCTGGTCGTCAGGTTCCTTAGGGGGGCGAGACGGTTAAATCCTCCTCGACCCCCCTCCATACCCTCTTGGGATCTTGCTCTGGTGCTCCGAGCACTCCAGAATGCCCCATTCGAGCCTTTGCAGTCAGCAGAGCTAAAGATTCTGTCTATGAAGACTTTGCTGTTGGCTGCATTGGCCTCCATCAAGAGGGTAGGGGACCTGCAGGCATTTTCGGTCGACGAATCGTGCCTAGAGTTCGGGCCGGGTAATACCCACGTGGTACTAAGGCCCCGGCCTGGCTATGTGCCCAAGGTTCCTACCACTCCCTTCAGGGACCAGGTGGTGAACCTGCAAGCGCTGCCCCCGGAGGAGGCAGACCCAGCCCTAGCTAAGCAAACAGTTCGACCTGTGCCACCCCGAACTGTCTCCCGATCAGCTGAACCACCTGGGGGTGGAGTCGCCACTCCCCTGGGAGCGCAGCTCGTGAGAGCTCGTCGGCCACACGGTTGCGCACACCAGGGACATGAATGGCCTGAAGCGACCTCAGACACTTCTGACTCCAGAGGAGGAGATGGCGGGCGAGTTGCGACATGCGACGGGAGCGCAGACCACCTTGTCGGTTGATATACGCAACGGCCGCAGTGTTGTCCGTGCGGACCAGTACATCTTTGCCCCGTAACCGCCCTTTGAGGCGGCTCAGAGCAAGATGTACTGCTAGCAACTCGAGGCAATTGATGTGCCAATGCAGGTGCGGGCCCGTCCAAACCCCTGACACTGCATGCCCGTTGTGCGTGGCTCCCCAGCCCATGGCGGAGGCATCCGTGAAAACCACAGCATGCCTGGACACCTGTTCCAGGGCACTCCAGCCCGAAGGAACGAAGGGTCTGACCACGGACTGAAGGACTGGCGACAGGCGGTGTGATGCTCACCCGGTGAGTGCCGCGTTGCCACGCCCATCTCGGGACTCGGGCCGTGTAGCCAATGCTGAGGCGGTCTCATATGAAGCAGGCCGCGGGCGTTACTGCCGCCACGGCTGCCATATGCCCCAGGAGCCTCTGAAACTGTTTCAGTGGAACCGCCATCCTGCCTTGAAACGTGTTCAGGCAGTTCAGCATCGACTGGACACGCTCCTCTGTGAGGCGCGCTGTCCGCTTCGACGAATCCAACTCCATACCGAGAAAGAGATCCTCTGCACGGGGTGAGTTTGCTCTTTTCCCAGTTGACCCGAAGACCCAACTGGCTGAGGTGTCTGAGCACCAGGTCTCTGTGTTCGCACAACTGATCCCTGGACTGTGCTAGGATGAGCCAGTCGTCGAGATAGTTGAGGATGCGAACGCCCCGTTCTCTCATGGGCACAAGGGCCCCCTCCGTGACTTTCGTGAAGACACGGGGGGACAGGGCCAGCCGAAGGGCAGGACTTTGTACTGATATGCTCGACCCTCGAGCGCAAAGCGCGAAATGGCCTGTGTCGAGGAAGGATCGAGACATGAAAGCACGCGTCCTTCAGGTCGATCGCTGCAAACCATTCTTGGGGACGGATGCATTGAAAATGCGTTTCTGCGTGAGCATCTTGAGCGGTAGCTTGTGGAGGCTCCGATTCAGGACTCGCAGGTCCAAGATTGGCCGTAACCCACCGTTTTCTTGGGTACAATGAAGTACGGGCTGTAGAAGCCGGTCTTCATATCGGCTGGAGGGACCGGCTCTATCGCGTCCTTCGCCAGCAGGACAGCGATCTCCGCCGCGCAGGACATGGGCATCTGCAGCATTCACCGAAGTGAAGCGGATGCCCCTGATCCTGGGGGCGCCAGGCGAACTGAATCGCGTGGCCGAGCCTGATGGTCCGAATGAGCCAGCGAGACGCGGACCGAGGAGCACTAGCCAGGCTCCCAGGGACCGTACAAGCAGGACCATAGGGACCACCGGCGTACCCACCGTGTGGGGCGCGGGTGGAATGCAGGTACCGGACTGGGGCGGCTGTCTCGTGGAGGCGGCCCGCAGCAAGGTGAGAGTGTGCCGTGCAACACTTACCTGATTCCACAGGTGGGCAGCAGGAACATGAGGGGTTGTCCACTGCTGCCCGCTGGCGAAGAGGGAGGATGAGTGTGGTCCGGCGTTTGACCGGCCACAACTCTCGAGCCCCTGCAGACCCGAGATGGAAGGAACTGCTCTTGCGTTGAGAATTTGGGTACCGCTGGGGCTGAGCCCAGCGGCGGAACAGAAACAAATGGAACACAAGATTCTCCTCCCGCCCTCCACCGGGGGATGGAGCGGTGTGGTCACCATCTCCAGAAGAGCAGTCCTCCTCACCTCCGGGTCGCCCGTCTCGTGGCAGCTTGCCTTTGGCCTTGCCACCCCTCTTGGCAGGCGTCTGGACGGGTAGGGCGGCCTGCTTGCGCCCGGCTCCACAACGGCGCTTGGGTGGAGGCTGCTGCTGCGGCGCGCGGGAGTGGAGGCAGACGCAGGCGGCCGCCCTCGGCGACGAGCAGGCTGAGGCGCTGCCGGCGGCGGGGTGGAGACAGCAGCTGGCCGCCGAGGCAGAATGTGACTGACCGCCTCAGTCTGCTTCTGTGCGACCGAGAACTGCTGGGCGAAGTTCTGGGCTGCGTCGCCGAAGAGGCCAGTCTGGGAGACGGGGGAGTTAAGGAACCTGACTTTGTCGGTCTCCCTCATGTCCGCCAGACACAGCCAGAGGTGGCGTTCCTGGACCACCATAGTGGACATCGCACAACCCACGGCCCGCGGCGTAACCTTCGTCGCACGAAGCGCGAGGTCCGTTGCGGTTCTCAGTTCCTGGAGAACTGCGGGATCGTGACCACCCTCGTGCAAGGTCTTCAGAGCTGGGGCCTGATGGACCTGCAACAACGCCATAGCGTGTAAAGCGGAGCCTGCCTCTCCACAAGCCAGGTAGGCCTTCCCGATCAGATCGGATGAGTACCTACAGGCCCCGGAGGGAAGACACGTGTTCCCCCTGGAAGTGGAGTTAGGGCACAGCTGCATAGCAACGGCCCGTTCCACGGGGGGAACCTGCGTGTATCCCTTTGCAGGTCCGCCATCGAGGGTGGTGAGGGAGGAGGATCCACTAGGCGGTTTCGGGCAGTAAAGGTGCCGTCCACGACCTCGTGAGCTCCTCGTGCACCTCCGGGAAAAAAGGCACCGGGGTGGGGCGCTGAGAACCAGCACGGGCCACCCCGAGAAACCAATCATCCAGCCTTGAGGGTTCGGGACACGGTGGAGGGTTCCACACGAGCCCGACTCTCTCGGCGGCCCGGGCAAGCATAGCCATCATCTCCGGATCAGTATCGGGCACAGCGGGTCTACCCGGAGGAGCCCACTGCGCCGACACATCCTCTCCAGAGAGTTCTGACCCTCCCTCCGATGCAGCGATGGACATCTGGTCCTCAAGGGGAGCCCCAAAGGATACGGATGGTGCACATCTTGTGGACGGCCCACCGCGTTCCAATGGCAGCTCTACTGGCTGCGGAGTGCGAGAGGGATGAGGGTTCCCCGGGGGTTGGTTCCCTGGGGGAAACGCACTCACTGTAACCCTCAAATCAGCCGGGCTACTGCCTGAAGTAACTCTCTGAGGAGAGTTAGATCGCGGCAGAGGCACAGAGGCTCCGCCCCTGCGCGAGACGGAGCCGCGATCGCAACTCCGAGATGGTCATGTTCCCGCGGTGAGAACATGATTCATCCACCAGCGCTGCCTCAGCGTGCTGAACGCCCAAACACGAGATACAGCGCTGATGACCATCCCTCGGTGACAGGAAACCACCGCATCCAGAAACACACAGATAGAATGTCATCTTGAAAAAGACGCAAGCTCTATCTGTGTAAGCTCTTTCAGAAGGACGCTCTCCTTGGTGCTGAAGCACGCGCGGGGGAGGCGCGCGCGACACCGTCAGGAATAATAGTGCAGCCTGGCGTGCGCGCGCTCTCTCACACGGCGCTCTCTTACCAGCCGTGGGAGCGGCTTTTTAGCGCTCTCCACCTAGCGCACCGAACCGGCTGTGAGAACAGCCTTTGTGATTGTTCTGTTCAAACAACAAAGAGAGATGATCGGAAAACCACACGACCGCTGCTGTGCCGTCACACCAACACCGAATGAAGAGATCGCTTCGAAAGGCGGCTTCCCGCCTTCAGTCAGGACTGCGAAGTAAGGAGTGATATCTGTAGTAACCATCTACCACTCGGCTCCGAAGCAAAATGCTAATTTGATGCAATCACCTGTGTCTCATTTATACCCGCACAGCGTGGCATGAGCACCTGGTGCAATCATTGCATGCCAATGTGCATTGGCTCGTTTTAGTTACACTCGAAGTAGATTGGCTCTCGCGAGCGAGATTCCTATTCGTCGGTACTCCGACGTGGCGTCGAGAGTGACCGACTGAATGGGAATGGTATAGACTTTACACTTTGATTTAGGTATTTGAAATTTTAAAAACAAGTAGAAAATGTGTTGATTGAGTGTTGTCATTTAACTCAACTGAAATCAATTTAATTAAAAGGTAAACAAAACAATTAGACGGAATCTCAGTTGAAACTGTGTTGATTTTGAGATGTTGTTTACCAGACAGAAATCAACATTGTTTCATCGTAAGGTATGCAAACCAACTGGATTGATTTTCAGTTATATTAGAATGGTGTGTCTGACGTTGATTCAGCATGACTTTGGCTAAGTTCACACTGTCAGTGCAAATCCAATTATTTGTGTATCCAATTGGAATCTGATCTAAAATTATTAACTGTCCACACTGTGTATCGCAACTTCAGATCCAATTTGTGCGCCTTTTCATTTTCTGGAATATCTGCATTGGTTTCTATGGCAATGAAGTTGCGTTGGTAGGTATACACCAAAAACAACAACAAAAAAACGCAGTAATTATATTACTGCATCTTCTAAATCAGCGTCAGAAACACAGGAGGCTGGTATGAGTAGCTTTGTTCTGTGCTGTCATCTCCGCCGGTCTGTATTGTAATATTGTATTTTTCTGCTTATCTGGCAATTTGCAACAACACAACCTTGTTTCTGCAGAGTCTTTCAGCATGTTTCCTGTAACAACATCTGAAATTTACATTTTACATAGCATAAGAAAGTCACATAAACCATGCAAAATCTGATCAGAGCATATTTCCAGAAATGCAATTTGAATAGGATTTCAAACAACATATAATACAGTAAACATGTAAAAATCACATTTCATGTGATTTTTTTGTTGTTGTTGCCGTTCACACTTGTTAAGTCTGATTGGATTTCAATCGGATATGCACGAAAATCGGATTTGGACTGACAGTCTGAATTTACAGCTACGCACTTTATTATTATTATTATTATTATTATTATTATTATATTTATTATTATTATTATTATTATTATTATTATTATTTGTTGCATAAATGTTAATTCGATTTCAGTAAGATGTGGATGTGCACTACAACATAATCGAACTTATTCACGGATACACTCTTCCTGCTTAACATACTTGAGTTTGTCCAATCTGTAGTTTGGATTGTTGAGTAGCTTCACTCCTGAATCTCCTGGGTGATTGTAGCTTAGCTCCAACTCTCTCAGGTGTGATGGGTTTGAACTCAGAGCTGAAGATACATAACCACAAAATTTATAGTCCAGTAAAGTAAAAATATACTTAAGAACAGGAACAAAGTATTTCTACAATATCACTAGACACCAGGGGGCAAAACTCAAAGTGTCATTTTTAATTGATCTCATTTCATAAGAAATAATTTTGAGCTCAATTAGCATTATCATGAAGTATTACGAAAGTAAACAAATATTACCCCCAAAACAATGGACATTTTAAATTCCATTCTAAATTAAATTTTTAATTGGATTGGACTAAAATTCTCCTACCACTCATTGTCTGTAAAGTCAAGTCACCTTTATTTATATAGTGCTTTTTACAATGCCGATTGTTTCAAAGCAGCTTTACAGTGTTAACAGGAAAATAATGCAACAGAATTTGATTTGGCTTGATTCGGTTTGTGAAGTGGAGCAGAACTTCAGCTCACATAGATAAGAATGAGCTGTCCCATGAACTGCTTTGTATGTTAGAACCAGAGTTTTAAAATCAATACATGCAGGGACTGGCCTATGTAATTGGGAGAGCACAGGGGAAATGTGTTTATGTAGTGAGTGACGTGTACAATTTTTAGACTTCTGAGTAGCCGCTGATGTACCAATGATTTAAGATTTCAGTCTTCAAATAATTAAATTGTAAAAAGTTACATTGCATTCATGCTTTGATTTAATTCACACAGTGAGAAAGAGCTGCTGCGGAGAATGCAATATCGGGCGTAGTACTGATGTAAATGTGTGTATCATCATGAGCAACGTTTCAATGACTATTGAAAGTGGGGGGTCTTATTATGAAAATACATGTTGTTCTCCAGTACACGCTTTCCACAATTATTGGTACTCCTAGACATTCTTATGACAAAAATATCTCTTAAGTAAATTCCCATTCATATTTTAAAAAAATTAGCACACCATGGTGAATAGGAAAATGAAATTGTCCATGCATGGTTTCCTGTTTCACAGGAGTATAAATATGAGGAATCCAAAGGCCAAATTCCCTTAATCATCCAACACAATGAACAACCAAAGAATATAATTCTGATGTACTCACAAAATAGATAGTGGTCTTTTCAAGGGTCTATTCAGCCCCAGTGTCTATATTGTCTTAATGCAAGGTGAGGAGGAGAGTTTGAGTGGCCAAAGACTCTCCAAGGATCACAACTGAAGAATTGCAGAAAATGATCTCATTATCTAAAAAATATAAAACAGCACCTACATCACCACCAACCAAGTTGTTTGAGAGTGTTCTCATCCAAAAAATCAAGTGCTCTCATCCAAAAACAAACTCCAGCATATTCAGTTGTCAGACACTACTGGAACTTCAAACAGGATTGTTTTTTGTGGTCAGATGAAACCAAAAACAAAAATCTTTTTGGCAGCAAACGCATAAGATGAGTTTTGTGCAAACAGGGATAACTAGAGGTTTTTCACAATTCGTGGAAAGAGAGCATGCTTGGATACAGAAATGCTGTAAAATTGCTAAATCTGCTTATTTCTCAACTTTCTTAGAAGAAAAATAAAAATAAAATAAAAACAGCTATACTGTGAACCTTTAAAGCAGTATCCAAGAATATATACAAATATATATAAAGAATATATAAAGTACTTTACTAGTTTCCCTTTACTTGCACAAAATAGTGATTAGTGATATAAATGCATATCCCACTGTTTTGATTAAATAAAATAAAGGTTTTGCTCAGGTTTTATGCATATGATGGTGTGTTCTTTATGAGAGTTTTTCTAAAATGATTCTCCCTCCTAAAAAAAAAAAAAAAGAAGAAATATTGCACTAGATTGCCTTCCTTATAGTACTGCAATATAACGCAATATATTGTATAGTAACCCCTGTATCATGATACATATCGTATCGCCAGATACTGGCCAGACACACACACACACACACACACACTCACACACACACACACACACACACACCCACACTCACACTCACACACACACACACACACACACACACACACACACACACACACACTGACACACACCCCCACCCCCACACACACACACACAAGCACACACAAGTCCTGTTGGAAAATGAAATCTGCATCTCCATAAAGTTGGTCAGCAGCAGGAAGCATGAAGTGCTCTTAAACTTCCTGGTATACGGCTGCGTCGACCTTGGACCTCAGAAAAGACAGTGGACCAACACCAGCAGATGACATGGCACCCCAAACCATAACTGACTGTGGAAACTTTACACTGGACCTCAAGCAACGTGGATTGTGTGCCTCTCCTCTCTTCCTCCAGACTCCGGGACGCTGATTTCCAAAGGAAATGCAAAATTTACTTACATCAGAGAACATAACTTTGGAGCACTCAGCAGCAGTCCAGTCCTTTTTGTCTTTAGCCCATGCGAGACGCTTCTGACGCTGTCTGTGGGGGAAATTCACAAAGAGTGGACTGCAGCTGGAGTCAGTGCTTCAATAACCACTACGCGCAGACGTTTGCAAGACATGGGTTTCAGCTGTCGCATTCCTTGTGTCAAGCTACTCTTGAAAAACATTTTTGAATGGGTTTTGTTTCACAATCCTCTCCAGGGTGCGGTTTTCCCTATTACTTGTACACTTTTTTTCTCCCACATCTTTTCCTTCCCTTGGCCTCTCTATTAATGTGCTCGGACACAGAGCTCTGTGAACAGCCAGCCTCTTTTGCAATGATCTTTTGTGTCTTGCCCTCCTTGTGCAAGGTGTCAATGGTCGTCTTTTGGACAACGGTCAAGTCAGCAGTCTTCCCCATGATTGTGTAGCCTACAGAACTAGACTGAGAGAGCATTTAAAGGCCTTTGCAGGTGTTTTGAGTTCATCAGCTGATGAGAGTGTGGCACCAGGTGTCTTCAGTATTGAACCTTTTCACAATATTCTAATTTTCTGAGATACTGAATTTGGGATTTTCCTTAGTTGTCAGTTATAATCATCAAAATTAAAAGAAATAAACATTTGAAATATATCAGTCTGTGTGTAATGAATGAATATAATATACAAGTTTCACTTTTTGAATGGAATTAGTGAAATAAATAAACTTTTTGATTCTAATTATATGACCAGCACCTGCATATGGGGGGGTGTAAATTATGAATTTATATTTGACAAGCTCCTGTCTCCACATCTCCACAGGCCTCTTCCTTTGTGGCTGGTGCCATTTTTCTGGACCACCATGTCAACAATGCTCTTGTTCTATTGAAAATAAACTTCCACCTTAATGTTCTCAAAATTTAATTCTGTTTATGTAATTCATATGAAACCCATTTTGAAACCCAAAGAGTAAATTTTACCCATTTTACTAGCTGAACTGAAACATGTTGAAATATGAAATATAGGCATTCGATGCTAGATGAATGTAAATGTACAATACTAGGATTTTTCTATGCTCTATAATATAAAACAAAATATGATATAAAAGTAATATGAGTGTTTACACAATAACACGATGAATACATGAAATGTAATATTCAAAAATCCATCTCTTTAAATTCTTTTTTGAGTTATAACTGTGTTTATGTTCAAAAAAGAAATAAAGTTGTACTTTGAACTGAAGTGTTCCTTTCTAATGATTTGGTTATAGGCCACCTGCATCTCCTCCAAATACATTACTCACAATGTAAAAAGAATGGCTACTAGTAGCTCTCCCAATGTGAATTTGCCGGTTGATAACAGACCCACCTCAGAGCGTCCGGTGAGAGACGTGTAACTCAGAAGATCAGGTATACGGGAATAACCCATTTATTGTCACCACAACTCAGTACATCGAATAAATTCCTCTTTGCATGTGTGTGTGGTTTTCTACAATTGAAAGATAAGTACAAAATAACAATGATAAATAACAGTAATCCCAATAAATAAGAACAGTAATCTCCACAAGGGATATTTAATTACAATGGTTAATACAGTAAATAGAAAGAACAAATGTGCCATTATATAGGAAAATGCACAGTTACAGCGCGAATACAGAGACGGAGCCACTCTGTCTAGCTTATTAGTGCGCATGCGCTTAAAGAGTGCTCTAACTCTTAGAAATGAGCGATATATACATATTAAATAGACCATGTGATAAATAAATGACACAGATTATGTCTTTGATACATGACAGTGATATATGTGAGGAAACTGGTATGTAAATATGCACACGAACGTCTTTACAAGTTAGTTTGCATTTGTCACTCGCCTACATTAACTTCTACACACTCAAGGCAGTTAAATGGTCCATAAGCAAAGTAGAAAACAGCATATAGACTGCTACTTACTTTGCAGGCACGCACACAACTTTAGCAAAAATAAATCGCTACAGTACAGCCCGCATCCCTTTGCATTACCGATCCATCACAAATGATGCGATTTTGGCCTATAGAAAAGGAAAACTAATATACATGAATATAACCTTAATGGTGGCCTTTTTTACACACAATATGAACTGAAGACCTCCGATCGGATATACACTTGTGACATTAAAGTGTTAATACATCACAGTATAACAGATACATATAAAGATAAATTAACTTCCATGCATGCACATTTATCCCTTAGACAAAGGACAGAACAAACACAATGAACACTGTTTTTATTAATACATATCTGTACCTTACACCTCAATATAACTGAACAGGTGCAATGCCAAAGTAAATGAGCAACATGTCTAATTGGTGTCTCATAAAAGCAGAAAGACAGTTTGTGGCAGAATATGGAAGTTGTGTGGAGTGATGAATCACAATGAAACATAAGTTGCATGGTGATGCTCCAGAGCGGCGTCTTCACAAATCTGCTGAAAAATATATTACTAAATAAACTCATCTCAAATTATCTAAAGAGGAATGGTTGGATGTTATTTTTCAACAAGACAATGATTTTTCCATCATTGTTACAGAAATTAGTAGATCTATATGTAGATGTATATCTTTTTCTTTTTAAATATTTGTAAATAATGATTTGCATGGGTAAAATCTGCGAATGAGTTTAAATAATACATCTTGTTTCTAAGATGAACAACCACACTTTATCCCAGCAAATCCCCTTACCATTTCATAAAGAGTTCCAATAAGATATTACATATGGTGTAGTAACAACTTCTTTTTGAAAAAGACTGCAAATTTCTCTATTATTATTTTTGGAGGCTAATGAAAAACACATTTAGGCAACAAAAGTTTCTAAAACATGAAATGAGGTCAACTCAGAGGAATAGTGCTCGAGAACCTTTTCAACCTTTTCATTGTTCAAAAGGCATAGGTCATGAGTTATCAATAATAAGCAAATCGTTAGATAACAAGATAACAAGATGGCGCTTCGGTGTTGAGCTCTCACATCCATCACTGTCTGGTTTGGTTCAGCTACCAAATCTGACATCAGGAGACTACATCGTACAATCCGGACTGCAGAGAGGATTATTGGTGCCCCCCTGCCAGCCCTCCAGGACCTGTACTCTTCCAGAGTGAGGAAGAGGGCAAGTAAAATCATCACAGACTCTGCTCACCCTGGACACTTCCTGTTACCGTCAGGACGGCGACTCCGATCACTGGCCACTAGAACATCTAGGCACAGGAACAGTTTCTTCCCACAGGCCATTTCCCTCTTGAACAGTTGAATACTTTGCACTTTACTTTACTTTGCACTTTACTTTACTTTGTACTGTTCTGGTTTTTAGGTTTAAGAATCAAAGTAATGAGCCCTTGAGTCAAAGATGGTGGAAGATTGGGTTAGGTTAGGTCCTGGCTCTTCCAAGCTTTATAATGGCAGTGAATGGCAGTTTCTGTTTTGAAGTCCATAAAAGTGCATCTATCCATCATAAAAGTGCATCTATCCATCATAAAAGTGTATCTATCCGTTATACGATCGACTGAAGATGCCATCTCTCATGTCCTCCACTCCTCCCTCACTCACATCGACAGCAAAAGTGGGAACTACGTAAGGCTGCTATTTATTGACTATAGCTCAGCCTTTAACACCATAGTTCCCATCAAGCTAACCTCCAAACTCCTGGATCTCGGCCTGAATCCTTCTCTCTGCCACTGGATTGAGGACTTCCTCACTGGCAGGCCTCAGGTGGTGAGAATAGGCCAGTCCACCTCCACCTCCATCTCCCTGAGTGTGGGAGCTCCACAGGGCTGTGTCCTGAGTCCCCTGCTCTACTCTCTCTACACGCATGACTGTTTGTCCACACACAGCTCCACCTCTATCATCAAATTTACTGATGATACTGTTGTCCTGGGCCTCATTTCCAACATCAATGAGACGGCATAAATCTATCTATCTATCTATCTATCTATCTATCTATCTATCTATCTATCTATCTATCTATCTATCTATCTATCTATCTATCTATCTATCTATCTATCTATCTATCTATCTATCTATCTATCTATCTATCTATCTATCTATCTATCATAAAAGTGCATCCATCCATCATAAAAGTACATCCATCCATCATAAAAATGCATCCATCCATCATAAAAGTGCATCCATCCATCATAAAGTCAAGTCAAAGTCAAAGTCAGCTTTATTGTCAATTCTGCCATACGTACAGTACATACATACAGAAAATTGAAATTCTATGACTCTCAGACCCTAGGTGCCTAACAACAACAAAACAATAACAATAACAATAACAACAAAAGTTTAACAGTAACAACAACAGAAGAAATATTTTAAAAAAAAGATGGATAAAGTGAATTATAGAGGTAAAGTGGCGATGGCAAATAGTGCAAACATGGTAACAATAGTGCAATTTCAGATTTAAGTCAGTGCAGGTATAAAATCAAATTATAAGAGTCTGTAAGAGTCTGTGTGTAAAAAGAGTCTGTAAGAGGGGAGACCAATTCCTCAGAGAGACAATATAATGAGGTAGGGAGGGAACGGGGAGTTCAATGCCCTGACAGCTTGGGGAATGAAGCTGTCCTTCAGTCTGCTGGTCCTTGCCTGGAGACTGCGTAGCCTCCTCCCTGATGGCAGCAGACTGAAGAGGCTGTGCGATAGGTGGGTGGGGTCTCTCGCAATGATGAGGGCTTTGCGGGAGAGGCGGGAGTTATAAATGTCCTGGAGGGGTGGGAGAGAGACACCAACGATCTTCTCAGCTGCTCTCACTATGTGCTGAAGTGCTTTACGGCAGGATGCGTTGCAGGCGCCGTACCACACAGTGATGCAGCTGGTCAGAATGCTCTCGATGGTGCCTCTGTAGAAGGTGCGCATGATGGGGGCTGGGGCTCCGGCTCTTCTCAGCTTACGGAGAAAGTAGAGTCGCTGTGGTGTTGGCGGTCCAGGAGAGGTCCTCTGTGATATGCACACCCAGGAATTTGGTGCTCCTCACCCTTTCCACGGTCGCACTGTTGATGGTCAGAGGAGCGTGCTGGGTGTGCATTCTCCTGAAGTCAACAACAATCTCCTTCGTCTTCTCCACGTTCAGAGAGAGATTGTTGTCGCCACACCACCTGGCCAGGCGGCTCACCTCGCTCCTGAAGTTCGTCTCATCATCGTTGCTAATGAGACCAACTACGGTCGTGTCGTCCGCAAACTTGATGAAGAGATTGCTGTTGTGTATGGGTGTGCAGTCATGTGTCAGCAGAGTGAAAAGGAGGGGGCTCAACACACATCCCTGAGGGGCTCCAGTGTTCATGATGATGGAGCTGGATGAGTTACTGCCGACCCGAACTGCCTGAGGTCTTCCCGTCAGGAAGTCCAGCAACCAGTTGCACATCGATGTGCTGAGTCCCAGCTGTGACAGTTTTTGAGTGAGCTGTAGAGGGATGATTGTATTGAATGCTGAACTAAAGTCTATGAACAGCATTCTGACATAAGTGTCTTTATTTTCCAGGTGTGTGAGTGCTGAATGGACGGTAGTGGCGATGGCATCATCGGTCGAGCGTTTAGACCGATATGCAAATTGGTAGGGGTCCAGGGAGGGGGGGGGAGGTCAGACTTAATGTGGTGCATGACTAGCCGCTCAAAGCACTTCGTAAGGATGGGGGTAAGTGCGACTGGACGGTAGTCGTTGAAGCAGGATGGAGATGATTTCTTAGGGACTGAAATGATGGTGGTTGCTTTGAAGCATGTGGGGACGACAGCTTGACTCAGTGAGATGTTGAAGATGTCTGTGAAGACATCAGTGAGTTCCTCTGCACAGTCTCTCAATACACGTCCAGGAATGTTGTCAGGACCTGGAGCTTTGCGTGCGTTGACCCTGCTGAGGGATCTTCTCACGCTGTCCCTGGGCAGTGACAACATCAGGTCATCGGGAGGAGGTGGTGACTTCTGTGCAGTGGTGCTGTTGTGAGCTTCAAAGCGAGCAAAGAAAGTGTTCAGCTCATTCAGCAGGGGGGTGGAGCTGTCACATGTCCGTGCAGGGGGCTTATAATCTGTGATGATCTGAATCCCCTGCCACAGGCTCCTTGTGTCTCTGCTGTCGCTGAAACGATGGGCTATCCTCCTGGAGTACTGTCTCTTAGTCTTCCTGATGCCGCGTGACAGGTTGGCCCTTGCTGTCCTCAGGCCCACCTCATCTCCAGCTCTGAAGGCAGCGTTACGCGTCTTCAGAAGTCTGTAGGCATTTCCTGTCAGCCACGGTTTTTGGTTGAGCCAGACGGTGATGGTCTTTGTGACTGTTACATCCTCCATGCACTTGGTGATATAAGAAGTAACAGTCTCTGAGTACTCCTGGATGTCTGTGATGTTGTGGTAGGTTGCAGCCTGTTTAAACATGTCCCAGTCAGTGGTGTCGAAGCAGTCTTGAAGAGCCTCTGATGACCCTTCAGGCCAGACTTGAATCTGCTTCTGGACTGGTTTGGTGGCTTTCACAAGTGGTCTGTATGCTGGCATTAACATAACAGTGATGTGATCTGAAGCACCCAGGTGGGGGAGGGGAAGGGCTTTGTAAGCTCCTCTCTGTGTAGTGTACACAAAGTCCAGAGTGTTGTTTCCACGTGTTGGGAATTCAATGTGTTGATGAATTTTTGGAAGCACACTCTTTAAGTCTGCATGGTTGAAATCTCCAGCCAAGATGAGAAAAGCATCTGGGTGGGCTGTCTGCTGATCACTGATGTGTTTATAAAGATTATTTAGTGCCTCACTCCTGTTGTTGTTGGAGCTGGGGGGGATGTATACAGCAACAAGTATAATAGCTGAATATTCCCGCGGTAGATAAAACGGCCGACATTTAATAATCATAAACTCCACCAGGGGTGAGCAGTGTTTGCAGACCACAACAGCATCGCGGCACCACGCATCATTGGTGTAAACACAGAGTCCGCCGCCGCGGTCTTACCTCCTCGACGGGCACTCTGTCCGCCCGATGGCATGTGCGCTGATCGAGCTGAATGGCGCGTCCGAACGCTGTTGTTGAGCCATGTTTCCGTGAACACAAAAACACAACAGTCTCTTACAGTCTTCCGAGTAGAGCAAAGAAGACGAAGATCGTCCAGTTTATTGTCCAACGAGCGTACGTTAGCGAGAATGATGGTGGGGATAGCCGGCTTGTGTGGTTTAGCCGCTAGCCTGACACAGATACCTCCGCGCTTCCCCCTCTTCTGTTTCCTCTCACCCTGTTTATGGCGCCTCCACTGTGGGAGAGGTGCAGTAGTGGGGGACGGTGATGGGGTAGGCCCCCGGAGAAGGGCATGATCCCACAGATCTTGAGCGAGCGCCGATCTTGGATTGAAGACTGTAGTTTTTCCAACCTCGAGCAGAAACTCGCGTCTGTAGCTGAGTTTGCAGATGAACGGACGCGGCAAGGACGTACAAAAACACTGTGATTTACACGACGAAAAACACAAAAACACCGGTCCGTCGGGAGAGAGAGAAGCCGCTGCGTGTGCACGCGCCGCCATCTAGATCTGAATTCCTAGAGTGAAAGTGCATCTATCCATCATAAAAGTGCATCCATCCATCATAAAGTGCATCTATCCATCATAAAAGTGCATCCATCCATCATAAAGTGCATCTATCCATCATAAAAGTGCATCTATCCATCATAAAGTGCATCTATCCATCATAAAGTGCATCCATCCATCATAAAAGTGCATCCATCCATCATAAAAGTGCATCTATCATCATAAAAGTGCATCTATCCATCATAAAAAATATCCATCCATCATAAAAGTGCATCTATCCATCATAAAAGTGCATCTATCCATCATAAAAGTGCATCCATCCATCATAAAGTGCATCTATCCATCATAAAAGTGCATCTATCCATCATAAAGTGCATCCGTTCATTATAAAAATGCATCCATCCATCATAAAAGTGCATCTATCCATCATAAAGTGCATCCATCCATCATAAAAGTGCATCTATCCATCATAAAAGTGCATCTATCCATCATAAAACTGCATCTATCATCATAAGTACATCTATCCATCATAAAAGTGCATCTATCCATCATAAAGTGCATCTATCATCATAAAAGTGCATCTATCCATCATAAAACTGCATCTATCATCATAAGTACATCTATCCATCATAAAAGTGCATCTATCATCATAAGTACATCTATCCATCATAAAAGTGCATCTATCCGTCATAAAAGTGCATCTATCCATCATAAAAGTGCATCTATCATCATAAAAGTGCATCTATCCATCATAAAGTGCATCTATCCATCATAAAAGTGCATCTATCATCATAAGTGCATCTATCCATCATAAAAGTGCATCTATCCATCATAAAGTGCATCTATCATCATAAAAGTGCATCTATCCATCATAAAAGTGCATCTATCCATCATAAAAGTGCATCTATCCATCATAAAAGTGCATCTATCCATCATAAAAGTGCATCTATCCATCATAAAAGTGCATCTATCCATCATAAAGTGCATCTATCCATCATAAAAGTGCATCTATCCATCATAAAAGTGCATCTATCATCATAAGTGCATCTATCCATCATAAAAGTGCATCTATCCATCATAAAAGTGCATCTATCCATCATAACAGTGCATCTATCCATCATAAAAGTGCATCTATCCATCATAACAGTGCATCTATCCATCATAAAAGTGCATCTATCCATCATAAAAGTGCATCTATCATCATAAGTGCATCTATCCATCATAAAAGTGCATCTATCCATCATAAAAGTACATCCATCATCATAAAAGTGCATCTATCCGTCATAAAAGTGCATCTATCGTCATAAAAGTGCATCTATCCATCTATCATAAAAGTGCATCTATCCATCATAACAGTGCCTCTATCCATCATAAAAGTGCATCTATCCATCTATCATAAAAGTGCATCTATCCATCATAACAGTGCATCTATCCATCATAAAAGTGCATCTATCCATCATAAAAGTGCATCTATCTATCTATCATAAAAGTGCATCTATCCATCATAAAAGTGCATCTATCCATCATAAAGTGCATCTATCCATCATAAAAGTGCATCTATCTATCATAAAAGTGCATCTATCCATCATAAAAGTGCATCTATCCATCATAAAGTGCATCTATCCATCATAAAAGTGCATCTATCTATCATAAAAGTGCATCTATCCGTCATAAAAGTGCATCTATCCATCATAAAAGTGCATCTATCATCATAAGTGCATCTATCCATCATAAAAGTGCATCTATCCATCATAAAAGTGCATCCATCATCATAAAAGTGCATCTATCCGTCATAAAAGTGCATCTATCCATCATAAAAGTGCATCTATCATCATAAGTGCATCTATCCATCATAAAAGTGCATCTATCCATCATAAAAGTGTATCCATCATCATAAAAGTGCATCTATCCATCATAAAAGTGCATCTATCCGTCATAAAAGTGCATCTATCCATCATAAAAGTGCATCTATCTATCATAAAAGTGCATCTATCCATCATAAAAGTGCATCTATCTATCATAAAAGTGCATCTATCCATCATAAAAGTGCATCTATCCATCATAAAGTGCATCTATCTATCTATCTATCTATCTATCATAAAAGTGCATCTATCTATCTATCTATCATAAAAGTGCATCTATCTATCATAAAAGTGCATCTATCCATCATAAAAGTGCATCTATCCATCATAAAGTGCATCTATCTATCTATCTATCTATCTATCTATCTATCTATCTATCTATCTATCTATCTATCTATCTATCTATCTATCTATCTATCTATCTATCTATCTATCTATCTATCTATCTATCTATCTATCATAAAAGTGCATCTATCTATCTATCATAAAAGTGCATCTATCCATCATAAAAGTGCATCTATCCATCATAAAGTGCATCTATCCATCATAAAAGTGCATCTATCATCATAAGTGCATCTATCCATCATAAAAGTGCATCTATCCATCATAAAAGTGCATCCATCATCATAAAAGTGCATCTATCCATCATAACAGTGCATCTATCCATCATAAAAGTGCATCTATCCATCATAAAGTGCATCTATCATCATAAAAGTGCATCTATCCATCATAAAGTGCATCTA
Source organism: Paracanthobrama guichenoti (assembly GCA_018749465.1). NCBI lineage: Eukaryota > Metazoa > Chordata > Actinopteri > Cypriniformes > Gobionidae > Paracanthobrama > Paracanthobrama guichenoti. Next base: position 34,789,782 of record CM031963.1, read on the forward strand.
TCCATCATAAAAGTGCATCTATCCATCATAAAAGTGCATCTATCCATCATAAAGTGCATCTATCCATCATAAAAGTGCATCTATCATCATAAGTGCATCTATCCATCATAAAAGTGCATCTATCATCATAAAAGTGCATCCATCATCATAAAAGTGCATCTATCCATCATAAAGTGCATCCGTTCATTATAAAAATGCATCCATCCATCATAAAAGTGCATCTATCCGTCATAAAGTGCATCCATCCATCATAAAAGTGCATCTGTCCATCATAAAAGTGCATCTGTCTATCATAAAAGTGCATCTATCCATCATAAAAGTGCATCTATCCATCATAAAGTGCATCTATCCATCATAAAGTGCATCTATCATCATAAAAGTGCATCTATCCATCATAAAACTGCATCTATCATCATAAAAGTGCATCTATCCATCATAAAAGTGCATCTATCTATCTATCTATCTATCTATCATAAAAGTGCATCTATCTATCTATCATAAAAGTGCATCTATCTATCATAAAAGTGCATCTATCCATCATAAAAGTGCATCTATCCATCATAAAAGTGCATCTATCATCATAAGTGCATCTATCCATCATAAAAGTGCATCTATCTATCATAAAAGTGCATCTATCCATCATAAAAGTGCATCTATCCATCATAAAGTGCATCTATCTATCTATCTATCTATCTATCTATCTATCTATATCATAAAGTGCATCTATCTATCTATCATAAAAGTGCATCTATCTATCATAAAAGTGCATCTATCCATCATAAAAGTGCATCTATCCATCATAAAGTGCATCTATCCATCATAAAAGTGCATCTATCATCATAAGTGCATCTATCCATCATAAAAGTGCATCTATCCATCATAAAAGTGCATCCATCATCATAAAAGTGCATCTATCCATCATAAAGTGCATCCGTTCATTATAAAAATGCATCCATCCATCATAAAAGTGCATCTATCCGTCATAAAGTGCATCCATCCATCATAAAAGTGCATCTATCTGTCATAAAAGTGCATCTGTCTATCATAAAAGTGCATCTATCCATCATAAAAGTGCATCTATCCATCATAAAGTGCATCTATCCATCATAAAAGTGCATCTATCCATTATAAAAGTGCATCTATCCATCATAAAGTGCATCTATCCATCATAAAAGTGCATCTATCATCATAAGTACATCTATCCATCATAAAAGTGCATCTATCCATCATAAAAGTGCATCTATCCATCATAAAGTGCATCTATCCATCATAAAAGTGCATCTATCATCATAAGTACATCTATCCATCATAAAAGTGCATCTATCCATCATAAAGTGCATCTATCCATCATAAAAGTGCATCTATCCATCATAAAGTGCATCTATCCATCATAAAAGTGCATCTATCCATCATAAAAGTGCATCTATCATCATAAGTGCATCTATCCATCATAAAAGTGCATCTATCCATCATAAAAGTGCATCTATCCATCATAACAGTGCATCTATCCATCATAAAAGTGCATCTATCCATCATAACAGTGCATCTATCCATCATAAAAGTGCATCTATCCATCATAAAAGTGCATCTATCATCATAAGTGCATCTATCCATCATAAAAGTGCATCTATCCATCATAAAAGTGCATCCATCATCATAAAAGTGCATCTATCCATCATAAAAGTGCATCTATCCGTCATAAAAGTGCATCTATCCATCTATCATAAAAGTGCATCTATCCATCATAACAGTGCCTCTATCCATCATAAAAGTGCATCTATCCATCTATCATAAAAGTGCATCTATCCATCATAACAGTGCATCTATCCATCATAAAAGTGCATCTATCCATCATAAAAGTGCATCTATCTATCTATCTATCATAAAAGTGCATCTATCCATCATAAAAGTGCATCTATCCATCATAAAGTGCATCTATCCATCATAAAAGTGCATCTATCTATCATAAAAGTGCATCTATCCATCATAAAAGTGCATCTATCCATCATAAAGTGCATCTATCCATCATAAAAGTGCATCTATCTATCATAAAAGTGCATCTATCCATCATAAAAGTGCATCTATCATCATAAGTGCATCTATCCATCATAAAAGTGCATCTATCCATCATAAAAGTGCATCCATCATCATAAAAGTGCATCTATCCGTCATAAAAGTGCATCTATCCATCATAAAAGTGCATCTATCCGTCATAAAAGTGCATCTATCCATCATAAAAGTGCATCTATCATCATAAGTGCATCTATCCATCATAAAAGTGCATCTATCCATCATAAAAGTGTATCCATCATCATAAAAGTGCATCTATCCATCATAAAAGTGCATCTATCCGTCATAAAAGTGCATCTATCCATCATAAAAGTGCATCTATCTATCATAAAAGTGCATCTATCCATCATAAAAGAGCATCTATCTATCATAAAAGTGCATCTATCCATCATAAAAGTGCATCTATCCATCATAAAGTGCATCTATCTATCTATCATAAAAGTGCATCTATCTATCATAAAAGTGCATCTATCCATCATAAAAGTGCATCTATCCATCATAAAAGTGCATCTATCATCATAAGTGCATCTATCCATCATAAAAGTGCATCTATCTATCATAAAAGTGCATCTATCCATCATAAAAGTGCATCTATCCATCATAAAGTGCATCTATCTATCTATCTATCTATCATAAAAGTGCATCTATCTATCTATCTATCATAAAAGTGCATCTATCTATCATAAAAGTGCATCTATCCATCATAAAAGTGCATCTATCCATCATAAAGTGCATCTATCCATCATAAAAGTGCATCTATCATCATAAGTGCATCTATCCATCATAAAAGTGCATCTATCCATCATAAAAGTGCATCCATCATCATAAAAGTGCATCTATCCATCATAAAAGTGCATCCATCATCATAAAAGTGCATCTATCCATCATAAAAGTGCATCTATCATCATAAGTGCATCTATCCATCATAAAAGTACATCTATCCATCATAAAAGTGCATCTATCATCATAAAAGTGCATCTATCATCATAAGTGCATCTATCCATCATAAAAGTGCATCTATCCATCATAAAAGTGCATCCATCATCATAAAAGTGCATCTATCCATCATAAAAGTGCATCTATCCATCATAAAAGTGCATCTATCCATCATAAAACTGCATCTATCATCATAAAAGTGCATCTATTCATCATAAAAGTGCATCCATCATCATAAAAGTGCATCTATTCATCATAAAAGTGCATCTATTCATCATAAAAGTGCATCTATTCATCATAAAAGTGCATCTATCCATCATAAAAGTGCATCTATTCATCCTAAAAGTGCATCCATCATCCTAAAAGTGCATCTATCCATCATAAAAGTGCATCTATCCATCATAAAAGTGCATCTATCCGTCATAAAAGTGCATCTATCCATCATAAAAGTGCATCTATCCATAATAAAGTGCATCTATCCATCATAAAGTGCAGTGCATCTATCTATCATAAAAGTGTATCTATTCATCACTTTTATTCATCATGTAACAGTTTTCCTGTTACTGCTAGCTTCTCAGTGCAGCAGTGTTATTCACCTGAGCATTAGAGGGTGCTCTGGTTAACTGCTAGGGCTTGCCTATTTAACTGAACAGAGAAGGAGAAACAATAGGAAGTTGATTCTCTACCTTCATGGAGATGCTTACCTCATGGTCTTTACCCTGGTTGAGGAACTTTATAGTTCTAAGCTCATTTGTAAGTAATTGTTCTTCTTTCTTTTTCAGTTATTGTTTGTAGTATATGGTTATGGTTTGTTTGTTTGTTTGAATGTTTCCACAGAGGGTTTGTGTTCTGGGCATATATGGAGTACTTGGTGGATTATACAACTGAGAAGATGGAATTAAGAGGATTGATTTCCATCTACTATTTGACTGTTAACTGGCTTTAAACTAAAACTACGTTTCAAACATTGAGGCCCTCTCTTCAAGATGAATTTGGTGGCGGAACCATCTTGACCTTTAAGTACTGTTTTCTCAAATTTATATTTCAATTGAACAAAGACCTAAGTGAAAGACTGTGATTTTTTTTTTTTTTTTTTTTTGGGGGGTGCCCGACTGTTTATTATTCTCTGTTTCTAACTGGTTGACCATCAACGATTTGTATTCTGTTAAATCTGTGTTCTATGTAATTATACTTAATACATCTGACTCATGAGCAAAAGTGGTCTGTGTGGTCCCTCATTACATGTAATACTTAAAATAAAGTTAAAGGGATAGGTGTTACAAAGTGCATCTATCCATCATAAAAGTGCATCCATCCATCATAAAAGTGCATCCATCCATCATAAAAAAGTGCATCCATCCATCATAAAAAAGTGCATCCATCCATCATAAAAGTGCACCTATCCATCATCATAAAAGTGCATCCATCCATCATAAAAGTGCATCCATCCATCATAAAAGTGCATCCGTCATCATAAAAGTGCATCCATCCATCATAAAAGTGCATCTATCCATCATAAAAGTGCATTTATCCATAATAAAGTGCATCCATCCATCATAAAAAAGTGCATCCATCCATCATAAAAAAGTGCATCCATCCATCATAAAAGTGCATCTATCCATCATAAAAGTGCATCTATCATCATAAAAGTGCATCTATCCATCATAAAAGTGCATCCATCATCATAAAAGTGCATCCATCCATCATAAAGTGCATCCATCCATCATAAAAATGCATCCATCCATCATAAAAGTGCATTTATCCATAATAAAGTGCATCCATCCATCATAAAATGCATCCATCCACCATAAAAGTGCATCCATCCATCATAAAATTGAATCTATCATCATAAAGTGCATCCATCCATCATAAAAATGCATCCATCCACCAAAGAGTAACCCTGACAGTATTTGAAGGTTGAGCAGTGAGCTCATTGGCTATTGATACGACAGGAACCAATCAGCTGTGCCCTATAGAGAACAATGTGATTGCAAACAGATTGGATCAAGGACCTGTAGAAAATTAGATCATAGAGAAAATAACTTGTTATGAATAATTATGAATATATAGATCAGTTAATCGGCTTAACTTGATGTACTTAAATTAATATTACAATCAATGAATCAGTTCATCCAGCGAACACTCAGTATTGATTGATAATTCTCAAAACTCTGGCCAGTTGATAATCCCTGGAATATCAAAATCAACTGCAGGCGGTCGATCCTTTTCCTATTTAGCACCTAAACTCTGGAACAGTCTTCCTAGCATTGTTCGGGAAGCAGACACACTCTGTCAGTTTAAATCTAGACTAAAAATGCATCTCTTTACTATGGCTTACACATAAAACATTATCAATCTCTATTATTCAAATCAGTAAATGATTGTTAGGCTGCATTAACTAGGTCAGCCGGAACCGGGAACACTTACATTTACATGTAGTCATTTAGCAGATGCTTTTATCCAAAGCGACTTACAAATGAGAGCAATAGAAGCAACTAAAAACAGTCAAGGGCAACAATATGCAAGTGCTGTAACAAGTCTCAGTTAATCTAGCACAGAACACATAGGACAGAACAATTTAAATTTTTTATATTCATAAATAACACCTGATGTACTCGTTACATCATAAGAAGAATGGCATCTATGCTAATGTTAGTCTCTCTGTTTATCCCGAGGTTTACTGAGTGTCAGCCGGATCCGGGCCGTATCCAGATCAGATGGTGGACCAGCGCCTGGACATGACCAACACATCCCTGAAATGTCTGCAGAGAGCGTGTCAAATAAACTCCCCCTGTAAATGCTGCATCGACACGACATCCTCATTAAAGCCGTCTCCGGCGTGACGACTCCAATCTTTCGAATAATCTTACGAATATCTATTTACCTAATATGACTTAAGACCTGCAATGTTGCCAGAATTATAATCATACACTGTTTGTTCGTCGGCCAGAGGAGAACTGGCACCCGACTGAGCCTGGTTTCTCCCAAGGTTTTTTTCTCCATTCTGACCCTGAAGGAGTTTTGGTTCCTTGCCACCGTTGCCTCTGGCTTTTGGCTTGCTCAGTTGGGGACACCTAAATCTCATCTATATTACCGATCTGCCCGCATTGACACTATATGATACTTGAAATTAGCTGGATAACATCACCGTTTCACCAGAACGGCTGTACAGCCAAAATCAAATTCTGTTGCATTATTTTCCTGTTAACACTGTGAAGCTGCTTTGAAACAATTGGACTTTTAAAAAGCGCTATATACTGTAAATAAAGATGACTTGACTTGACTTGACTTGAATTCTAAGAAAAGGGTATTTTTCTTGGCCACAGAAGAAGAATTCTTTACTAACATGTAGCTGTGATCATAATGACTAAATTGACATTTATTTATAAGCAGACCAGAAGCAAATATGTATTGTGCAGAAGTTTTATTAACTAAATCACAAACACAACTACTCTAACATACACATACACACAATCACACATACATGGGTGAAACAGAAAGTGACAGAATGAAACTGGAAACGGGGAAAAGTGTCATTAACCATGAAAAGAATATCAGCTAAAAACGTACCTGTTTGAACAAGCATATAGCCAATAATGTATTGTATTGTATTATGATTATGTGCATTTATGTAAAGCACACTGGTCAACTGGTGTTGTGTTTAGTTGTGCTATAGAAATAAAAGTGACATTGACATTTATTCTGTGTCTGAGGACACTGCTTCAGTGGTTGCTCTGGAGACTAAGTCAACTCGCCTAGAGCGGCTGCGTCCATCTGCAGTTGTGGTCAGTGACCTTCGGCCCGTGACAGAGGTTTTCCTGCTCCTGATATGTATGTGTGGGTCAGGGTTCACCACATCGCCGCCGTTACCCTCGTCTTCCTCCTCTTCACTGTGGCTGTCCTGAGGCTTCAGTGTCTTCGAGCTGAATTGGCTCAAAGGCTTTCCAAGAATGCCAAAGCTAAAAGCAAAAGACAATTGATACAATCAGGCAACAGAGACTATTAGAAACTAAATGAAATAGACACACACTATGTGTTTTATTACAGCAGTTCATAATTAATAAAAGTCTTACCTAAGAGACTTCAGCTGCTGTTTGAGTCCCTCCATCAGAGCCTCAGAATCACAGCGGTCAGTCGAGGGCAGTTCACCACGTCTGATGCCCCCGAACAGGTGCGGGGCATTCTCCTGCGGAGTGGGCAGCAGAGATACCATCAGAGGCGAACACTGGGTCAGGATCTTGTTCAGGGCTGGGCGCCGGGCTGACCTCCTGGGTTAAAGGTCAGGAGACAGAGAGTGAGAGATGGGCCAGTAAAAGCACAGATGTTGTTGATCAAGTTTCCTGCAACATCCTCATTAATATATGCATAAATAACATTTAGTTTACATTTGTATCACACATTGTTTAAAATCTGGGTTCTACTAATAAAATGATAAAATGATAAAAGGATTCAAATATTATTATTTTCTTTCCATAAATGAATTGGGATTTTCAGGCTTCTTAAAAGAAAGATAAAAATCATACAATATTAAATAATTAAATCAAACAATATTTTATGAAAAAATTTAAAATAACAAAACTTATAAAATATTATTTAATTAAATAAACTATAATGAATCAAATAAAATGATATAATTCAGTTGTAATGCTTTGACCCAGATAACTCGTTGAATCATGAAAATGAAGAGCTTGAAGGCGAAAAGTCTGTATTTCACACATTTAATGGCATGTACACAGATGCTGCCTCATACATAAGGGATTCACTCTTTCTTAGCGTTACAAATAAAAGTAAACCAATATTATCACGAGAAGGTAGAGCAAGTCTTATCATGTACCATGGTTCTCAACACACTGGTGCTTCTACCAGCACGTAGCGCGCGTAATGAGTCAAGTGATCAGTCTCTTAAAGGGCCCACCACACAATAATGTGATGCATGCAAAAACAGTTTTGGCCGTTACAGTTTTTAGTTATACCCAATGCCACTCTTCTACCTGTTATTCAGAGCTGTTCGTCGAGGGTCCACCTCCTCAGACTGATCGTCCGATTCATTCAGGGCGGGGTTAAAGCTGTCCGAGCGGAACAAGCGGCCAATCTCCACCCGGATGCCCTTCAGACGCCGCCTCTCGAAGGTCACCCATACAGCATAGCTGCAAAAGCTGTAGAGACACTGAGGCACAGAACACACACTCAACTCCTGAAACATGAAATACAAATACATGAAAGTTTTGGTTTGACATTTTCAGGAATCATATGTTGAATGTTTAGCACAAACCTCGTCTAGCTGAATGTCACTGTGAGTGGACGACACCTTGAACCTGTGGACATAAACCAGGCTCATAGTTTGCTCAAACATGCTCTGATTCATCAGATTGTTCAAGCCGGGCTCACACTACAGGAGTTTTAGGCCGATTTATCCCAGATTTTCCCCTCCCGAGATTCTGAGAAAAAGTCTTGTTGAGGACCTCGATCAGTTCCGATGTTCGGCAGAGATTATCTGGTGATGTGAGGTGTTCACAGATCGAATCTTGCACTTCCCGATCTGCTCTCACACAAATCAGGACCGCCCCGATCATATCAAACATGTGATATTTAGGATTTTAAATCGGGATGATTACGTCACTTCTTTCACAATAGTGAAGTGAATGAGAGCACTTTTGAAATCGCAACCACGAAACAAGCCGCTGTGTGCGGGTCCGTTGAACAGCGGAGATGGGAAGTGTGGAAGAGTTGCAACAACACGACTGCATGTATAACGTGTCTTCAAAAACACAACACAACCGTGTTTTTTGTGTTTTTGTGTTTCTGTGTTTTTCTGTGTGGTGAAGTAGCGTTTGTTCGCGTGGTCTCACGCGAGGGAACAGTTTCGACAAGACGTGGCCAAAGCCAGCGTGGTATATTAGCATTGCATTGTTGACATTAAGTTAGAGAGAAGCATTCGATCAACAGGAAAGGCAACGACTGTGTGAGTACTATATCATTTTTCTCATTGTTTTCTAGATCAGCTGTTATTTAGTTTGTCTGTGTAGTGTAGTGTGCTGTGTGGTGAAGTAGCGTTTGTTCGCGTGGTCTCGCGCGAGGGAACAGTTTTGATGAGGCCGTGGCCTGCTGTATTCAATAACGAGTGTGGATAAATAGAGTGGTACTCTGCGGTAGCCCTGGTGTCAAGCCCTCATCGTGTGAAGACCGAAGAGTGTAAAGACCAGCGACTCTACTCTGTGTGACTCCACTCGAGCAAGGACACCAACAAGGCACTTGAGTATAGCTTTCCTTTCACTTTAACCCCTTTTGTGTTTAGCTTGTTTTCATCTCTTTATTTCTCTGACCCGTATTCACCATGTGCTTTCAAATCTCTACTATTACTACTACCACCTGTAAATCACGCTCTGTGTATTCAAGACGCCTTAATCCTAATAATGGTACCGATTTCCTCTGCCACTTTACTGTCCATTCCAATTGATCTCTGGAATTGCCAGTCTGCTGTAAACAAAGCAGACTTTATTTCATCTATCTCCGCTCATTCAAATCTCAGTCTCATGGCCCTAACTGAGACCTGGATCAAACCAGAGGACACGGCCACTCCTGCGGCCCTATTAAATAATTTCATGTTTTCTCACAGCCCTTGCCCGATTGGGAGGGGTGGAGGTACTGGTTTGCTCATCTCAAATGATTGGAAATTTGAGCCCATACCATCTCTATCTGGCAACAGTTCATTTGAATCACACTCAATCACTATCACTCACTATCAAAATCCATGTTGTAGTTGTTTATCGCCCGCCAGGTTCCTGGAGGAGTTGAATATGTTACTCTCCAACTTTCCTGAAGATGGCACTCCCCTGGTACTACTTGGTGACTTCAACATCCACCTTGAGAAACACCAGGCTGCAGATTTCACCTCTCTACTCACCTCATTGGACCTATGACAGTCCAAGATGGAGCCGCCGTGTTCGGTCGCCGTTCAGGTCACTCCGCGAAGACTGTGCTTTTATTTATTATTTTTTGCAAAAAGAGAGCAAAAAAAGCTGCTCTCTTTTGCTCTAGATTTTTACAAATTTATCATCTGCATTGATCTGCTATGAAAGTAAAACACTTTTGGACATTGGTTACCTCTACACTGGACTGTTTCAGGACACTTTCACCGATCCTCTGTGGCCATCTGAGATTCTTCGGAACACCGAGTTGAACAATGGCCAGAGGAGTCGACGGCGAAGAATCAAGAAACGCAGGAAACATGCTGGGATCCGCAACACCTCTCAGCCCACCTCTCCCGAATATTCTGCTCGCAAATGTCCAATCCTTGGAAAATAAGATGGACGATCTCAGAGCCAGGATAAGTTTTCAACGGGACATGAGAGACTGTAACATCTATTGTTTGTCCGAAACATGGCTCACGCCCGCGGTCCTGGACACAGCTGTGATGCCGTCTGAGAACTTCTCTGTTTTTCGGATGGACAGAACAGCCGAGGCCGGTAAATCTAAAGGCGGTGGAGTGTGTTTCATGATCAACAAGAAATGGTGCGACCCCAGGAACATTCACCATTCTTTCCTGCTCGCCTCATCTGGAGCTACCAGCCTTTGACAAATTGGATCATGCCGCCATTTTCCTCACACCTGAATACAGACAAAGGCTCGTTCAGGAACCCCCGGTGAGGCGGGAAGTTAAGCGCTGGTCACCCCATTCAGAGACCGCACTACAGGCAGCTCTTGATGACGTCGACTGGGACATGTTCTGGGCGAGTTCATCTGACGTCAGCGAGTTCACGGATGTGGCGGTTTGCTTCATCAACACGCTTACAGAGCAAGCCACACAAACAATAACAATAACGTCTTTCTCAAATCAGAAACCGTGGGTGGACAATTCAATCCGTGCTGCAGTGAACACACACACTGCCGCTTACAATGCTGGTCTCCTAACGGGGAATATGAATGACTACAAATCTGTGCTTTTGGATCTAAATCCTCTGCAGAGGTGAGCGCTGATCCGTTGCTTGTAAACGAGTTAAACTCTTTCTACGCTCGCTTTGACTGTAATCGCGGCAACGCGACTCCGCCAAGTGACGCGTCAGAGGGAATCACTCAGAGCAGCAACAACCTCGTCTCGGAGGATGAAGTTCGGAGGGCACTCAAGCGTGTGGACGTCAGGAAAGCTGCCGGGCCGGATGGTATTTCAGGCCGTGTTCTGCGGTCCTGTGCTGATCAGCTCGCCGGGTTGTTTACATCCATCTTTAATGAGTCCCTCGCTACATCTGTGGTCCCCACCTCCTTCACAAAATCCACCATCATCCCTGTCCCTAAGAACAGTAAACCCTCTTGCCTAAATGACTATCGTCCAGTGGCTCTCACGTCTATAGTCATGAAGGTCTTTGAGAGACTCATTAAAAACACCATTTGCGCCTACATTCCTGACACTTTGGACCCTCTTCAGTTTGCCTATCGTCCCAATAGATCGACTGAAGATGCCATCTCTCATGTCCTCCACTCCTCCCTCACTCACATCGACAGCAAAAGTGGGAACTACGTAAGGCTGCTATTTATTGACTATAGCTCAGCCTTTAACACATAGTTCCCATTAAGCTAACCGCCAAACTCCTGGATCTCGGCCTGAATTCTTCTCTCTGCCACTGGATTGAGGACTTCCTCACTGGCAGGCCTCAGGTGGTGAGAATAGGCCAGTCCACCTCCTCCTCCATCTCCCTGAGTGTGGGAGCTCCACAGGGCTGTGTCCTGAGTCCCCTGCTCTACTCTCTCTACACACATGACTGTTTGTCCACACACAGCTCCACCTCTAGCATCAAATTTGCTGATGATACTGTTGTCCTGGGCCTCATTTCCAACAACAATGAGACGGCATACTTGGACGAGGTGGAGCATCTAACATCATGGTGCCAGGACAACTGTCTCTCTCTGAATGTTGGCAAGACCAAAGAAATGATTGTGGACTTCAGGAAGATACAGAAACGGACATACTCCACTCTCATGATCAACGGGTCACCAGTAGAGAGAGTGAGCAGCTTCAAGTACCTGGGTGTAAACATCTCCGAGGACCTGACCTGGACTGCTCACATTCACGCTGCTGCCATCTGGTAAGCGCTTCCGAAGCCAGACTCCTGAACTCAGTCACTTATTATCACGTGACTTCACTTCAGGATAAACATCGATACACTGACATTGCACTGCACTTTCTGTTCTCATTGTTACTGTGTAACAACCTGTTATAAACCTGTTTGCACATTATACTTCTTTGTATATTTCTATTAACCGCATATTTATAAGTCTACAGTTTACTCACTGCATAGTTTATTTCACTTATTTTATTCCACTTCTTTATGTATTTTTCTTTTTTTTCTACTTGATTTATTTATAATTGTACAGATTATATATCTATATATTCTGTATATAACTGTGTATGTGACAAATAAAATTCTTGAATCTTGAATCTTAAGCGAGTGTCTACTACGGCTACTCACAAATCAGGTAACCATTTGGACCTTACCTACACACGCTACTGCTCCACAGACAACACTTTAGTTACTCCATTGCACACCTCCGACCACTTCCTCATCACTCTTAACCTCATACTGACTCCTGACACAACACACACTAATCCGCAGATCATCTTTCGGCGTAATCTACGTTCGCTCTCTCCCTCTCGCCTATCCACTATGGTTTCATCCTCGCTTCCTCCACTGTCTCAGTTCTCAGCACTGGACACTAACAGTGCTACTGACACTCTTTGCTCCACTCTAACATCTTGCTTAGACAGCTTTTGCCCCATTTCATCCAGACCAGCCCGCACCTCCCCCTCTGCCCCCTGGCTGTCTGATGTTCTCTGTGAACATCGCTCTGGACTCAGGGCAGCAGAGAGGAACTGACACAAATCGAAGAACTCTACTGACCTTATCTTTTATCAGTCTCTTCTCGCTTCTTTCTCTGCAAATGTCTCCACTGCCAAAACTACATACTATCACAACAAAATCAACAACTGCTCTGACTCTCGCACACTTTTCAAAACATTCTCCTCTCTTCTTTGTCCTCCTCCCCCCACTCCGTCATCAACTTTTACAGCTGATGACTTTGCATCATTCTTCACAAACAAAACCTCATCCATTAGCAGCCAATTCTCCACACCACAAACCAACACACACATGCTCCCCTCCTTCTCTATGCTCTCTGAAGCAGAAATCTCCCAACTCATCCTTTCCAACCACCCCACTACCTGTCCACTTGATCCCATCCCCACTCACCTGCTTCAGGCCATATTTCTTCTTCAATTACTCCTGCTCTCACTCACATTGTCAATACCTCTCTTCACACCGGGACCTTTCCCACAGCATTTAAGCAGGCTCGGGTAACCCCACTGCTTAAGAAACCCTCTCTGAATCCAGCACTTATAGAAAACTACAGACCGGTATCCCTTCTTGCTTTTATTGCAAAAACACTTGAGCGAGTTGTGTTCAACCAACTCTCTATGTTTCTTGAACAGAACAACCTCCTGGACAACAACCAATCCGGCTTCAAAAGCGGCCACTCGACTGAGACTGCCCTGCTCTCGGTTACTGAAGCACTGAGACAGGCAAGGGCAGCTTCCAAATCCACATTTATCCACATCCATTTGTCTGCAGCTTTTGACACAGTTAACCACCAGATCCTCCTGTCAACTCTAATGAAGATGGGCATCTCAGGAACTGCTCTCCAGTGGATCGAGTCTTATCTCTCAGGTAGGTCCTTCAGGGTGTCATAGAGAGGTGAAGTGTCTAAGTCACATCCTCTAGCTACTGGAGTTCCCCAGGGCTCAGTGCTTGGACCACTTCTCTTCTCCATCTACATGTCATCACTGGGATCTGTCATCCAGAAACATGGCTTTTCCTATCACTGCTATGCTGATGGCACTCAACTCTACTTCTCATTTCAACCAGATGATCCCACAGTTGGTGTTCATATCGCTGCCTGCCTGACAGATATTTCTGCCTGGATGAAGGAACAACACCTTCAACTCAATCTGGCAAAGACAGAACTCCTTGTCATCTCAGCCAACCCAGTACTTCACCATACTCTCTCCATTCAGCTCGGTTCATCATCCATAACTCCGTCCAGGACAGCCAGGAACCTCGGAGTTGTGATTGATGATCAGCTAAAATTCACTGACCACATCACTGCAACAACCTGGTCCTGCCGATTTACCTTATACAACATTAGGAAGATTAGACCCTTCCTATCAGAGCAGGCCACACAACCCCTTGTACAAGCTCTTGTTCTCTCCAGACTGGACTACTGTAATGCTCTTCTAGCGGGCCTTCCAGCATGCAATATCAAACCCTTACAACTGATCCAGAATGCAGCGGCGAGAGTGGTCTCACGTCACGCCTCTCTCCATCAGTCTGCACTGGCCAACATACCTAAACTCGCTAAGTTCAGACTTACACACCCTCCAGAAGCTTGCATTCTGCAAGTGAACGGCGCCTTGTGGCACCTTCCCAAAGAGGCATGAAGTCCCTCACAAGGACCTTTTCCTGGACCATTCCCACCTGGTGGAATGACCTGCCTGTCTCAATTCGAGCAGCTGGGTTGGTAGCCATTTTCAAAAAATATCTTTAAAATAAAGAATAGCACTTATTCGTTTTCTGTTTCTCTATTTAAAAAAAAAAAAATTGTCCTATGTGTTCTGTGCTAGATTAACTGAGACTTGTTATAGCACTTGCATATTGTTGCCCTTGACTGTTTTTAGTTGCTTCTATTGCTCTCATTTGTAAGTCGCCTTGGATAAAAGCGTCTGCTAAATGACTACATGTAAATGTAAATGTAACCGTACGTGAACTTCTGTGAAGATTCTCCTTATGCGAGTGATGCCACCAGATTTCATAATGGGTTTGGATTTAAAACTTGTGTAGTCTGAGACCGGCTTCACCCTGATCTGAGCTGACCTGTCACAGGCCATGAGGTGCGGTATAGCCGGAGCTTCGCCCAGCAGCAGCCGTGAGTATGAAAGGCCGAGCTGCTGTAGAGCCAGATCCAGCCGCTCTGCTGTCGCCCTCCTCTCGCTGCCGCTGTCCTCTCTGAAACACACACACTTCTTTATTGTGCTCCTATAATAATCTCATGCTTTTCATAAGGCTCAGACTCACCCCATGAGAGACGTTGGTCTTTTCTCTAGAGCTCTCTTCTCAAAGAAGCAGGAGAAGTATAGCAGGAGATTGGCAAGAAACCCATCCAGCTCTTTGCTCCTGCGGATATTAAGAGGTTTGGAGCCTCAGATCTGCACTAATAGAACTAAAAAGCAGCTTTTACTACTGAACTTCAGTTAAAGGATCAGAACGAAAGTTTCCTGATGATTTTTTCACCCCCATCTCATCCAAGATGTCTTACCTTCTTCAGTGGAAAAGAAATTAAGTTTTTTGAGGAAAACATTCCAGGATTTTCCTCCACATGATGGACTTCAATGGGAACCAACGGCTGAAGGTCCAAATCAATGCAGTTTCAAAGTAAGGGCTTCAGAGGCTCTGGGATCTGGGATCGTGCAGAGCCTCTGAAGCCCTTTCTCTGAAACTGCATTGATTTGGACCTTCAACCGTTGGTTCCCATTGAAATCCATTATGTGGAGAAAAATCCTGGAATTTTTTCCTCAAAAACTTAATTTCTTTTCCACTGAAGAAGGAAAGACATGAACATCTTGGATGAGATGGGGGTGAGGAAACTATCAGGAGATTTTAATTCTAAAGTGAACTAATCCTTTAAAGGTATCTAAGAAGTGAATATATTAGACAAAATAAAGAGGAAACATTAGTAAATATTAATGGAACAGTTCTCGCAAAAAATTCTGTCATCATTGAATAAGGATTGGATCAACTTGAGGGAGTATAAATGTTGATGTTTTTGGGTGAACTGTCCTTTTAAAAATAAAGAGTATAGAAATGCAAAGCCATCCTCAAATAGTAATAAATAAAAGTAGGAGCATACTTCAGCAGCGTTAAGAACCGGCGAGGAATGGGATATCCCTCGTTCTCCTGCAGCAAAGACACGGCTGCCACTGCAACACATCACATGTACATCAGATCATCCGTTTCTCATGCATGGCCAATAATTGTACATGGACCTACATTTAACCTCCTGAAGTGTGACGTGTGTCTCCAGTGAGCGTCTCATTGAGCTCTTGAAGGCGTCCAGTTGAGCTGGAGTTGCAGTATTCCTGTGAAAATACAAAACGTTTGAGTAAATCAGTCGCTGAGAATGAAGTTATGAAGCCATAATTATGAGCTGATGTCAGAAACAGTACTGCTGCCACTTCTCCAGATGCCTTCTGATCTGCTCTTGGTATGCAGATGGTTTGGGATCTTTCTTCTCTTTCACCTCTTCTTGGGCTTCAAAACTGCAAACAAATGAAATATGAATTACTGATTTTGCTTGTGCAATTTTTGATCAATAAAATAAACCAGTAGTTCATGACCTGAAGAAGTCCAGGCCTGGTGTTTCGGCACTCCAGCGTCCAGCGGCCATTGTTACCATAGCAGGGCTCCACATTAAGCCTGTTCATGTGCTGTCCTTCACTTGTCTGAGGAAAACATTTGCTTGTCTGGAAAAAATAGGATTTTTTTGTGTTGTAATATATATATATATATATATATATATATATATATATATATATATATATATATATATATATATATATATATATTTTTTTATAAATATAATATATATAATTTATTCTATAATTTCATAACAATGAAATGAAGTCAACGTCACATGTTCAGCCGTGATGTATTCAGCGCTCGTGTGATGTGGCTTAACTCTCTCATATGTTATAGATATAAAAACCACAGTAAGTTAGCTGAGTTTCTCTGTGTGAGCGGTGCTCATTGGTTTCCATTTCTCCTCATGAGGCTGTGAGTGCCTCAACCGCACAACCCGCTGTGCTCTTGCGCTGTTTTGTTTTGTCTAGTGTTTCGTCTCTTCTCTTTCTCTCTGACTGCTGCTTTGCTGGACTCCTGAAAATACTGAAATGGAATTGATTAACTGGTCAATCAGCGTGATCGACAAGATTTTCTCACTAAGGAAGGGTGCCCCGGGAGAACCCACCTGCCCGGACGGGACCTTTGCTGCAGGGTACGTGAGGGACGCATGGAACAACTGGCAAGTCCTGTGCCTGGAGGCTCTGTCCGTGGAGGATGCGGAAGATTTATACATGATTGGATTATTGTTGGTGGGGTTCCTATTCTTTGGCTTTGGGATTGCCCTGACCTATCGGAAGATTGGTAAGACAGCTGCAAGCAAATTCACCCAGCCGCTGTCTGTGGAAATTAAAGAATGCTTCAGGGTTGTGTGTGACCGTTTGAAGGAATTAGATCAGAAAGTGATAGGAATTGAGGAACTGAACCGTAACAACGCAGTCCGGACTGCGGATACGCAGGGAAGAGTGGGCTCCATCGGGGGTCAGATCGGTGAACTTTTACGGACTGTAACCGGTCTGGCCATGAGGCTGGACGTAATGTCTAGGGAAACTGCACAGACCGGACGCGAAACGCTGAGGACCAGATCTGATTGATTGATTATGATCCGGACAAATTACCGAAGATCATCAAATGGATTAAAAAATAATAAATTGTATTTGCCTGACCTAATCAACTAGCCCAACGAACCTCACTTGGTCCCTATCTCTCGGTTGGGAGTCCAGCCGGGCAGCTGTCTGCTATCTTCCCCTGTGCACTGCCTTATCTCCCTTCAAGGACAAACCATAGAACTGAACTCGAAAACATCTGAAGTTATGGCTAACATTCTCACAGACTCACTCGCACCATACACAAACCTAACCCGATCCCACTACAACCGTCTGCCTGTCTTTATCTATCTCCTCCCCCAGTCCATACAAAAAATCCCATCACGTGACCACGTGTACTGTGTCATGTTTATGTTTATGTTTTGTTGATGTTTTGTTGTGTTTTGCTATGTAATGCTTGCTAAACTGCATTCTTGTATTTCTGGAGAGCGTGTGGCGGCGCCTGACTAATCGGCTGCGGCCCGGAGGCTTGCTCCAAACTCATTTCGTTATACTGTACTTGTACATGTGTAATGACAAATAAAATAACTTGTAACTTGTAACTTACCGTCAGTACATATATATTATATTATTATCCACTGTCGATCGCCACTTACACTAATGAGTGCAGAATCATTCTGGTGTTTTGGTGATTCTCTAGTTATCTGTTGTTATTGGTGTTTTAATCAGGATACAGTCGGGTTAGTAATATTCTCTTTCACTCGTCCTGGACAAGCATTAATGTCCAGCCCTGTGTAATTACCTGACCTGACCTGACCTGACCTGACCTGACCTTACCTGACCTGACCTGACCTGACCTTACCTTACCTGACCTGACCTTACCTTACCTTACCGAACCTTACCTGACCTGACCTTATCTTACCTGACCTGACCTGACCTGACCTTACCTTACCTTACCTTACCTGACTTGACCTCACCTTACCTTACCGGACCTTACCTGACCTTATCTTACCTGACCTTACCTTACCTTACCTTACCTTACCTTACCTTACCTTACCTTACCTTACCTTACCTTACCTGACCTTACCTTACCTGGCCTGACCTGACCTGACCTGACCTGACCTGACCTTACCTTACCTGACCTTACCTGACCTTACCTTACCTGACCTGACCTTACCTGATCTTACCTTACCTGACCTTACCTTACCTTACCTTACCTTACCTTACCTGAAATTCCTGATAAGAAATCAATACATTTTCATCATTGCTCAATACTTAAAATATCTAATTTGGTAAATTGGGAAAACCTGATCAAATGTGTAGATATTTGTGTTATGTTTAAGACTATACATAGCCTGTGTTCCCCGTTAAAACAGTATGTAAATGGCCTACTCCGCAATCATTTCACTGGATGTCTATCTTTCGCTCTTAGTCGGGGTACCCACCAAGGATGTCCACTATCGCCCTTGCTTTTTACCTTATCAGTGGAGCCTTTGGCTCAAGCAGTACGCCAGTCGTCAACTATAAATCCCATTATTTGTGTAAATACTTTGCATGAAATCTCTCTTTATGCTGATATTTTGCTCTATGTTTCCAATATTTCTGTGTCCGTTCCTGAATGCTTAAAGCTCTTAGAAATATTTGGTTCTCTCTCTGGTTACAAAATGAATTGGAATAAATCAGCCTTAATACCTCTTAATGACTCGGAATCCAACAGCCTATCTCCCCTGATCCCCATAGTTAAACAGATTACTTATTTAGGCATCACCATATCTCCTCCAATTCATCTTATCTCTAAATGTAATTATCAAACTCTTCTGAATAAGATCAAAGAAGATTTAGAGAGGTGGTCCCCCTTATGTCTAGCTCTTCACGGAAGAATATCCACTATTAAAATGAATGTGCTTCCTAGGGTCAATTTTCTATTCTCTATGTTACCTTTAGCACCTCCTGAATGTTTTTTCAAAGAGCTCAACACGGCTATTTCTAGATTTATCTGGTATAAGAAAAAACCCAGAATCCGACTCAAGACAATGCAGCGTAAGAAACTTGATGGAGGTCTGTCATTTCCTGATTTTAAATTATATATCTTAGCATTTCAAGTAAGACCAATCAAGACCTGGGTTAATCCTGATTCTTTGGTTCCATGGTGAGATTTAGAAGTGAATATTGCCCATCCTGTTCGCCTACAAGATCTACCCTTTTCAGGTGTTTCTAAATGCTCTAAGAAAAATTATGGACCAATTGTTGAATACTCCCTGGATGTGTGGAATAAGGATGAGAAAATTACGGGAGGCTCCTTCTTATACACCAAGATAACACCATTATGGCATAATACTTGTTTGCGTACTGGTAACAAACTCTTTGTCTTCGAAGCTTGGTCCGATCTAGGTGTTCACACCCTGAATTACATTTTTGGTGACAAGGACATTAAATTGTTTCAGGACTTAAGTACAGAGTTTTCTTTACCTGGATTTTCTTTCTTTTTATATTTAAGACTGAGGTCAGCCTTGAAAGCTTACGGCGTTCCTTGGGCCACTGGCATATTACCACATCCTCTGTGGGAGTGGCTGGACCCTGACACCCCCCATAGTAGTTTAGTTTCTAAGGTCTATAACTCAATTATTTTATTGCAGTACTCTTATATTCCAGCTGTCGACTCCTGGGAAAGGGAAGGTTTAGCTGGGATGTGGTATGGGCCAGATGTTTCACTTCATCTAAGAACCTGGCACACCAGATGATTAATGTATTAATAAGGCTCATATCACTCCTAGTGTACTATATAAGATGCATTTTAGATCTAATCCATATTGACATTTATGTAATACATCTACAGTAGGTTCTTATTTGCACATGTTTTGGGAATGCCCAACAGTGGTTCCTTTTTGGACTTTTGTATGTGCTGTTCTTTCTGACATTCTACTTCTGAATATACCTCAGGACCCTGTGATATTTCTGCTTTTAGACGATTCCACTCTCCAGCTGAATGCTCACCAAAACAGGACCTTATTGTCAGCAAGCACTGCTGCCAGAGAGACTATTCTAAAGCTATGGATAGGTCAGCCGGAACCAGGAACACTTCCCATAGCACCTGATGTACTAGTTACATCATAAGAAGAATGGCATCTATGCTAATGTTAGTCTCTCTGTTTATCCCAAGGTTTACTGCAGTCAGCCGGATCCGGGCCGTATCCAGATCAGATGGTGGACCAGCGCCTGGACATGACCAACGCATCCCTGAAGTGTCTGCAGAGAGCGTGTCAGTTAAACTCCCCCCACCCCCCACCCCATAAATGCCGCATCGACACGACATCCTCAATAAACCCGTCTCCGGCATGGCGACTCCCAAGGTTTTTTTCTCCATTCTGGCCCATATTTTCCTGTTAACAATGTGAAGCTGCTTTGAAACAATTGGACTTGTAAAAAGTGCTATATAAATAAAGGTGATTTGATTTGATTTTTGATTTATGGATAGAACCATCCACCCCTACAAATATCCTTTGGCTATCTTATTTTAGAGACATTATCCTACTAGAAGGTACCACTGCCAAGCTCAACGGGGCAAAGTGAGAAACTATTCAGAGTTGGATAGAAACTGCGAGGATATTGTTAGACAAGTTGAAATGTTGACATCCCACTTTTTTCATTCTCTCTTTCTTTTTGTATATGTGTATACGTATGTTTATGTATAATTTATTTTTTTGTATTTATTTACTTTATTTATTCATCATTACTTATTTTTCATTGTGGACATTTAGACCGTATCATAGTACTGAGACTGCTCTCATCAGAGTTACAAATGATTTACTCTTATCATCCGATCGTGGTTGTATCTCTCTATTAGTGTTACTCGATCTTAGCACTGCATTCGATACTATCGACCACAACATTCTTTTGAATAGACTCTTGTGTTATGTTGGCATTAGTGGAACTGCATTGGCATGGTTTAAATCATACTTATCTGACCGTTATCAGTTTGTAGCAGTAAATGAAGAGATGTCACACCGATCACAAGTTCAGTATGGAGTACCGCAGGGCTCAGTGCTAGGACCGTTGCTCTTCACCCTGTACATGCTACCACTGGGAGATATCATTAGGAAGCATGGCATTAGTTTTCACTGTTATGCTAACGATACTCAGCTCTATATTTCTTCACGCCCTGACGAAACTTAACAATTCACAAGATTAACGGAATGCATAGCTGATATAAAACATTGGATCTCTAGTAATTTCCTGCAACTCAATTCAGAAAAAAAATAATTTTTAATTATTGGACAAAAAAATTTGTCACCGGTTCTGTTCATAATTTTTATGGACAGAATTTCAAGGCACAGCCAAGGGCCGGAGGGTGTCCAGTTCGGGAACCACATGATTTCGTCGCTGCTTTTTGCGGATGACGTTGTCATGTTGGCCTCCTCAGACCAGGACCTTCAGCGTGCACTGGGGCAGTTTGCAGCCGAGTGTGAAGCGGCCAGGATGAGAATCAGCACCTCCAAATCCGAGGCCATGGTTCTCAGTAGGAAAAGGGTGGCTAGCCCACTTCAGGTTGGTGGAGAGTTTCTGGCTCAGGTGGAGGAGTTCAGGTATCTTGGGGTCTTGTTCACGAGTGAGGGAAGGATGGAACAGGAGATTGACAGACGGATCGGTGCAGCTTCTGCAGTAATGCGGTCAATGTACCGGTCTGTCATGGTGAAGAAGGAGCTGAGCTGTAAGGCAAAGCTCTTGATTTACCGGTCAATCTACGTTCCTACTCTCACCTATGGTCATGAGCTGTGGGTCATGACAGG
>CM031963.1:34814559-35009559 GCA_018749465.1 Paracanthobrama guichenoti
CTCATACACTCACTCTCACACACACACACTCACACACACACACACACACACACACACACACACACACACTCATACACTCACTCTCACACACTCACGCACACACACACACACACACTCACACACACACACACACACACACACACACACAATACCAATACATACCATAAAATCAGTCCATATAACACAATGCTCTAGTCTAGAAGACTCAGAATATGGTCTGTTTTATTGTGCCTTTCTAGTGGTATGTGTCCATTCAGGAGCTTGACATCTGTCATTTTACGGAATAGAGCTCAAATTGTGAAAAATAGACTTAAAAATAGCATATTAAAATGATTTGTGAAGGATCGTGTGACACTGAAGACTGCAGTAATGATGCTGAAAAGTCAGCTTTGATCACAGAAATAAATTACATTTTACAATATATTCACATAGAAAACAGCTATTGGAAATTGTATTAATATTTACTAATATTTGTGGTTTTACTGTATTTTTGATCAAATAAATTCAGCCTTCTTTCAAAAGCATTCTTCATACAAACCTGATTCCCAAAAAGTTGGGACACTGTTCAAATTGTGAATTAAAAAGGAATGCAATAATTTACACATCTCATAAACTTATATTTTATTCACAATAGAATATAGATAACATATCAAATGTTGAAAGTGAGACATTCTGAAATGTCATGCCAAATATTGGCTTTTTGGATTTCATGAGAGCTACACATTCCAAAAAAGTTGGGACAGGGAGCAATAAGAGGCCGGAAAAGTTAAATGTACATATAAGGAACAGCTGGAGGACTAATCTGCAACTTATTAGGTCAATTGGCAACATGATTGGGTATAAAAAGAGCCTCTCAGAGTGGCAGTGTCTCTCAGAAGTCAAGATGGGCAGAGGATCACCAATTCCCCCAATGCTGTGACCAAACATACTGGAGCAATATCAGAAAGGAGTTTCTCAGAGAAACACTGCAAAGAGTTTGAAGTTATCATCATCTACAGTGCATAATATCATCCAAAGATTCAGAGAATCTGGAACAATCTCTGTGCGTAAGGGTCCAGGCCGGAAAACCATACTGGATGCCCGTGATCTCCGGCCCTTAGACGGCACTGCATCACATACAGGAATGCTACTGTAATGGAAATCACAACATGGGCTCAGGAATACTTCCAGAAAACATTGTCGGTGAACACAATCCACCGTGCCATTCGCCGCTGCCGGCTAAAACTCTACAGGTCAAAAAAGAAGCCATATCTAAACATGATCCAGAAGCGCAGGCGTTTTCTCTGGGCCAAGGCTCATTTAAAATGGACTGTGGCAAAGTGGGAAACTGTTCTGTGGTCAGACCAATCAAAATCTGAAGCTCTTTTTGGAAAACTGGGATGCCATGTCATCCGGACTAAAGAGGACAAGGACAACCCAAGTTGTTGTCAGCGCTCAGTTCAGAAGCCTGCATCTCTGATGGGATGGGGTTCATGAGTGCGTGTGGCATGGGCAGCTTACACATCTGGAAAGGCACCATCAATGCTGAAAGGGATATCCAAGTTCTAGAACAACATCTGCTCCCATCCAGACGTCGTCTCTTTCAGGGAAGACCTTGCGTTTTCCAACATGACAATGCCAGACCACATACTGCATCAATTACAACATCATGGCTGCGTAGAAGGAAGATCCGGGGACTGAAATGGCCAGCCTGCAGTCCAGATCTTTCACCATAGAAAACATTTGAGCATCATAAAGAGGAAGATGCCACAAAGAAGACCTAAGACAGTTGAGCAACTAGAAGCCTGTATTAGACAAGAATGGGACAACATTCCTATTCCTAAACTTGAGCAGCTTGTCTCCTCAGTCCCCAGATGTTTGCAGACTGTTAGAAAAAGAAGAGGGGATGCCACACAGTGGGAAACATGGCCTTGTCCCAACTTTTCTGAGATGTGTTGATGCCATGAAATTTAAAATCAACTTATTTTTTCCCTTAAAATTATACATTTTCTCAGTTTAAACATTTGATATGTCATCTATGTTGTATTCTGAATAAAATATTGAAATTTGAAACTGCCACATCATTGCATTCTGTTTTTATTCATAATTTGTACAAAACGCAAGGTGCTCCAGATGGCCAGTCCACCCCTGGCTTTATCTGTTTATATTGTGTATAGTTCTGTGGTAAAGTAAACACTGTAATAAAGATAATAAAGGCTGTTTGCTACTGCTGCTGTGCTCGCATGTGCTCTGCTCTGCTCTTTTTGGATTTTTATTTGATATAATTCTCTGTTGTTTAAACTGCTAATTATAACCTACTCATCTTTATATATTGTCTAACATTGCCTACCACATTAAATCTGACATCACTAGCTTTTAATCTAAATCACTATCACACGTTAGCTTTTCGCTAGCCTGTTAGCTTGCTATCTCTGCACCCGGGTTTCCTGTTTTCTGAGTTCACTAAACAACTGTGGTGAGTTGGATTAGTAAATAGACTCCATCAAACAACTTTGGTAAGTTGGATTAATCAACAAATACGGTAAGCCATGTCTTCTTCTCCAGTCATTGTCACCTGCACCGCATGTTTCATGTTTAGTGTATCTGTCTCCGTTGGCGAACAGGGCTTCACATGTGATAAATGTAAGGAGATAGTCAGGCTGACGGAGAAGATTTCAGAATTAGAGACACGCATCCAGACTTTATTTGAGAGTAGTGAGAATGTAACAGCTTTAGACACTGCTCTGGATGCGACTAGCTTAGTGAACGTTGTACATTGTTCGGTTCGGCTGTAGAGCCCGTGCAGCAGGGCACTTGGGTGACGGTCAGACGGCATAGTCGCGGATCAAAAACCACTCTTCCGTTCCGATTGGAACATCAAACAGGTTCTCCCCACTCAGTGACGCACCCACTGAGAATCCTGTTAAAAGTGCCCTAGTTATTGGTGATTCTATTACACGGAACGTGAAAATAGAGACACCAGCCACTATAGTCACATGTTTACCGGGAGCCAGAGCACCTGACATCAAAGCAAATTTAAAAGTGCTGGCTAAAGCTAATCGTAAATTCTCTAAGATTATTATTCACGTCGGCACTAACGATGTTCGACTTCGCCAGTCGGAGATCACCAAAATTAACATTAAAGAGGTGTGTGAACTTGCAAGTACGATGGCAGATGCAGTTTTTTGTTCTGGTCCGCTCCTGTTAAAAGGAGTGATGAGATACTTAGCAGACTATCATCACTCAATGGCTGGTTGTCTAAGTGGTGTCCGCAAAATAACATAGGGTTCATAGACAATTGGAAAAGCTTTTGGGGCAGACCTGACCTGTTGAAGAGGGACGGCATCCATCCTTCTTGGAGTGGTGCTGCTCTTCTCTCTAGTAATTTGGCATATAGTCTTAAAGCTAAACCTTGACTAACTGGGGCCCAGGTCAGGAAGCAGACGGACTGGCTTACCCGACCGCTCTGCTAGCTGTCTCCGTTACAGAAGTCAGATAAATCCCAACACATAGAGACTCTTTCACCTAGATATTATCACATAGAGACTGTGTCTGTTCCCGAATTAGTAAATACAAAAAAACATCAAGACCATTCAACAGTAAAAACTTAATTGATGTCAAACGAATAAACAACAGATATAATACAGATGATCAAATGATAAAGCTTGGGTTGCTGAATATTCGATCCCTTTCCCCAAAAGCACTTATTGTTAATGATATAATTACAGATAATAATCTAGATTTGCTGTGTTTGACAGAAACCTGGCTAAAACCTGACGACTACATTACTTTAAATGAGTCCACCCCCAAGATTATTGTTATAAACACGAGCCGCGCGTCTGAAAGGTAAAGGGGAGGGGTTGCTGTAATTTATAATAATATCTTCAGTATTACTCAGAAGTCTAGTTTCAAATATAATTCTTTTGAAGTTTTGGTGCTTTATGTAGCATTATGTAGTGTAATTGATAAATCCCGTTTGACATTTGTGTTGGTTACTGTATACAGGCCACCAGGGCACAATACAGACTTTATCAAAGAATTTGCTGACTTTCTATCCGAGTTAGTACTGGCTGCAGATAAAGTACTAATTGTTGGTGATTTTAATATCCATGTAGATAATGAAAAGACGCATTGGGATTAGCATTTAGAGACATTCTAAACTCTATTGGAGTAAGGCAACATGTGTCAGGACCCACTCATTGCCTTAATGATACGTTAGACCTAATATTGTCACATGGAATAAATGTTGATACCGTTGAAATTCTGCAGCAGAGCGACGACATCTCAGATCATTACCTAGTATCATGTATACTTAATTTAGCTAAGGCTGCAAAGCCGTCCCCTCGCTTCAAATATGGCAGAACTATCACTGCCGCCACTAAAAATTGCTTTTAAATAATCTTCCTCATCAGTTTCATCTCCTCAGCATCCCAGATAGCCTAGAGGAACTCGATTTTGCAACAGAAACTATTGACTCTCTTTTTCCAGCACTTTAGACACAGTTGCTCCCGGCGCTTAAAGAAGATTAAAGAAAATAGTCCAACGCCGTGGTACAATGAGCACACCGGGCCCTTAAAACAGTAGCCAGAAAAATGGAGCGCAGCTGGAAGAAAACAAAATTAGAGATTTTTCAGAATTCATGGAAAGAGAGCATGATCGCATACAGAAAGGCCGTAAAAACTGCTAGATCTGCTTATTTCTCGACTCTCTTAGAAGAAAACAAACACAACCCTAGGTATTTATTTGATACAGTGGCTAAGTTAACCAAAAATAAAGCTTCTACTTCTGATGGTTGTAAACAGCACAGCAGTAATGACTTTATGAACTTCTTTACGTGTAAGATCGATAATATTAGGAAGAAAATTATAACCATGCAGCCGTCTACTATAGTGTCACATGAGACAGAGCATTGTTGTGTCACTGAGAAAAATTACATTCATTCACTGCTATAGGAGAGGAAGAATTGGCTAAACTCGTTAAATCATCTAAATCAACAACATGTATGCTCGACCCTATACCGACTAGGCTATTAAAAGAGATGCTACCAGAGGTCATAGATCCTCTTCTTAATATCATTAACTCATCTTTGTTATTAGGATATGTACGAAAACTTTTAAGTTGGCTATTATCAAACCACTTATTAAAAACCTCAACTTGATCCTACAGAATTAGTCAATTATAGGCCGATCTCAAATCTACCTTTCCTGTCAAAAATACTGGAAAAGGCAGTGTCTTCACAATTATGTTCCTTTTTAGAAAGAAATGGTATCTGTGAGGATTTCCAGTCAGGATTTAGACCGTATCATAGTAGTACTGAGACTGCTCTCATCAGAGTTACAAATGATTTACTCTTATCATCCGATCGTGGTTGTATTTCTCTATTAGCGTTACTCGATCTTAGCGCTGCATTCGATACTATCGACCACAACATTCTTTTGAATAGACTCGAAAATTATGTTGGCATTAGTGGAACTGCATTGGCATGGCTTAAATCATACTTATCTGACCGTTATCAGTTTGTAGCAGTAAATGAAGAGATGTCAAACCGATCACAAGTTCAGTATGGAGTACCACAGGGCTCGGTGCTAGGACCGTTGCTCTTCACCCTGTACATGCTACCACTGGGAGATATCATTAGGAAGCATGGCATTAGTTTTCACTGTTATGCTGACGATACTCAGCTCTATATTTCTTCACACCCTGATGAAACTTACCAATTCACAAGATTAACGGAATGCATAGCTGATATAAAACATTGGATGTCTAGTAATTTCCTGCAACTTAATTCAGAAAAAACTGAATTTTTAATTATTGGACAAAAAAACTCTGCAAGTAGTAACCTAGAATACTGTCTAACACTCGATGGCTGCTCTGTCAAGTCCTCGTCGTCAGTTAGGAACCTGGGTGTGCTCTTTGATACCAATCTTTCATTTGAAAGCCACGTTTCTAACATCTGTAAAACTGCATTCTACCATCTTAAAAATATATCTAAATTACGGCACATCCTTTCGATGCAAAATGCTGAACAGTTAATTCATGCGTTCATGACCTCAAGGCTAGATTACTGTAATGCTTTACTGGGTGGTTGCCCTGCTCACTTAATAAACAAACTCCAGCTGGTCCAAAACGCAGCAGCTCGAGCTCTTACTAGAACAAGGAAGTATGACCATATTAGCCCGGTTCTGTCAACACTTCATTGGCTCCTATTAAACATCGAATAAATTTTAAAATCTTGCTTATTACTTACAAAGCACTAAATGGTTTAGCTCCCCAGTATTTGAGCGAACTCTTAACGCATTATACTCCATCACGTCTATTGCGGTCTCAAAACTCTGGCCAGTTGATAATACCTAGAATATCAAAATCAACTGCAGGCGGTCGATCCTTTTCCTATTTAGCGCCTAAACTTTGGAACAGTCTTCCTAGCATTGTTCGGGAAGCAGACACACTCTGTCAGTTTAAATCTAGACTAAAAACGCATCTCTTTACTATGGCTTACACATAAAACATTATCAATTTCTATTACTCAAATCAGTAAATGATTGTCAGGCTGCATTAACTAGGTCAGCCGGAACCGGGAACACTTCCCATAACACCTGATGTACTCGTTACATCATAAGAAGAATGGCATCTACGCTAATGTTAGTCTCTCTGTTTATACCGAGGTTTACTGCAGTCAGCCAGATCCAGGCCGTATCCAGATCAGATGGTGGACCAGCGCCTGGACATGACCAACGCGTCCCTGAAGTGTCTGCAGAGAACATGTTAAATAAACTCCCCCCGTAAATGCTGCATCGACACGACATCCTCATTAAACCCGTCTTCGGTGTGACGACTCCAATCTCTCGAATAATCTAACAAATATCTATTTGCCTAATATGAATTAAGACCTGCTATGTTGCCAGAATTATAATCATGCACTGTTTGTTCGTCGGCCAGAGGAGAACTGGCACCCCGACTGAGCCTGGTTTCTCCCAAGGTTTTTTTTCTCCATTCTGACCCTGAAGGAGTTTTGGTTCCTTGCCACCGTTGCCTCTGGCTTTTGGCTTGCTCAGTTGGGGACACCTAAATTTCTTCTATATTACCGATCTGCCCGCATTGATGCTATATGATACTTGAAATTAGCTGGATAACATCACCGTTTCACCAGAACGGCTGTACAAATTCTGTTGCATTATTTTACTTTTAACAATGTGAAGCTGCTTTGAAACAATTGGACTTGTTAAAAGCGCTATATAAATAAAGGTGATTTGATTTGATTTGATATCATGTCATATTTCTGTAGAAATGAATCTGGAATGAAGAAACACTGCCCAGATCAAACTGTCATATTACTTAAGACAGCGTGTTAGAAAAATACACAAGTGTAATAATTCCTGTGCTGCGGTGAGCTGGTGTCAGATGTTTATCTTTTTTTTTTAATGTTTTTATTTTTTAATCTTAAAATTAAATTTTCTTCAAATGGCAAATAAAATTGTATTTTCATATGAACAGTATCTCAGTGATACTAATATAACACCAGTATGGCCAAATCAGTTGCAGTGTGTTTTATATTAATGCAGAAATAGTTGTGCCTCCTATATGCGCTACAAACTTTTTCAGCTTAGCAGTACAGGTGCACCTTGGGAAAAAAGTAAGCGTCAAGCCCTACTATCGCTGATCTGTTGGAGGAGGAAGGAGCAGAGATAAGCCCTTTTCACACAGGGGTGTGAGTTAGGGATAGCAAATGAGCTGTCAGTGGCACATCAACTCAGCCCTAACCGCAGGGCAGCCTTATCCTCTGCCTCAGCTTCACTGAGCACTGAGCGGCCTTCGTCTTTCAGAAGATCCTTCCTTCTTCTGCACTGGCAGTGAGGACTCTTAATGCCACCTCTCTCCTCACTGCTTCTCAGGCGGAGCTTATGGAGGAGATGGGGAGACAAATGGATGCTGGGACACCAAACCTAGCCCTCTGGGAAGAGATCTGCGTTATCTCAATTGCAGAACTTCCAGGGGCGCGGTCCAGAGCTTTTTTCGACTTCTAATTCATGATCAGTGTTTGTTTTTTTTTTATCCTCTGGTCAGAGGTCACAGAAGTCAACAATCATGTTAATTGTTCATGCTTAACATAGAATAATATTTTAAACTCTACACTTATTATCAAACATGGACATATTTTACATTTCTACAGCAACAAACATTCATTTATTGAGGATTTCCTTCTCAAACTCCGCCTCCACTGTAGTCGTGCATGCATAGCCACTTTAAACTGCTTGTTTCGGTGAAACTGACAAAACCCACAAGTAAGCCTGTTCTCTTAAGGGAAGTACACCTACCCAGGGATGCTATTTTATGTTCAAATATTAACTGTGATGATGATATTCACTGTAATGACCTATGTAAAATGTACAATAGTATGGTGAGCGCTATACATGAGGCTAGTAGACCTTTACAGAATCATTCCAGAAAGACTACGAATACCAAGCCTGGTTGGACCAAGTATGTAGCTGACCATCAAGAAGCCGCTAAGACGGCTCATAGAGCCTGGGTTGTAGCTGGTAGACCCAGACAGGGGCCAGACTTAGAGCACAAGAAACTTACCAATGCCAGATATAAATATGCTGTGCGCTTTGTTGGGAAGCATGAGCAAGCCTTAAGAGCTCATTCTATGGCTAAAAACTTGCTTGGTAATAATGGAAGGGGTATCTGGTGCAGACAATATAGCAGAGCGGTGGAGGCAGCACTACGCAGCTCTGTTTAATTGTATCAAAAGTGAGCCCTATTGTGTGGGCAAGTTAAATGAGGAGGTGATACATTTTACTCCCAACGAGGCTTATCATGCTATAGAGCAACTAGCTGATAACAAAGCTAGTGGCAAGGATGACATCACTGCAGAACATCTTAAGTTAGCTAGCCCCAGAGTAGCACCTCTGCTGTCCATTTACCTTACAGGGCTGATAACACATGGTATTCTGCCAGATACCATTGGTGCCAATCATCAAGGACAAAGCAGGTAAAATAGGGAGTTTGGACAACTATAGACCCATCGCCTTAGCCAGCATTCTTTCGAAGGTGTTAGAAAAGATGCTCCTAGATAGACTGAGTGAGTTCATCTACACCACAGAAAATCAGTTTGGTTTTAAGTCTAAGCACAGTACAGATTTATGTATATATGCCTTAAAAGAAGCTGTTGAATCCTACAGAAGGCAGGGTTCTACAATCTTTTTAGGGTTTATTGATGCTTCCAAGGCATTTGACAGGGTGACTCACCATAAGCTTTTGCTAAACTCTTTCTTAGGGGTGTGCCTGGATGCATCATACGTATCCTGGTTTACTGGTATATGCCAAACAACGTATGCAAGTTAAATGGGGAATAGCCTATCATTACCCTTTAGTGTAGGCAATGGAGTACGGCAGGGGGGGGCTTCTGTCTCCAGCCTTGTTTAACCTATACATGGACAACCTATCAAAACAGTTAGGGAAGTGTAAGACAGGTTGTCTGATTGGGAATGCTCTGTTAAACCATCTGATGTATGCAGACGATATATGGCTATGTGTCCCCAGCACTGTTGGGTTCCAGCAGCTGTTGGATATATGCTCTGAGTATGGGATTGAGTTTGATGTACAGTACAATGCAAACAAGAGTGTTGTATTGATATGTAGGACCAAGGAGGATCAGAAGCTGCACTTTCCAATGTTTTACCTGTCAGGGCAATCACTCTGTGTATCTAACTGTACGAAATACCTTGGGTACATCATCACTGACAAGATGGAAGATGATGCTGATATGTATAGGCAGAGACGAATGTTGTATGTGCAAGCAAACATGCTAGTTCGGAAATTCCATCACTGTTCTGATGATGTGAAAGTAAGCTTGTTTCGTGCATACTGTACCCCTATGTATGCAGCACCATTGTGGGTCAGCTACAAAAGAGACTCTGCGCAAACTTCAGGTAGCATATAATGACTGCCTGAGGATACTGTTAAAAAGCCCAGGAGTAGCAGTGCAAGTAAGCTTTTTGTGACTCAAGGCTAAGCACTTTACAGGCTCTCTTGAGGAACCTAATGTTTAAGTTCATGTCCCGACTTGATGATTCTCAAAACTGTATTATAATGATGCTCACAAACCCTAGGTGCAGCTCAGTCAGATATCAATCATATTTGTGGAAACATTGGTATGAGTGCC
Source organism: Paracanthobrama guichenoti (assembly GCA_018749465.1). NCBI lineage: Eukaryota > Metazoa > Chordata > Actinopteri > Cypriniformes > Gobionidae > Paracanthobrama > Paracanthobrama guichenoti. The sequence goes on from CM031963.1 coordinate 34,824,704, forward strand.
TGTTAAGGCTCTCATAAATTAAAGTATGTCTTAGGTGTGTATGTATCTATGCCTTGTTTTGTTTTTTGTTTTTGTTTTTTTACTTAATGTTGTATGTATTGTTGTTGGGCCTAGAGCCTGTAATAAAGTTTATATATATATATATATATATATATATATATATATATATATATATATATATATATAGTCACCATGTTCTCCCCTTCTAAAGAGATGAATTTAGTAGCTGATCACAGTAGGTATGAATTTAGTCTAACCAGGTCAAGTGTTTAACTTGCTGTAACTGTAATGTTAGTTCACTAAACATTATTTGTAGTGCCCGACATCCAATAATCACAACAAGCTTTGTGCTTTGCTGCTTTTACTGTACAAATTACTTGCACAAGTGGTGTTTCAAACGCGGGAATAAAATAAAACAGCTTGTAAACAATGTTAACATTTGCCCATTTACATCAGGAAAGCTAGTCAATGACCATAACTCACTATCATAGTTAACTAGAAAAAATAACTCTAAAGAGGAGCATTTAGACAAATATATGAATGAGATTACATATTCATTATTTTTACTTCACCAATTCATTATACTTTTACTTAACATAATAATTTCTTCATTATTTAAAATAGACCTAAATCGGTCATGAAAATAAGTTGGGCTATTACTGACGTTTATATTTCACCAACAAATGGTGGAAACATAGTAGAAACATAATTCTGTCGGAACTGACCAACGAATTGGGATCCCTACCAACACAACAGCGCCCTGCTTGAGCTCACTGGACCGTTCCTGTATTGGAGAGGGAGTCAGGGCTCCAGGCAGGGAAGGACAGTCACTGCTGTTCCTGCAAGACCCACTCAGAGTGACTATTGGATAACGCTGGGAAAGCGTGCCCGTCTTGGTAACAGAACGCTGCGGAGCCACATCCTTCAATGGAAGGAGAGGTGGCAGATTACACATAAGGACTAACCTAGCAGGGTAGTGCAACATGTGGCAGCCTCTGGGGTGGTTCCAACCTGGACCCAGGGGGGAAAGAACACCTCCAGAGACGACAGAGCGGACTCTGTCAAGGGAAAGACACGGGGCTAGCCGAGTAGGGTAGCTGGTACCGTGGAGAATACACATATGGGGTTGCCATGGGAACCGCTACATATGGATACCCAGCCTACACACCCGTTCCACAAGTATACGGGTGCAGGCCTGGCGCCAGATGGCCGCCACGTCTGACACCGAAGGGGTGACGGAGGAGCTCGACAGGCTTAGCCATTTCTGGGGAACACAACTGGAGACAATAACGCACGTATCCGGCCCAGGGGGCGGGAATGGCGTCGCAAGCCGACACTAGAACGGGCACTTAGCACTACTGGCCACTGGGGGTGAGTACAAGGCAGTGCTTGCAGGTTCACCACCTGATCTCGGGAAGGAGTGGTGGGAATGCAGCAGTGGGCCGCCTGGTCAGCACACCTGTGCGCCTCAGGCTGCTTCAGGGTGGCCAAGAACTGCTGGGCAAAGTCCTCGACCGCACCGCCAAAGAGGCTGGTCTGGGAGATCGGGGAGTCCAGAAAACAGGTTCAATCAGAGTCCCTCATGCCAAACCCAGCCATAGGTGGCACTCCTGGACCACCAAAGTGGACATCACCTGACCCAGGGGCTGCGCAGTGACCTCCGTCGCAAAGTCAGTGGCAGTGCGCACTTCTTGCATAACCCCTGGGTCAGCACCGCCCTCGTGCATGGTTTAAAACCTTGGCCTGGTATACTGCAGGATGGCCATGGAATGCAAAGTAGATGCAGCCTGGTCCGCAGCTCCGTAGACGTCTGTCACTAAAGTGGACGAGAACCCACAGTCTTTCGACGGGCGCTTGGGATCACCACGCCAGGCGGATGCGCTCTGAGATGCAGCTGCATCGCAACAGAGCGCTCCACTGAGGGAATCCCCGCATACCCTTAGCCACGCCTCCATTGAGGGTTGTGAAGGCTGAGGTCGCACCAGAACGATTACAGGCAGTAAAAGGTGCCCTTCAAAAACTGGTCACCTCCTCATGCACCTCCGGGAAGAATGGCTCTGGGGGCGGTAGCAGGTGATCAGCATGCGTCATGCCCAGGAACCAATCATCCAGCCTTGAACAATTGGGCTGAGGTGGAGGGTTCCAGTCCAACCCAATGTTCACAGCTGCTCAGGAAAGCATGGCTGTCAGCTCTGGATCATACTCAGGCTTTTTTTTTTTACGCTAGCACCCTCCATCAGCCAAAGTAGGTCCTCACGAAGAGGAACTAATTGGGGTAAGACAGAAGGGACTCTACCCCTTCTGAGTCTTGATCTAAACATCGCAATGGTCATGTTCCTTTAAAACATGACTCATCCGCGAGTGATGCGTCAGCGCGTATATAACTCAACACGCGAGACAGCGCTCATGGCTGTCAGATGGAAGAATGATGCGATCGCACCCAGAAACACACAGGTGAGACATCTTGCAAAAGATGTGCCCGTGTAGCTCTTTTAGAAGAGAAAAAACTCTGCAGCAGCGCTGAAGCGCCCAGGGAGAACACACACACACACACACACTCTGTGACAGATCACTGCACAGATCAGCAGCAGGAATGCGGAACTTGCTGGAACACGCCATAACACCAATACCGCTGAAGAGTTGCTCATCTAAGTTGTAGAGAGAAGCTCAAAAGGCAAGTGATACACTCGGCTCCGAAGTAGAAACATAATGCGAGGTTGCAATGCAACTCCTTATATACCCACGCATTATGCAAATTCCGCAGACCCATGCCATTTTCATTGCCATTGGCTCGTTTTGTAGCTCTCGAGGGGTGATTGGCTTCTAGGCGAAACACCCATTTCATCAGTACTGACGTAATTCGTAGTGTACTGACTGAAAGGGAACTAAAATTTTGGTTTTGTAAATTAAAATTTGTAAATTAAATAAATTATTCTGTACATTTATTTTTGTCATGTATATTAATTTGTAAATGAAACAATAAATTGTTTACATTTTTATTTACAGTACTTTTTACAACTATTTACAAGATAAGTTACGTCTTAGATGAGACAAACAAAATACAATTTTAAATCAACAGTACATAAAACAGATGGAAGAAAATGTTTTTCTGTAGACTTTTATTGATCTGGGCAGGGATAGCAGGACATCATCTGGGATCAGTGCATATTTCCACTGTCTACCAACAGGTTTGCAGTGCTGACTCAGTCGCTAAGATGTTTTCAGAAAGTGGGAAGAATAAATGAAATTAACGCACATCCTCAAAAAGCAAACCATAAATATTTGAACATGCATAACCGTTCTATGAGCTGAACTCTGCAGGACAGCGGCCCTACAGTACCAACCTATCCCTGATCTATAAGACATATTTTTAGTGTATTGTATTTTTAGATTCTATCATATAATGTTCATATTCTTTTTAAACAATAACAAATATCAAAATCGAATTATCCATGTGTGAAAAGTCAGTTTTTCATAAAACTACAATATTTGCCTCTGAGATGAAGTTGAATAAAAAGCTAAAGTACTTCACATTTATACTCAAATACAGAGTAAATGTATTTCGTTACATTATTTGTAATGTTTAGCAACCGTGACAGCTGCCGTTGAAGAGCGGCAGTAACATTTATACTGGACTTTATAAACTTATATTCAACTGCCTAAAAACAAAACAACTAAAGATGTTCACCTCAGTCCATTGATGTACATAATAAAGAGTATAAACTATATAAAATCGCATGTTGATAACATATTGCAACATTATTGCATTTTTGGTAACACTTTATTTTAAGGGTCCAGAATAATGCATTAGTTAAGCACGAACACACTAGTAATTAATGATTAACTTAATGTACAGTAAACGCCTTTTAGCCATTATTTACACATTAATAAGCCATATTTTATTTTTGTGCAGTGATATAATTATATTTCTGTGCCATTCTGTTAAGTTAACTGAACAATAAGCTAGTAATTATGTTTAATTACTGCTGGATTTGCAGTTATAAATTGCTAAAATAGTGTAATAAAGACTATTTTGATCCTCTATTCTAAAGTGAAAGTTTTATCCACATTAATTAAGGCACATGTTGAGTGATACTAAAGTTTATTAACCAGAATAAGCCAATAATTAAGCCTATCTACCATTAATACAGTACTAATAAAGGCAATTTGACCCCTATTCTAAAGTGAAAGTTTTATCCTCATTAATTATGGCACTTATTGAGTGATATTTGATGATATAATGATTCCTCCATTATGGAGACATTTTAAACAGCTGTAATCTACCAAAGCTAGACCAAGAGGATAGAGAATTTCTTGGAGCTGATTTAACATTAGATGAATTAAAGAACACTATAACGTCACTTAAAGGAGGCAAATCCCCCGGCCCTGACGGAAATCCCTTGCGAGGTATATAAAACATTTAACAATCTATTGGGTCCCTATATGGTTAAAATGTTCTCCCAGGCTCTAGAGGTGGGACGACTTCCTCAGTCATTTAATGAAGCGGTAATCACAGTCCTACCTAAAAAGGACAAAGATCCAGAGGAGATCGGGGGGTATAGGCCAATTTCTCTCATTAATGTGGACCAAAATTTTTTAGCTAAGACATTAGCCATCAGATTTAATACACTTTTAGGAAAACTAGTGAAACCTGACCAGATCGGCTTTGTTTCAGGTCGTAGTTATTTTAATAATCTTCGTTGCTTGTTTAATATTTTATACTCTTCCCAGACTAATCAGTCCGATTTTGACCTTAGATGCCGAAAAGGCATTTGATCAGGTAGAGTGGCCTTACCTCTTCTTTCTGCTACAGAAATTCCATGTAGGAAAGAAATTCATCACTTGGCTTAAAATTCTTTATAAAAATCCTAGGGCACATATACTCAGAAATAGAATTTTGTCACCATCCTTTGCTTTATTTAGGGGTACCCGACAAGGCTGCCCGCTTTCTCCCATTTTTTTTGCCTTGGCCATTGACATAGGCTTTGAAGGGCCATTGATGGGGAGGAACCACCCTGTTACGGTCAGGCATTCAGCATTAACTAGGTCAACCGGAAACCGGGAACACTTCCCATAACACCTGATGTACTCGTTACATCATAAGAAGAATGGCATCTATGCTAATGTTAGTCTCTCTGTTTATCCCGAGGTTTACTGCAGTCAGCCGGATCCAGGCCGTATCCAGATCAGATGGTGGACCAGCGCCTGGACATGACCAACGCATCCCTGAAATGTCTGCAGAGAGCGTGTCAATTAAACTGCCCCTGTAAATGCCACATGTACACAACATCCTCATTAAACCCGTCTCCGGCGTGACGACTCCAATCTTTCGAATAATCTTACGAATATCTATTGATCTAATATGACTTCTGATCTGTAATCTTGCCAGAATCATAATCATATACTGTTTGTTCATCGGCCAGAGGAGAACTGGCACCCTGACTGAGCCTGGTTTCTCCCAAGATTTTTTTCTCCATTCTGACCCTGAAGGAGTTTTGGTTCCTTGCCACCGTCACCTCTGGCTTTTGGCTTGCTCAGTTGGGGACACTTAAATTGATCTATATCTATATTGCCGATCTGCCCGCATTGACACTATATGATAATTGAAATTAGCTGGATTACTGGATGACATCACTGTTTTCACCAGAACGGCTGTACAGCCCAATCAAATTCTGTTGCATTATTTTCCTGTTAACACTGTGAAGCTGCTTTGAAACAATTGGACTTATAAAAAGCACTATATAAATAAAGATGACTTGACTTGACTTACGGTGTTTCACCCTGTTATACTCCGTTACACCCTGTTACAGTGTTCCACCCTGTTATACTCCGTTACACCCTGTTACAGTGTTCCACCCTGTTATACTCCGTTACACCCTGTTACAGTGGTCCACCCTGTTATACTCCGTTACACCCTGTTACAGTGGTCCACCCTGTTATACTCTGTTCCACCCTGTTACAGTGTATCACCCTGTTATACTCCGTTCCACACTGTTATACGCCATTCCACCCTGTTACAGTGTTCCACCCTGTTATACTCCATTCCACCCTGTTACAGTGTTCCACCCTGTTATACTCCATTCCACCCTGTTATACTCTGTTCCACCCTGTTATACTCTGTTCACCGTTACAGTGTTCCACCCTGTTTTACTCCATTCCACCCTGTTTGTAGTTAGAATTTTGTCACCATCCTTTGCTTTATTTAGGGGTACCCGACAAGGCTGCCCGCTTTCTCCCCTTCTTTTTGCCCTGGTCATTGACACAGGCTTTGAAGGGCCATTGACAGGGAGAAACCATTGTTACGGTGTTCCACCCTGTTATACTCGGTTCCACCCTGTTACGGTGTTTCACCCTGTTATGCGCCATTCCACCCTGTTGTACTCTGTTCCGCCCTGTTACGGTGTTCCACCCTGTCATGCGCCATTCCACCCTGTTGTACTCTGTTCCGCCCTGTTACGGTGTTCCACCCTGCTATGCGCCATTCCACCCTGTTGTACTCTGTTCCGCCCTGTTACGGTGTTCCACCCTGTTATACTCCATTCCACCCTGTTACGGTGTTCCACCCTGTTATACTCCATTCCACCCTGTTACAGTGTTCCACCCTGTTATACTCCATTCCACCCTGTTACAGTGTTCCACTCTGTTATACTCCATTCCACCCTGTTACAGTGTTCCACCCTGTTATACTCCATTCCACCCTGTTATACTCCATTCCACCCTGTTACAGTGTTCCACCCTGTTATACTCCATTCCACCCTGTTACAGTGTTCCACCCTGTTATACTCCATTCCACCCTGTTATACTCCATTCCACCCTGTTACAGTGTTCCACCCTGTTATACTCCGTTCCACCCTGTTACAGTGTTCCACCCTGTTATACTCCATTCCACCCTGTTATACTCCATTCCACCCTGTTACAGTGTTCCACCCTGTTATACTCCGTTCCACCCTGTTACAGTGTTCCACCCTGTTATACTCCATTCCACCCTGTTACAGTGTTCCACACTGTTATAGTCCGTTCCACCCTGTTACAGTGTTCCACCCTGTTATACTCCATTCCACCCTGTTACAGTGTTCCACACTGTTATACTCCATTCCACCCTGTTACAGTGTTCCACCCTGTTATACTCCATTCCACCCTGTTACAGTGTTCCACCCTGTTATACTCCATTCCACCCTGTTATACTCCATTCCACCCTGTTACGGTGTTCGACCCTGTTATACTCCGTTCCACCCTGTTACAGTGTTCCACCCTGTTATACTCCATTCCACCCTGTTACAGTGTTCCACACTGTTATAGTCCGTTCCACCCGGTTATACTCTATTCCACCGTTATGGTGTTCCACCCTGTTATGCTCTGATCCACCCTGTTATGCTCTGTTCCATCCTGTTATATTCGGTTCCACTCCGTTATACTCAATTCCGCCCTGTTAGCCGAGTCTTTTTTAAATAATAATTTGGCAGCAACATTAAATGTTTTGCATACTTATGTCTTATTTTGGGAGGTGAGGAGCATTAACAGCATATACAGTATATGTTTTTATTTTTATTTTATTGTTATTATTTACCATCCTGTTGCTAAAAATGGGTACAAAAAGTGCCTGCTCTTAATAATCAAGACATTTTATTCATAAATAATTGTTTTGTTATTGTTTCAAGAATAAAATAAAAAAAAATACCATGGTGGCATAAGGGACATATACTATCCAAGAAAAGCTTGTTATTGTTTAACATTTACATTATTAACTTTCTGTGATAACTCTGTATGTGTCCCTAACAGGGTGGAACACCTTCACAGCCAGTGTCTGAACAATGAATCTACCCATAATTATAATTTTTTAGTCCCTGAGCCTGACCAATATGCGTTCCTAATAGTTAAACATATCACTATTTTGGTGGTAGAATGCTAAAAACATGAAAAACATTTAAATTATGAAGCCAAAATGTTACTGGATAACAGGAATGACCCTTAAACTGATAAGCGTTTGTTTTACTCTCGTTTCCCAGTTTAAACTCCAGTCATGCATCCAGTCTGGCACTCAGTCCCGGCTGAGAGGGGGCGTGTTCCAGTGGGAAAGTGACGTCAATGCATACTCTCTATCGAGAGGCTCCAGGAGTGAATGGAGTTGTCGTGTAATCTGCTTAATATTCATGAGCCACCGCAGCTTTAGTTTCATTTTCTGCGAGTCCTCGATTGTTCCTGAAACATCATAACATCATAACGCGGTCAGTCAGGAAGTCCTTCTTATCTGATCTCTGAGGATTTATAAAAGCTGTAAGACTTGTTTTCTGTTTACCTTCACTTTGAAAGAAGGAGATCGACGTAATGATTTAATCACTTTCAGTTTCTAAAACTATTTTTCTTTTTTTATTCCAGTTAGCGCCATCAAAACTGTAATGACTTACTAGCCTATTATATAAAGCGCGTGTTTACGCCACTGCTGTATTGAGACACATGTTGATGATGATGATATGTAATATAACGGAGGTTATGATCATGTGATGTGTTGTCAGAGGGTCAGGATGGTGAACTGCTGTGGGCTCGTGTCGGGGAGGAATCAGCCAGGTATGAGCTCTCCTCTTCCTCCTCTTAACTAACGTTACTGCTTTATATCTGAATGTATTCTAGCATTAGCCCCTTGAGACGTTCCATCCTGTTTAACACACACCAATCACAACATAATAACACAAACATAACACAATTACATTTAACCAAAATAAAAAATAATAAATACACAACAAAGTATACTGATCAGAGAACACAGTTATAAATAAACATCAAGTATGAGTATAAATGAATATATATAAGCATAATCAACATAAACAACAGTGACAGTATCGATGATGACATGTGCAGTCCACCTTAAAATAGGATGATAAAGATATTTCTGTCGAAATGAATCTGGAATGCAAAACTGTCATATTACTTAAGACAGCGTGGTAGAAAAATACACAAGTGTAATAATTCCTGTGCTGCGGTGAGCTGGTGTCAGGTTATATGAGATGTTTATGTTTTAATTCATACCACAACAGTATACATGTGTCTTTATAGGTGTAATGTACTCACGGACCTTTGCAATAATAGGCTCCTTTAAAAGACCAAAGACTGGGAAGGGCGTTCCTGTTTTTCCCTCTGGTGGGAGTGAATATGTGTTTTTGGTAGTTGAATTCCGGCGCTGGCCGAGTGAAGTTGTATGTTATACACTGCCTGATACTTCAGTAAAGTTCCTACGTTTACGACAGCCTCTTCCAGTTATTGAATATGTAACAACGGGAATCTTAAAATATATTTTCTCTAAACGGCAAATAAAATTGTATTTTCATTTTAAATGGACAGCAATATATTTAATTGTCACAGGGTGTTTTGGTTGTGTTTCATGTTTATCATGTTCCCTGCCATGCACTTCCTGGTTTTGTCATGCGATTCCCATGCCCTCATGTGCTGTGTCATGTCATTGGTTCATTGTTTGGTCATTATTCACAGATGTGCCTTGTCCAGTATTTAGTCTCAGTGTATTTAAGCCCTCATGTTTGCCATGTGTCCTTGTCTTGTATTGAATGGGTAACCTGCTGCTGGTGAGTTATGTTAAAGCCATGATGAGATGAGATGAGATGAGATGAGATGAGATGAGATGAGATGAGATGAGATGAGATGAGATGAGATGAAGCCTCATGAAGCATTGAAGCATTGAATGGTTCACAAAAGGTTAATTTCTCGAGGCTTCATTTGCTCACAATACCACCTGGTGGTCAAAGAGTGTAAACAAGCAGATGACCTGATCTGTGATGCACTGTATTTTGCACCAGCTAAGGCTATATAAAGGTGGAGAAAAAATCAATTTCCACATAGAATAATCTATATGAATATAATGCTTATTTTCTGGTGGTATATAATGATTGTATAACATAAACTGTGTATAACAATTAATGGGGCTATCAAATATGTGTAAATCAATTCTTTGGTCATAAGCAGGAGGGGCATTATTATTATTATTATTATTATTATTATTATTATTATTATTATTATTATGAAACTGGAAATTGGCAGGGTTTAACTGGGCAGAGGGCAAGATTCGTAGATTCGGTCTATAAAAGTTAAATAAACATTTAATGATCTTTCACATATTTCTACACTGAAGCTATACTCTCAGGCTTGAAGGATCCTGTTGCTGTTACACTGCATAAAATGCTCATCTTAGTATTTTTGTCTTGTTTCTAGTCTAAATATCTACAAATTCTGTGAGTTAAGCAAAAAGGGAGTTTTTGCTTAAAACAAGCAAAATGATCTGCCAGTGGGGTGAGAAAAATAATCTTATTTCTGACTGAAATCTTGTTTCTGGTTTCTCTCCCAAACAGAAATAAGATTATTTTTCTGACCCCATTGGTCCCGTGAACATCATACATTTATGAAACTGATTAATTTAATCATATTACTATTATTTTGCATTAATAAGTGCTGCTACTAATAATATTGCATGTTTATTCATTGTAAATTTGACAGTAAAGCACTGAGTTTGAGTTGATATGCAGATAAAATGGTAACACTTTGCAATACGGTTCATTAGTTAATATGAACTAATAATAAACTGCACTAATAAAGCATTTATTTATCTTTGTTAATGTTAATTTCAACATTTACTAATACTAATACAGTAACACGTATTGCTCATGGTTAGTTCATGTTAGTTAATACATTGACTAATGTTAACTAATGAAACCTTATTGTAGAGTAATAGCGATAAAATTAACTTGCATTAACCACCGTAATGTGCAAAAAACCTATCCCATAGTGAGATACTGAGTGAATGTTTGAAAGAGAACAATGGTTCCTTGCATAACCCCAGTTCTCTGATAACATGATGGCTGATTGCGTCAGCAATTGCAGAACAAACCTGATGCACCAATATTTGTTTTAGGAGATTACCATCATTGTAAGATGGACTATGCTGTCCCAGGGTTTCTGCAGTATGTTTGTACTGAGCAGCTTCAAGTACCTGGGAGTAAACATCTCCGAGGACCTGACCTGGACTGCTCACATTCAGACACAGGTGAAAAAAGCCAGGCAAAGACTGTACCACCTGCGCCAGCTGAGGAAATTCAGGGTTTCACCAGCTATCCTGAAAACGTTCTATTTAGGGGCGATAGAAAGTGTTTTAACTCAGTGCATCACAGCGTGGTATGGGAACAGCACCAGTCATGACCGCAAAGCCCTGCAAAGAGTAGTGCGCTTATCCGAGCGTATCTCAGGGTCAGCTCTCCCGTCTCTGCAGGACGTCTACACCAAACGCTGCAAAGGTAGAGCTACCAAGATCATCAAGGACTCTAATCACCCTGCAAACCCTCACTTCACGCTGCTACCATCTGGTAAGCGCTTCCGAAGCCTGATGGCCAAAACTGAGAGACTCAGGAGGAGCTTCTTCCCCCAGGCTAAGGAAGGGTGCCCCGGGAGAACCCACCTGCCCGGACGGGACCTTTGCCTGTGCCTGGAGGCTCTGTCCGTGGAGGATGCGGAAGATTTATACATGATTGGATTATTGATGGCGGGGTTCCTATTCTTTGGCTTTGGGATTGCCCTGACCTATCGGAAGATTGGTAAGACAGCTGCAAGCAAATTCACCCAGCCGCTGTCTGTGGAAATTAAAGTATGCTTCGGGGTTCTGTGTGACCGTTTGAAGGAATTAGATCAGAAAGTGATAGGAATTGAGGAACTGAACCGTAACAACGCAGTCCGACTGCGGATACGCAGGGAAGAGTGGGCTCTATCGGGGTCAGATCAGTGAACTTTTCACGGACTGTAACCGGTCTGGCCATGAGGCTGGACGTAATGTCTAGGGAAACTGCACAGACCGGACGCGAATGCTGAGGACCAGATCTGATTGATTGATTATGATCCGGACAAATTACGAAGATCATCAAATGGATTAAAAATAATAAATTGTATTTGCCTGACCTAATCAACTAGCCCAACGAACCTCACTTGGTCCCTATCTCTCGGTTGGGAGTCCAGCCGGGCAGCTGTCTGCTATCTTCCCTGTGCACTGCCTTATCTCCTTCAAGGACAAACCATAGAACTGAACTCGAAAACATCTGAAGTTATGGCTAACATTCTCACACAACACAATCTCAGACTCACTCGCACCATACACAACCTACCCGATCCCACCCCTCCAACCGTCTGCCTGTTTATCTATCTCCTCTCCCACTCCATACAAAAAATCCCATCACGTGACCACGTGTACTGTGTCATGTTTATGTTTATGTTTATGTTTTGTTGTGTTTGCTATGTAATGCTTGCTAAATTGCATTCTTGTATTTCTGGAGAGCGTAGGGCGGCGCCTGAATAATCGGCTGCGGCCCGGAGGCTTGCTCCAAACTTCATTTCGTTATACTGTACTTGTACATGTGTAATGACGAATAAACTTCAACTTCAACTTCAACTTCAGGCCATCAGACTCCTGAACTTAACATCACGTGACTTCACGTCAGGATAAACATCGATACACTGACATTGCACTGCACTTTCTGTTCTCGTTGTTACTGTGTAACAACCTGTCATAAACCTGTTTGCACATTATACTCTTATACATTTGTTAACCACATATTTATAAGTCTACAGTTTACTCACTGCAAAGTCTACTTCAATTATTTTATTCCACTTTATCCTTATTTGTTACCCTTTTTTTTTTTTTCTTGACTTGATTATTTATAATTCTACAGATATAGACATATATATATATATATATATATATATATATATATATATATATATATATATATATATATATATATATATATATAGATAGTACTTTTTTATATCCTATTTCTATTATAATTTCTTCCTTGTGTTTTTAACTGTGAATTTGCACTGTCCATGGAGCGGACCTGTTTACATTTCACTGCCGGTTGTATATTCTGTATATAACTGTGTATGTGACAAATAAAACTCTTGAATCTTGAATCTTGAATCTTGTAGTGGTACACGGAAAAACGTCTCAGGTTACGTAGGTAACCTATGTTCCCTGAGAACAGGGAACGAGACACTGCATCCAGAACGCATATGGGGAACGTCTCAGTGTAACAGATGTCTGAAGCTACTATCAAATCACGTCAATCCTATTGACCGGTGCGACTCGGAAGTATATAAGTGCGCCTCGCAACATGACATTCACCTTTTCGTCTGAAGGGACTGTCTGGCAGGCAGACCATATGGGGAACAGCATACCCACTACGACATGCTGAGGGGAGTGCGTGCCCACTGGCAGTGACAACTGTCAGAACGAGCAAATTTGACTGAAATGCCTGAGCCACTCCCCCTCTGAGTCCCTTTAAGGGAATGTGGCTAGGGATCCCGAGGGAGCCCCAGCCAAGTCACTACTCTGGGAAAATATTCACCCGAAATCCACCAGGAAGGCCTGACCTGGTGCCGCCTATAATGGACACTCTGGTTTGGCCAACCCTGTCTGTTCGAAAACAGAGCCTCTGGATACTTGCCTCAGTGAGGCATCCAGTCAGAGGGACTGCGAAGCTGGCAGTGACCGACTCGCACCGGATCTCAGAAACGGGATATCCTGGAAAGCAGACCTCAGCATAGTGCCTTATGACCCTTGCTAGCGAGGGGAGTCTATCTGCTTGATCCGAGGATCTACAAAGCCCCTATGCTTCAAGGTGCTAAGGAGCCTGGACAGGCCTACGGACTGATCTGACTGGGAGGCCCGATGATCAGGCTCAGGCAGCTGCGTACTCACAAGCGACCTTCGATGAAGGGAGGACCGAGCCTGCCTGTTAGGTAGACCAAGATGTAGGCTAAATGGGTCACCGTTCTGTAGGGAACCAGTAGCAGAAAGTGACACCACTGTCGTGCTAGGGAGTGAGCTCGCCTTCAGGTGCTGCCTGCTAAGGCCAGCACCACTGATAACAAGCATCCACTAGCCGTCAGCATTAAGCTAGTTGCAGTCTTGGGCACTTGCCCCCAGGGACGCCTGGTTGGGCCTGCTACCTGGTGGCAAGCCCCTTGGGAGGCCTAGAAAGGCCTAACACCTGACTGCAAGCCACACTAGCTACCCTGAGCGTCCAGACTCAGAAACCCACCTCCAGGGAGGCCTGGTGAGGCCTGCTACCTGACAGCAAGCCCTCAGGGAGGCCTGGAGAGGCCTACCAAATGACCGCAAGTCATGCTAGCTGCATGCGCACCTGGACTCGGGAACTCGCCGTTAGGGAGGCCTGGTGAGGCCTACCACCTGATAGCAAGATTTTAGGGAGGCTGGATGAGGCCTACCACCTGTTAACAAGAAAGCTAGCTGCCTGAACATTCCGACTCAGGAACTCGCCTTCAGGGAGGGCTGGCGAAGCCTGCCATCTGATAGCAAGCCCCAGGGGAGGCCTTGTGAGGCCTACCACCCGATAGCCTATCATGCTAGCTGTCCGAGCATCCAGACTCGGAAGCCCGCCCCAAGGGAGGCCTGGAGAGGCATACTACCCGATAGCTGTCCCTCAGGGAGGCCTGATGAGGCCTCTCACCTGACAACCAGTCATGCTAGCTACTGGAGTGTCAAAAATTCGGGGGCTTGCCTTCAGGGAGGCCTAGTGAGGCCTACTACCTGAAAACAAGCCTTAGGGAGGCCAGAAGAGGCTTACTACCTACTAGCAATACATGCCCAGGTGAGGCCTGCTGTTGTTAACTAACAGAGAAACCGAGAACCCGGGGACTCGCCCAGTCCCAGGATGGCCTGACAGGGCCAACCGGCTGACAGTAACTACTGGCTGACAAATTAACTACAAAGACCAACAACATAGGGAAGCATACCACACCAATACCTATACTGGGGCCTCCCAATGTCCCATCAGTGTTGAGACTCTCCTCCAAGGAGGCCCACTGGAGCCTACCACCTGTCCAAGAGTCTGCTGCCCGCCGAGGCCAACCTAGTTTCTCTACTGGGGCCAACCGTCATAGAGGCCTGCTGAGGCCTGTTACCTGATGGCGCAGTCTTACTGGCAGAACTGTTTACTCAGTGCCTACAGACTTGGAAACTAACTACATCGCCAACAGCAGTGTACCCAGCGAAACCACAGTGAGCCTTCTCTAGCAAGGGGAGTACAACTTATGCCAACTAAGTCGGAGGAGCAGCAGCCTCAAAACTCTCCCATGGGAGAAGGCACTCAGGTAGGACAATGTCGAGGCCCCGCAGGCCAGACATAAGATCTTTACTGAAGCTCAAGCCTTAGTCTCTAGATTACACACTCCCGAACCCTTAACAGATAGAGAGGAGACGACTACCTTACCCTGCGGTGGCTAACAGCCCAAAGGCCTAACCTGTTTTTCTACACAAGAAACTACAGAAGGGAGTGGCGTCAACCTGCTTTAGCCAGTAGTACGCCACCCGCCTAGTGCTGCGCTACATATGAGAGGAATGAGCGATGGCCTAAACCCACTCTCTTGCCGAGAGGAGGCCTAATCACTACGCACAGTGAAACAGAGCTGTGGCTCGTCCAGTGAATTCACGATAAAGAGCCAACCAACTCACACATGAAGGCCCAATAACTGGTGCTCCCACTATATCGTTCTAGCCACCTGACAGGGGAACTTCAGGGCCCTAATACTCGCACACTCCTATACCTTACCACACCCCCCCCCCAACCTCTATACAGGGAACGTAGGCCTTCAGAACATACTTCCTGTTCCTCCACTCATTTTAAAGGAAAGAAAAAATAGACCTACCAGCTCAACCTGCGGCGTGCTAGAGCGACGACTCACCACTGGGTAGAAAACCTGAGGTCTATCACCCTTGCAGGCCTGAAAGGGGCACTCTCACGAACCAAGCCAAGGCGGGCCATCAGCCTAGCATCTCCGATCATCACAGGCTCAGCCCGGCCTGATGTAACAAGTGTCTGGGGAGAGGGATGAAGAAGAAAGACGAGGGTTAGAATCTTTGTCCTGACTTTGTCCTGGATCACCTCCCTCAAGTCCTTCTTCTTGAGGGAGTCATGCCTTCTCTGTGACCTACTCGTCCGTGGAGGGGGCGCACGAGAGGCAACGCTGGCTCACTGACCCTGTTGTCGGTCCTCAGACCGCGACAGGCCCGGCCCCCCCGCCTGCCTGGGTGCGGCCCCGGATCTCCACGGTATACAGGACTTGAATGCCGCCAAACGCGCCTTCACCTCTCTGAACTTCTCAACCATCAAGTCAAGTCAAGTCACCTTTATTTATATAGCGCTTTTAACAAGTCCAATTGTTTCAAAGCAGCTTCACATTGTTAACAGGAAAATAATGCAACAGAATTTGTACAGCCGTTCTGGTGAAACGGTGATGTTATCCCGTTAATTTCAAGTATCATATAGTGTCAATACGGGCAGATCGGTAATATAGATTAAATTTAGGTGTCCCCAACTAAGCAAGCCAAAAGCCAAAGGCAATTCACCAGGTTCAACCTCAGATGTCACTCCGTGGCCACCATTGTGTTCAAAGTGTTTATTGTCATATGTACAGACAGAAAGCATGTTTCCCTGTACAATGAAATTCTTGCTTTGCCGTCCACAATAAATGTCACACAAGTAAAAAAATTAAAAAAATGAGATAAGATAAATATATAAATAATAAATAGAGCAAAGATATAAAAAATATAAATATAAAAAGGGCAAAAGAGTAAAGTAATAAAGTGAGGTAGTGCAGTTCTAGTAGTGAAAAGTGATGTAGTGCAGTTCTGGCAGTGTAAAGTGAGGTAGTGCAGTATGTAAACAATTGTCCATGTGATGTTGTGATTGTAGACTCCTATCTGCTGTTTAGGAGTCTTATGGCAGAGGGAAAGAAAGAGTTCTTTAGTCTGGCAGTCCTGCATTTCACATTTCTGTACCTCCGTCCTGAGGGTAGAAGTGTGAACAGTCCATGTTGGGGGTGGGAGGGGTCTTTGAGGATGGCAGCAGCGCTCCTGTGGACTCTGCGGTGGTAAATGCTCTGCAGAGAGGGCAGTGGAGTCCTGGTGATCTTCTGCGCAGTATTCACCACTCTCTGCAGGCGGGTGCGGTCCTTGACAGTACTGCTGCCATACCACACAGTGATGCAGCTGGTCAGGACACTCTCGATGGTGCAGCTGTAGAAGTTGCTGAGGATCTTAGGCGACATGCCGAACTTCCTCAGCCTCCTCAGAAAATACAGCCGCTGTTGAGCCTTCTTGACCAGCTGCGTGATGTGAGGTGTCCAAGTGAGGTCCTCATTGATGTGGACACCCAGATATTTGAATTTCTGGACCCTCTCCACTTCAAGCTCCCGGATGAACAGTGGCTGAGGTGTTCTCCTCTCCTTCCTCATGTCCACTATCATTTCCTTTGTCTTGTCCGTGTTGAGGGTGAGGTTGTTTTCTTCACACCATGACACCAGACTGGCCACCTCCCTCCTGTAAGCTGCCTCGTCACGGCCAGCAATGCGTCCTATTACTGCGGTGTCATCTGCAAACTTCAGCATGATGTTGTCCTTGTGGGAGGCGACACAGTCGTAGGTGTACAGGGTGTAGAGGATGGGGCTGAGTACACAGCCTTGTGGAGTGCCAATGTTTGTGATGGTGTTGGCTGAAGTCCGATTGCCAATCCTGACAGACTGAGGCCTGCCAGTCAGGAAGTCTAGGAGCCAGTCACAGAGGGTGGGGTGCAGACCAAGTGTGGACAGTTTGTGGGTGAGTTTGTGTGGGATGACCGTGTTGAAGGCGGAGCTATAGCCTATGAAAAGTATCCTTAGGTAGGAGTCCTTGTTTTCCAGGTGAGAGAGAGAATAGTGGATGGCAGCAGCGATAGCATCCGAGGTGGACCTGTTGGTCCGGTAGGCATACTGCAGGGGGTCGATGGTGTCCGGTATTCTGCTCTGAATGTGGGCCAGCGCCACTCTTTCGAAACACTTCATGATGATAGGGGTGAGAGCCACTGGCCTGTAGTCATTCAGGCAGGTGGGTGGGCTCTTCTTAGGCAGGGAGACGATGGTCGTGGTCTTGAAGCACGATGGTACAGTGCTCTGGCTGAGGGAGAGGTTGAAAATGGAGGTGAAAACGTCAACCAGCTCGTTGGCACATGCTCTGAGGGCCCGTCCAGGAATGTTGTCTGGTCCTGCTGCTTTGCGGGGGTTGATCTTCCTCAGGGCTGTGTGTACTTGGGTTGTTGAGATGGTTAGTGGAGGGGAGGGGGGTTGGGTGGTCCAGGTGTGTGTGAGCTCCCTCTCTGCAGTGTCGCTGGGGGCCTCAAAGCGGGTGTAGAAAGTGTTGAGGTCATCCGGCAGGCTGTCTGTTGAGGCGATGATGTTAGTGGTGGTCCTGTAGTCTGTGATGTGCTGCAGGCCTTGCCACATCCACCCTGAATCAGCAGTAGAATAGAAGCTGTCCAGCTTCTTTCTGTACTGCCTCTTGGCCGCTGTGATGGCTTTTCTCAGTCCATACTTCGCAGCTTTGTACTCGTTCTCATTGCCTGATCTGAATGCAAGAGAGCGGGAACGCAGCATGTGACGTACCTGACCTGTTTATCCAGGGCTTCTGGTTGGGAAACTTCCTGATTTGTATGGTGGGCACAATGTTATCAACACAAGTGCTGATGTACCCAGTCACATACCCAGCATAGTCCTGTACGCTAATGGAAGAGTCCTCCAGAGTGGCTGAAGCTTTGAACACATCCCAGTCTGTCAGAGCAAAACAGTCCTGCAGGGTGATCTTGCTTTCCGGGGTCCAGAGTTTAATCTGTTTGGTGACAGGGTGTGCTTGTTTCAATCTTTGTCTGTAAGCAGGGTACAGGAACAAAGAGATGTGGTCGAGTGTCCGGTGGGGCGGGGTGCAGCCCTGTATGCACCACGTATGTTGCTGTAGACGTGGTCAAGAGTGTTCTTATCACGGGTGGGAATGTCCACATGCTGATGGTATTTGGGGAATACAGTCCTTAAACTACACTGGTTGAAGTCACCAGCAACAATAAAAACAGCGTCAGGGTGAGCCGTTTCTAACGCGCTGATGACGTCATGGAGTTTGCTGAGCGCTGCCATGGAATTAGCGCGCGGGGGGATGTAAACAGCAGCCAAAAACACAGCAGTAAATTCCCTCGGTAGATAATAAGGACGGCACTTCAGCAGTAACAACTCCACATCTGGTGAACAATGCTCGTCAACCGTCTGTATGTCTTCGCACCACGAGTTGTTTACAAACACACACACACGCCTCCTCCTTTGTTCTTGTTTGTAAACAGGTCCGCTCCATGGACAGTGCAAATTCACAGTTAAAAACACAAGGAAGAAATTATAATAGAAATAGGATAAAAAAAGTACTATCTATATATATATATATATATATATATATATGTCTATATCTGTAGAATTATAAATAATCAAGTCAAGAGAAAAAAAGGTAACAAATAAGGATAAAGTGGAATAAAATAATTGAAGTAGACTTTTGCAGTGAGTAAACTGTAGACTTATACATATGTGGTTAACAAATGTATAAGAGTATAATGTGCAAACAGGTTTATAACAGGTTGTTACACAGTAACAACGAGAACAGAAAGTGCAGTGCAATGTCAGTGTATCGATGTTTATCCTGAAGTGAAGTCACGTGATGTTAAGTGACTGAGTTCAGGAGTCTGATGGCCTGGGGAAGAAGCTCCTCCTGAGTCTCTCAGTTTTGGCCATCAGGCTTCGGAAGCGCTTACCAGATGGCAGCAGCGTGAAATGAGGGTTTGCAGGGTGATTAGAGTCCTTGATGATCTTGGTAGCTCTACCTTTGCAGCGTTTGGTGTAGACGTCCTGCAGAGACGGAGAGCTGACCCTGAGATACGCTCGGATAAGCGCACGACTCTTTGCAGGGCTTTGCGGTCATGACTGGTGCTGTTCCCATACCACGCTGTGATGCACTGAGTTAAAACACTTTCTATCGCCCCTAAATAGAAAGTTTTCAGGATAGCTGGTGAAACCCTGAATTTCCTCAGCTGGCGCAGGTGGTACAGTCTTTGCCTGGCTTTTTTCACCTGTGTCTGAATGTGAGCAGTCCAGGTCAGGTCTGATTTGATAGTAGCTTCAGACATCCGTTACACTGAGACGTTCCCCCATATGCGTTCTGGACGCAGTGCAAGTTCCCTTTCGAAAGGGAACTAAATATTACACAAATGCTATGGTAACATCAAAGAAGCATAATTCCTCTTTACAGGTCTGCCTTTAGGAAGAGTAAAGCGCTTTTAAGAACAGTTCATGTGTGGTCTGATACTGTAAAGGAGGAGTTGAGTGGGTGTTTTCTGACTACAGATTGGGAAGTTCTTTATCAAGATGATAATGTTGATGGTATTGTGGATGTGATTATATATTCCTTTTTGTGTTGATAATGTGGTCCCAAAAAGACCATCAAGATTTATTAAAATAATAAGGAATATCCTCCTGAGACACAGAAAAAATGTTTTTTGAATTTAGTTTATATTAAAATTATGTTTTATTCATATGTTATGTTATGTCCACTACAGTTTTAAAAATAAAAATAAATGTAATTAGTATCTGCAAAAACAATTAGTATCTGTTTTTTGTTTGTTTTTTCATTTACCAATCCAATTTTTAGGTTTCAGGATTTTTAACCAAACTTTGCATAAAGATGATTCTCAACTATGTTATGAAAGATATAATGGAATTAATTGTAAAATGTAAAATGACCATACATGGGTTTTCCCATTCAATACTATGTATCTATACACCAATTTGTATATTATTGTGTGGCCGCGTGCATCCTGAAATTTAATTTCGGTTCATCACTCATTAGTGTTTACACAGGAATTACTTTTTATTCTATTATCTTTTGACAGTTCCTAAACAATGTGTTTTATGTACAGTAACATATAAATTAACTTGTTTCATGGATGCATTTCAAAAATGTAATTTAATCTGCATATCAACTCCATTATTTAATGCCATAAAAGGCAACGTACGATGGAATGTACGAGGAAAGTCCACTGATGAGTTATCCAATTTACCCCCTGATTACAGCAGTAGGTGCAGATCTTCTGAAGAGAGTGTTCAGATGTGTGTGAATGTGCAGATCTTCTGATGTGTGTGTGTGTGGTTCTCCCAGATCTTCTGATGTGTGTGTGTGGTTCTCCCAGATCTTCTGATGTGTGTGTGTGTTTCCTAAAGAGTGTTGAGGTGTGTGTGTGTGTGTGTGTGTGTGTGTGTGTGTGTTTTTGTGAAGATCTTCTGAAGAGAGTGTTCAGATGTGTGTGTGTGTGTGTGTTTCTCTCAGTTCCTCTGAAGAGAGTGTTGAGATGTGTGTGTGTGTGTGTGTGTGTGTGTGTGTGTGTGTGTGTGTGTGTGTGTGAAGATCTTCTGATGTGTGTGTGTTTCTCTCAGTTCCTCTGAAGAGAGTGTTGAGGTGTGTGTGTGTGAGAAGATCTTCTGATGTGTGTGTGTTTCTCTCAGATCTTCTGATGTCTGTGTGTGTTTCCCTCAGTTCCTCTGAATAGAGTGTTGAGATGTGTGTGTTTCTCCCAGTTCCTCTGAAGAGAGTGTTGAGATGTGTGTGTGTGTGTGAAGATCTTCTGTGTGTGTGTTTCTCTCAGATCTTCTGATGTCTGTGTGTGTTTCCCTCAGTTCCTCTGAATAGAGTGTTGAGATGTGTGTGTTTCTCTCAGTTCCTCTGAAGAGAGTGCTGAGGTGTGTGTGTGTGTGTGTGTGAAGATCTTCTGATGTGTGTGTGTTTCTCTCAGTTCCTCTGAAGAGAGTGTTGAGATGTGTGTGTGTGGGTGTGTGTGTGTGTGTGTGTGTGTGTTTCTCTCAGTTCCTCTGAAGAGAGTGTTGAGATGTGTGTGTGTGGGTGTGTGTGTGTGTGTGTGTTTCTCTCAGTTCCTCTGAAGAGAGTGCTGAGGTGTGTGTGTGTTTCTCAGTTCCTCTGAAGAGAGTGTTGAGATGTGTGTGTGTGTGTGTGTGTGTGTGTGTTTCTCTCAGTTCCTCTGAAGAGAGTGTTGAGATGTGTGTGTGTGTGTGTGTGTGTGTGTGTGTGTGTGTGTTCTCTCAGTTCCTCTGAAGAGAGTGTTGAGATGTGTGTATGTGTGTGTGTGTGTGTGTGTGTGTTTCTCTCAGTTCTTCTGAAGAGAGTGTTGAGATGTGTCTGTTTGTGTGTGTTTCTCTCAGTTCCTCTGAAGAGAGTGTTGAGATGTGTGTGTGTGTGTGTGTGTGTGTGTGTGTGTGTGAAGATCTTCTGATGTCTGTGTGTGTTTCCCTCAGATCTTCTGATGTGTGTGTGTTTCCCTCAGTTCCTCTGAAGAGCATCTCAGTACAGCTGCAGGTTCGTGATCACGTGACTTCCGTCAGCTCCAGTCTGCAGTATGTCAATGAGGAGGAGCGTCCGCTGGAGGCCGTGTTCATCTTCCCGCTGCCCGCCGATGCTGCCGTCTGCCACTTCAGTGCTAAGATCGGAGAGCAGGAGATTGTGGCGGAGCTGCAGGACAAACAGAGCGTGAGTCTAAACAGCAGAGTGATGTGTTTCATCTACGACAGGTGTTTGATTCCTGCCCAGTCCCGACCCTAATCGAACACACCCCTGCTGGAAATTCCAGCATAAACCAGCCTGGATTTCATGCTGGTCCAGGCTGGTATAGTGCTGGTCTAGTTGGTGGAGCTGGTGCGGCAGGTGGAGCTGGTCCAGGCTGGTTTATGCTGGTATTAGGGCTGAACAATTAATCAAATTTCTAATTGCGATTGTGATTATGGATGCCACGATTATGTAATCATTCAAAGCCGCGATTACAAAAAAAAAAAATCCACTTCTATTATTCTGCATGCTTAAGAGGTGTGTTTGGAACATGTTACGCTGTGAGAGGCGAATCACGACTACTTCAGAGTAGAGTCTAACCCAACACAATAGGCAAACGTGTATGCTGACTGGTCGAATGCACGCAAAATAGCTCCCGCTATTTTTAAAAAGCCTATATGAACTAACTAACATGGAAAACAGTGATAGATGGACCTCTCAACCCTTATGCTAAGGAGACAATCCAATGCAACTTTGAGGGGAGCAAGCGAAACATGATTATGTTTTTCTGCTCAGTTAATGACATCGGACATCAACCACACGGCAAAACGCTAATACTTTTTCATATAATTTTTACTTTCTTTGTATAACAGTTCTAATAACATATTAGACAGGATTGTTAAAAAGATCGTAAGCTAATCAAGATGGAGAATGTGTGCGCTCTGTGCTCAGACTCTGGCGTTCTCAGCGCCGTCAAAATATGTCACAAGAATAATCGTGGCTTACGTCACTTCAGAGTTACTGGAGGTGTGAATGCAACCAGGAAAACATTTAGTTCTCGGGGACCACCCTGATGCCTAGTTCCTAGAACTAAGTTCCTAGAACTTGAGGATTAATGCTACAGAAAAGCAAGAAAAGTGTTTTCGGCTTGTTTTTTTTATTTTTATATAAAAATATGGCATGCAGTTGCTTCAGACAATGGTATAAAGCTATTCAAAATATAATTCAATGTAAATTGTGATAATTGTATTTAATAATCGCTATTACAATTTCAAGGGAATAATTGACAATTATGATTTTTATCATAATCGTGCAGCCCTAGCTGGTATAGTGCTGGTGCAGCTTGTGGAGCTTGTGGAGCTGGTGAAGCTGGTAGAGCTGGTGGAGCTGGTGCAGCTTGTGGAGCTTGTGGAGCTGGTAGAGCTGGTGCAGCTTGTGGAGCTTGTGGAGCTGGTGCAGCTGGTAGAGCTGGTGGAGCTGGTGCAGCTTGTAGAGCTGGTGGAGCTGGTGCAGCTTGTGGAGCTGGTGCAGCTGGTAGAGCTGGTGGAGCTGGTGCAGCTTGTGGAGCTGGTGCAGCTTGTGGAGCTTGTGGAGCTGGTGCAGCTGGTAGAGCTGGTGAGCTGGTGCTGGTGCAGCTTGTGGAGCTGGTGGAGCTGGTGCAGCTGGTGGAGCTGGTGGAGCTGGTGGTGGAGCTGGTGCAGCTTGTGGAGCTGGTGCAGCTTGTGGAGCTTGTGGAGCTGGTAGAGCTGGTGGAGCTGGTGCAGCTTGTGGAGCTGGTGGAGCTGATGCAGCTTGTGGAGCTTGTGGAGCTGGTGCAGCTTGTGGAGCTGGTGCAGCTTGTGGAGCTTGTGGAGCTGGTAGAGCTGGTGGAGCTGGTGCAGCTTGTGGAGCTTGTGGAGCTGGTGGAGCTGATGCAGCTTGTGGAGCTTGTGGAGCTGGTGCAGCTGGTAGAGCTGGTGGAGCTGGTGCAGCTTGTGGAGCTTGTGGAGCTGGTGCAGCTTGTGGAGCTTGTGGAGCTGGTAGAGCTGGTGGAGCTGGTGCAGCTTGTGGAGCTTGTGGAGCTGGTGGAGCTGATGCAGCTTGTGGAGCTGGTGCAGCTGGTAGAGCTGGTGGAGCTGGTGCAGCTTGTGGAGCTTGTGGAGCTGGTGCAGCTTGTGGAGCTGGTGCAGCTTGTGGAGCTGGTGGAGCTGATGCAGCTTGTGGAGCTGGTGCAGCTGGTGGAGCTGGTGCAGCTTGTGGAGCTGGTGCAGCTGGTGGAGCTGGTGCAGCTTGTGGAGCTTGTGGAGCTGGTGCAGCTGGTGCAGCTGGTGGAGCTTGTGGAGCTGGTGGAGCTGATGCAGCTTGTGGAGCTGGTGCAGCTGGTGGAGCTGGTGCAGCTGGTGGAGCTGGTGCAGCTGGTGGAGCTTGTGGAGACATAAAGACATACCCGACTGTGTTTGTGTGAATACTCGCCAGGACGTGCATTTTTATGCTGTGCTTTATGTTCTCATGCATGCATTTTTCTTTGTTGCTTCCTTTGTCAAGCGCTGTGCATATATACTGTTCTGTTTCCATTGTTTAGAGCTCTGCACCAGTGTTAATGTGCTAGGCGATGTTAAACAATATATGGTGATGAGTAAATTATATTTAGCAGTATATACAACCTGCAACATTGCTCTCTATAGATGTGGTCCAGTAGAAAACTGAGCAGTGTTTGTTTAACACTGGGGATTTTACTGTGTACCAGTAAACATATAATCAGCAACATGCGTTTTTCCTTATTAAATAATTTATAAAAATGCAGGCATTTGTTTTGTGTTCTGCCGCATTCGTCATATTCACATTGTTGCACATGGAGATTAAAAAGAAAACCTCAATTACAATTAAGTACAATTAATTTTATTCAGCTGTGTTGTAGGCACTAAAACAGTCCAGTACTTCATAGTCAAACTTATTTTTTATGTTTGAATAATGAAGATTTCTGTGCCACTATGAAAATATCTCCATTTCGCCGCTGTAAACACGGTGCTCGTCCTGAGGAGTCTGAGAACCGTGGCCAGTGACATGTTCTGCTCCGACTGTTGAGATCAGACAGAAATGACAGCTGGTTCTGATGTCTGTGGCTCTGGTGTGTTTGTCTCTTCAGGCGCGGGATCAGTATGATGATGCTGTGAGTTCAGGTCAGCAGGCGTTTCTGCTGGAAGAGAGCGATGAGAGTTCGGATGTGTTCAAACTGAGTGTCGGGTGTTTATCTCCGGGTCAGACCGCCATCATCACCATCG
Source organism: Paracanthobrama guichenoti (assembly GCA_018749465.1). Classification (NCBI taxonomy): domain Eukaryota; kingdom Metazoa; phylum Chordata; class Actinopteri; order Cypriniformes; family Gobionidae; genus Paracanthobrama; species Paracanthobrama guichenoti. The sequence continues at coordinate 34,850,204 of CM031963.1, forward strand.
TCTATGTGATGGAGCTCAGCATGCAGGCCGACGACGCACTGCGCTTCTGTCTGCCGGCCGTACTCAACCCCAGATACACACCCGCAGGTGATCTCAGCACACACACACACACACACACACACAGGTCACAGGACCGCACGATCATAATCACATACAGGCACCACATCCACATCTTCTGTGGCTTAATTACACAAGTGATTTTCCATTTCTCTTTCTACATGATTTAAAAACATCAGTTCTGTTTGATTTAAAGCTGCAAAGATTATGAAAAGATAACCAAAACAAAGGTACAAGACATAACATCTTTTCATGAAACTATTCTTCCCAGAAAGCAGTGATTTGATGTAGTCAAACCTCTTACTTCCCCAGTCACACTACCGGTCAAATGTTTCTGAAAGAGTCTCTTCTGCTCATTTATCTGATCATAAATACAATAAAACAGTGAAATATTACTCCAGTGTAAATCCGCTGTTCTCTGTGTGAATATATAGTAAAGTGTAATTTATTCCTGTGATCAAAGCTGAATTGAATACCAGGTTATGTCTGTGTGTGATTGTCTCAGCTTCAGCCGCTGGTGTTCCAGAAGTTTCCTCAGCGAGTGTTATTCCCTACACACTGTCTCTGAGTGTGGATGTGAGATCGTCTGACCGCATCTCCAGACTGGAGTCCAACTGCCCTTTGGATCCTGTGGTGTTCCTCGACGCACAGCACACTCACGCCACGGTACTGTGTGTGTGTGTGTGTGTGTGAGAGAGAGTGAGAGAGTGAGTGTGTGAGTGTGTGTGTGTGTGTGTATGTGTGTGTGTGTGTGTGTGTGTGAGTGTGTGTGTGTGTGTGTGTGTGTGTGTGTGTACAGTTTTTATACACTTGTCATCACAGTTTCCTGAAGCCTGTAATGGTGTGTGCAGGTGAATCTGAGTGCTGGTCACCGGTTTGATAAGGATGTGGAGCTGCTTCTGTACTATGAGAATACCCATCAGCCCACTGCTGTCGTGGAGGCCGGAGCGGCCGCGGCTCAGACAGGTTTTTGTTTGTACATGAATTCAGTATGCTGTAAATATACTTCTAATGTGTGAGTTAAAGGGTTATTTCACCCTAAAAAGAAAATTATGTGAAACTCTGCTAATGTTTTCACATAATGATAGAACTGTTTACACTCTCTGTTCAGGGTCTCTGATGGGCGACCCGGTGCTTATGATCAGTTTGTACCCAGAGTTCCCTGCGGACGTGATGTCATCATTGGCATCTCAAGGCGAATTCGTTTTTGTGGTTGACAGATCTGGTAGTATGGACTGCATGATGCATCATGGGAAAGATGCAAAGATGCGCATCGAAAGTGCAAGAGTAAGATTTAGGATTTTAGATGTGACATTTATTGAGATGTACTGAGTCACTGTACTCACTGTACACATGTCTCTGCTGTACTTACTGTACATGTGTCTCTGCTGTACTCACTGTACATGTGTCTCTGCTGTACTCACTGTACATGCGTCTCTACAGTACTCACTGTACATGTGCCTCTACTGTACTCACTGTACATCTCTACTGTACTCACTGTACATGTGTCTGTACTGTACTCACCGTACATCTATCTACTGTACTTACCATACATGTGTCTCTACTGTACTCACCATACATCTATCTACTGTACTTACCGTACATGTGTCTCTACTGTACTCACTGTACGTGTCTCTCTACTGTACTCATATCTCTCACTGTACATGCATCTCTCTACTGTACTCACTGTGTGCATCTCTCACTGTACATGCGTCTCTACTGGACTTACTGTACGTGTCTCTACTGTACCCGCTGTACATGCGTCTCTACTGTACTCACTGTATATGCATCAAGGGCAACAATATGCAAGTGCTGTAACAAGTCTCAGTTTATCTAGCACAGAACACATAGGACAGAACAATTATTTTTTTTTTTTTTTAATAGACGAACAGAAAACGAATAGAGTGATTCGATTCGAGAGAATTTGATTCGAGCGGCTATTGGCAGCCAGTGCAGACTGATGAAGAGAGGCGTGACGTGCATTCTCTTCGGCTCATACTCTCGCCGCTGCATTCTGGATCAGTTGCAAGGGTTTGATAGTGCATGCTGGAAGGCCCGCTAGAAGAGCATTACAGTAGTCCAGTCTGGAGAGAACAAGAGCTTGTACCAGGAGTTGTGTGGCCTGCTCTGATAGGAAGGGTCTAATCTTCCTAATGTTGTATAAGGTAAATCGGCAGGACCAGGTTGTTGCAGTGATGTGGTCAGTGAATTTTAGCTAATCATCAATCATAACTCCAAAGTTCCTGGCTGTCCTGGACGGAGTTATGGATGATGAACCGAGCTGAATGGAGAGAGTATGGTGAAGTACTGGGTTGGCTGAGACCACAAGGAGCTCTGTCTTTGCCAGATTGAGTTGAAGGTGTTGTTCCTTCATCCAGGCAGAAATATCTGTCAGGCAGGCAGCGATACGAACACCAACTGTGGGATCATCTGGTTGAAATGAGAAGTAGAGTTGAGTGTCATCAGCATAGCAGGGATAGGAAAAGCCATGTTTCTGGATGACAGATCCCAGTGATGACATGTAGATGGAGAAGAGAAGTGGTTCAAGCACTGAGCCCTGGGGAACTCCAGTAGCTAGAGGATGTGACTTAGACACTTCACCTCTCTATGACACCCTGAAGGACCTACCTGAGAGATAAGACTCGATCCACTGGAGAGCAGTTCCTGAGATGCCCATCTTCACGAGAGTTGACAGGAGGATCTGGTGGTTAACTGTGTCAAAAGCTGCAGACAAATCCAGTAGGATGAGTACTGTGGATTTGGAAGCTGCCCTTGCCTGTCTCAGTGCTTCAGTAACCGAGAGCAGGGCAGTCTCAGTCGAGTGGCTGCTTTTGAAGCCGGATTGGTTGTTGTCCAGGAGGTTGTTCTGTTCAAGAAACATAGAGAGTTGGTTAAACACAACTCGCTCGAGTGTTTTTGCAATAAAAGCAAGAAGGGATACCGGTCTGTAGCTTTCTATAAGTGCTGGATTCAGAGAGGGTTTCTTAAGCAGTGGGGTTACCTGAGCCTGCTTAAATGCTGTGGGAAAGGTCCCGGTGTGAAGAGAGGTATTGACAATGAGAGCAGGAGTAATTGAAGAAGAAATGGCCTGAAGCAGGTGAGTGGGGATAGGATCAAGTGGACAGGTAGTGGGGTGGTTGGAAAGGATGAGTTGGGAGATTTCTGCTTCAGAGAGCATAGAGAAGGAGGGGAGCATGTGTGTGTTGGTTGTTGAGATGTGTGTGTTGGTTTGTGGTGTGGAGAATTGGCTGCTGATGGATGAGGTTTTGTTTGTGAAGAATGATGCAAAGTCATCAGCTGTAAAAGTTGATGACGGAGTGGGGGGAGGAGGACAAAAAAGAGAGGAGAATGTTTTGAAAAGTGTGCGAGAGTCAGAGCAGTTGTTGATTTTTGTTGTGATAGTATGTAGTTTTGGCAGTGGAGACATTTGCAGAGAAAGAAGCGAGAAGAGACTGAAAAAAGATAAGGTCAGTAGAGTTCTTCGATTTGCACCAGTTCCTCTCTGCCGCCCTGAGTCCAGAGCGATGTTCACAGAGAACATCAGACAGCCAGGGGGCAGAGGGGGAGGTGCGGGCTGGTCTGGATGAAAGGGGGCAAAAGCTGTCTACGCAAGATGTTAGAGTGGAGCAAAGAGTGTCAGTAGCACTGTTAGTGTCCAGTGCTGAGAACTGAGACAGTGGAGGAAGCGAGGATGAAACTGTAGTGGATAGGCGAGAGGGAGAGAGCGAACGTAGATTACGCCGAAAGATGATCTGCGGATTAGTGTGTGTTGTGTCAGGAGTCAGTATGAGGTTAAGAGTGATGAGGAAGTGGTCAGAGGTGTGCAATGGAGTAACTAAAGTGTTGTCTGTGGAGCAGTAGCGTGTGTAGATAAGGTCCAAATAGTTACCTGATTTATGAGTAGCCGTAGTAGACACTCACTTAAGGTCAAATGAGGTGAGTAGAGAGGTGAAATCTGCAGCCTGGTGTTTCTCAAGGTGGATGTTGAAGTCACCAAGTAGTACCAGGGGAGTGCCATCTTCAGGAAAGTTGGAGAGTACTCACTGCACATGCGTCTCTACTATACTCACTGTACATGCGTCTCTACTGCACTCACTGTACATGCGTCTCTACTGCACTCACTGTACATGCATCTCTACTGCACTCCCTGTACATGGGTCTCTCCACTGTGCTCACTGTACATGCGTCTCTACTATGCACACTGTACATGTATCTCTGCTGTCCTCACTGTACATGAGGCTCTCTGCTGTACCTACTGTATGTGTCTACTGTACTCACTGTATGTGTGTCTGCTGTACTCACTGTAAAGATGTCTACTGTACACAAGTCTACTGCACTCACTGTACATGTGTCTCTACTGTACACGCGTCTACTGTACTCACTGCAAACATGTCTACTGTACTCACTGTACATGTGTCTCTACTGTACTCACTGTATATGCATATCTACTGTACTCACCGTACATGCATTTCTGCTGTACTCACTGTGCATGCATCTCTACTGTACTCACTGTACATGTGTCTCTGCCGCACTCGCTGTACATGCGTCTCTACTGTACTCACTGTACATGCGTCTCTACTCACTGTACATGTATCTCTTCTGTACTCACTGTACATGAGTATCTACTGTACTCACTGCACATGAGTATCTACTGTACTCACTGCACATGTGTCTCTCTACTGTACTCACTGTACATGCATCTCTACTGTACTCACTGTACATGCGTCTCTACTGCACTCGCTGTACATGTCTCTACTGTACTCACTGTACATGTGTTTCTCTAGGACACGCTGCTGCTGCTGCTGAAGAGTCTTCCCATGGGATGCTACTTCAACATCTATGGATTCGGCTCTCACTTTGAATCCTTCTTCCCGTCAGTAATCAGATGTTAGTTGCACTTCAGGAATGATCTCATGTGGTTAGCGGTGGTTTTGAGAGAGACTGTGTGTGTGTCGTTGCAGTCAGAGTATTGTGTACAGCGAGGTCACGATGGAAGAGGCTCTAAAGAGAGTAAAGAACATGAAGGCGGACATGGGCGGCACTGAGATCCTTCAGCCTCTGAAACACATCTACAGTCAGCCCTGTTACCCAGATCACCCCCGACAGGTACAGCCAAACTTCTCCACACTCTTTCTGATCATCGGTGAGGTGTTTTCCTCAGCCTGACACTGATTCTCTCTCAGCTGTTCATCTTCACTGATGGAGAGGTGTGGAACACTAAAGAGTTGCTGGACCTGGTGAAAAGTCACGTTTACTCTCACAGGTGAGCGCGCACGTCTCACTCCTCCTCCTTCACTGATATCACTGTGATTCAGGTTTAGTTCATGTCAGACGGTCATGTGTTTCAGGTGTTTCACCTTCGGGATTGGTGAGGGTGCGAGTACGGCTCTTATCACAGGAATGGCCAGAGAAGGTTCTGGTCACGCTCAGTTCATCACAGGCACTGACCGCATGCAGCCTAAAGTAAGATCTGCTGTGGACAGAATCAGCACAAAATGTTCAGGGTTTGTATTCAACACCTTCTCTTGTCCTTCTCCATCAGGTGATGCAGTCTCTCCGGTTTGCTCTCCAGCCAGCCGTGGATAATATCTCTGTGGACTGGACTGTTCCAGAGGGCGTTACGGTGGACATGCTGTCCCCACCCATCAGTGCCCTGTTCCAGGGTCAGAGGGCGCTCATCTACGCTCAGCTGAAAGGACAGGTCAAAGCTTTTTAATGGGGTGATGAATTGAGAAATCAACTTTCTCTTGAGCCTTTGATATATAAAAGTTCATCGTGATATAAGAATATCCTGTACGTTTCAGAGCTGAAAACTTCCTTGTTAGTCAAAGAAATGCTTTTATTGACACCAGGCCCAGAAAACAAGAACTCTTGATCAATGATGTAATAGAACGGGGAAACGCCACCTCAACAGATAAATATGTATGCCTGCTTCTGTAGCCCCGCCCACTGACTCGTGGAGCTAAACAGATCACGCTACCGAGCAATAAACATGCCGAAGATAGCAAGATATTGCGCTGTGCCTAGTTGCAGAAGAACACAGTCCCTGCATAAGCTTCCTTCGTATTCTAATATTAGGAATGAGTGGACGTTTGTTTGCTTCATTTCACTGTGGAATCGTGTGTAAATAAGACACATGTCGAGACTGGATTTGCAGACATATTGAGATTAAAACACAATGCTGTACATTCTATGTTGGATCCGACAGGAATGGTGCAACACACTTATGTGAGTAAAACATGTGTTTTATATGTGATAGTATTGCATTGTTACAGATCGTTTTGATTATGTGTACGTGTCTAAAAGAACATGCCTTAGCACACTGTCACAGGCTGGAGAATCCTTTATTTGTTGGTTCATTGCGATTCAGGATCAGCCTCGGACATGTATGGGCCAGGGCTCGCAAAGCCTAATATCCCGGGCTGTGTGTTTTCCAGACGGGGCAGGCCGGTGAATCTTAAATAGTGAAATAATATTTATTTCTTGATCTGCGTTGTTCACTCTCTTGACTTGATATTTGAAGGGCGCACGTGTGTGTGCGGTTCACGCTTATATCCACCGATCAGGCGGGCCAAGTAATAAAAAATAATATTCCAATCAATCGCGGGTGGATGAAAGATAAATAGTGTTTGTTTGGTAAAGAAGTTTTGCAAGCCCTGTGAGAGAATCATTCCGGTTGCCGCTTTCAAAACAATCCCTCCCTCATGTGAACTGACAGGGGAGCAGAAGCTCATTAAATATGCAAATCTTATCCATTTCTAGCCGTGGCCATTTACTTCCAAGTCTACAGTGTGGCACGCCCATCAAAACTGAGCGTTCCAGGAGAGAGCCTCAAAACCAGTGTAGAAAATAGCCTATTACTTATTCATTATGTTTTTGAATGTAAAAAACGCATGAACGTCATTAGTTGACCTCAGACAACAGTATAAAACATTTAAAAAAGCCAGTTCATGACACTTTTAATGGTCAAATTTAAAGGCATTTTAATGGCATTTGGAGACCAGAGCCACACTGTTTCAACCAAGGGCGTCTTTAATAAGAGTAAAATAAGACATGTCAGTCATTGTGTGGTTCTGTGAAAGATTGCTGAGCTGCCCAACAGCCTGTCCTAACCCAGATGTGATGCGACACTGGCCTGTGTAAGAAAGTCGTTGAAGAGCTGTGTAAAATCATCAAATGCTCACGTTTCTTTCTGTTTCTCCATCATCATAGAGTTCAGGAAAGACCGAAGGAGCAGTAACTGTGAAATACAGGCTGAAAGATCAACCAGTGACCAACCAGCTCCAGTTTACTCTGAAACCAACGGAAGACACAGGGTAACACACACACACACACACACACACACACACACACACACACACACAGTCAGTCACACAAAAAACACACACACACACACACACACACAGTCAGTCACACACACAAACACACACACACACACACACACACACACACAGTCAGTCACACACACACACACACACACACACACACACACACACACACACACACACACACACACACACACACACACAGTCAGTCACACACACACACATGGCATCATCCCACTTAGGCCAACTGTAACTTATGCAGCTTTATTTATTTCACAGTGTGTTTATTATAGTCCATTCTGTTGGTTGTTTGGGCTGTAATATGACAGTTATGGAACATACAAAGAAGAGTGGGAGCAGATGACCTGTGCTCACATTAGTGCCACCATATCAGATCACGTCTTCACAAGTGTGTGTTTGTTACAGACGGACGATCCACCGGCTGGCGGCCCGGTCTGTGATCCGCTCTCTGGAGCTGAAGGAGCGGGCCGGAGGAACAGACGCAGGGGCCATCCGGAGCCGGATCGTGGAGCTCAGTGTTCAGGCTGGGGTGAGCAGTGTTCACACAGCCTTCATCGCCGTCAATAAAGACAGCAAACAGACTGTCAAAGGGCCACTGCTGCAGAGGAGAGTGCCACTCCGGGGTAAGTTCACTGATGTGTGTGTGTTCCCAGAGAGACAATGTCCTCCAGCCACACACACCTGGACCAGATCAACTGCAGGACACTGGCTCTCCGGGATCTGTAATATTGTTGTACTCACATCATCAACGTGACATTAAATTCTTTATTAGATATGATTCGGTCTGCAGCGTGTTCTGCGACGATGTCTGTCCCTATATATGCTTGCCGTAAGAGAAGGTCTGCCCCTATGTATGCTGCCCCCATGAACGGTAAGAAATAATACACACTGTTCTTTCCTTTAGTCTCTTATGTGTGTCAGTCCATCTCAAGTGCTCCAGTGGATTCTTCTTTTTTTGAGTGATGACCTCTGTGTATTGTATGATTTGTATTGTACCTGGTTTAACCGCAGTTGGCTGTGTCACAGCACACAACAGTTATTTGTTATTAAAAATAAAATAAAAAGTCCCTTATTTGGGGGTTGAATGTCTCTGATGGGGGAGCAGAATTTCACAGATGTAGTGCATGTTTAATGTTTATTATTTGTCTGGTCGATTGTAGGGCTGGACGTGCCCTTTCGAATGAAGTCCAGCTGGCCCAGGGTCGGGAGTTAGGGGCGGTCAAAGTTCTTAGGCAGTTGCTAAGATGTCCTGGGTGGTTGCTAGGGTGTTCTGGGTGGTTGCTACGGATTTGCTAGGCATGGCGGTTTCTAGGGTGTTGCTGGTCAGTTGCTAGGGTGTTCTGGGTGGTTTCTAGAGTGTTGCTATGGTAACCTGGAGCAGATAAGCTTTATCTATACAGCTGGATCTCTGTGAGCCGCAGAGTCTCAGACACACTCTCAATGAGGACGTACAGTATATCTGAGAAGGTTTCAGCTTCCTGTCTACTAAAAGTGCTCCACACGGGTCCGGGGGTTAATAAAGGCCTTCTGAAGTGAAGCCATGTGTTTGTGTAAGGAAAATAGCCATATTTAAAACTTTATAAAGTAAAATATCTAGCTTCCGGTGGGCCGCCTTCTGTATTCAACTTATGAAAAGCACCTAACTGGTGTGACGATGATGTCAGACGTAGCGTAAGCGTTTGAACAGAAGCGTTACACTTTCTGTGTAAGATGAATACGGAAGGTAGGATATGGGATATGGATATTTTTCTTACAAAAACCCTTCCATTTGTGGTGGTGCTGAAGATATTGTTGGTCACTCAGTGTTACTGTAAAAAACTAGATAATATAGTAATAGATAACAGTAATTATTATTAAAAGATATTAATAGAGATAATAATACTACTACTAATTCTACTACTAATAACATGATGAGCTGCTGGGCTCATGAATATTAATCACGTTGTCTGTGTTCACTCGAACTGATTTGCTAAGATCTAAACCGGGACAGTAATAGACGAGCATTAGCCAATGAGATTGCCATTTGCGCATTAGCTCCGCCCACTACTGGAGAAACCAGCATATCTTCTGCTTGTCCTTAAAAGCTGAATAATTATAAATGAACTCTGTTGTTTTGACAGGAAAATACAACAAATAATATGGTTTATATGTAGCGCATCGATTCTGCATGGTATATAAGTGCGTGTGCGTGTGCGTGTGCGTGTGTGTGTCAGGAGCTGGGTTGGAGCGAGTGTTTCATGTGTTTTTAAAGTCTGTTATTCTTATTCATGTGTTTTTCTCTCTATTCTTAGCAATGCCGAGACTCATGATGGGATGTTGTGGAAGTAAGAGAAATATAGACACACTTCACTCAACTTGTCTTGTTCTGTTTTGAATGTGTATTTTCTTCTTGTCTTTTAGCTCAATGTCACTGTTTTTAGCTCATGCTCTTATCAGTCTCTCTGTTTTCTTAGCAATGGCGGCTCCTCAAATAGCATCTGATTCTGCACTGAGTAAGACCAGATGTACTTCACTGAGCTTTTCTTTTTTCTATGACTCTAATGGTATTTTTCTGAGTGTCACTCTTTGATTGGATTTATCATGTGCCTTGAATCAGTGTGTAAAGATGTCCTGACAGTGAGATTAAAAACTAAATTAAAGGAAAAAAAGATGGTTGAGTCCGACGCTGAGTCAGATCCAGGTAAATCAACACATCCGGCTCAGGATCAGAAAACATGACTCTAATCAGACAGGATTCGTCAAATTATGATGTAATAATTACAGAGCATTACCAGCTTATTAATGGTCAAATACACAAATACACATAACCAGTTCAGGAAGAATGACAGGAACAGTGTTTGGGATCCATGCGTGTGCCAGGTCTTAAAGGGACAGCAGCCTAATAAACGTAATAATAAACCTAATAAATGTGCCACTGTTATTAATGTTATTCAAACTACAAGACAAATGATCACTTACTGACTGAGTAACTTTAATGGATTAATCTGCATTTAATTTTTACAATGAAGATTATCCAATGTTATTTTAGATTTGATTACTTAGTATTCAGGTCAAAAACTGAATAAAAAACAGCTAGACTTCCTGAAAACATAAAGCAGTCTTTTTCATTTATCTTTATTCTATTGGGTTTATTTGTGTTATTGTTAGTCATTTGTTCTTATTTTATTACTGTTTACTCGTCTACTTGTGTAAGCTATCGCAACAGAATTACCCCATTGTAAAAATACATTGAGTTAGCAAATATTTGTGAGATAATTGCATCAACGTTTATATATGAAAAAAAGCTCAAATGCTTTATCATATAAAGTGATCTCGTCAGAAGACATTTTTGATTGCCTAGACTTTCAATAGATGGATAAAAATAGAAATAATTTTAAAAATATCTATTTGACCGTGATATGCAGTGTTTTTTCCCTGTGGTATCGAATGTCAATACTTTTCCAGGTATCGTGACAGTATCGTGACAACACTAATAATGACTGTTTTGCAGGTCTGTGTTGTCTTCTCTCTACACTCCCACTTTTCCACAGCTTTACACACCCATTCCTAGAGCCTTTTCCCGCTCGGAGTCATTCATGACAGTGATGCCATCCTCACAGCTGTTCTGTCTAACCTCAGAAACTGATGTTAAACCTTCAGAAATGCTAGCGGTGTTTCAGAGCTTTGACATAGAGACATTATTGCCACCCATCTATACGTGTCTGTCCTATGAAGGTCGGATCTGGAGTGACTTCAGCTCATGAGATGCGTATGAAAAGTGCAAAAGGAGAATCCAGCAACACTTGTGTTAAGAGGAGATTTAATAAATCCTAAAAATTAGACACAATTGAAAGAAAACATCTCCATACTGAGTTACTCATGCAAAGAACATGAAGAACAGCTGACAAGCTCCACTCACGACGTCACACTAACTGGTTAAAGCGTTAATGATCAGAATTAAACAATCACCCAATCAGAAACAGACGTCTGTCCTGGAAACGAATCCTGTCTGAATTGTTCTGCTTTATTGATCATCATATCAGAAATCATGCTGTGTTATGTGTCCATCTTCCTTCTGCCTAACCTCCGTGTGTTTCAGCAGAACTCGAGCCCCAGACAGACACTTTGCTCCAGCTGGTCTCTCTTCAGAAGGCCTCGGGATGCTGGGAACTGAACGCCGCGCTGGCTGCCGTGTTTGGGAAGACGGAGGACGAGGTGACCAATCACAGACCAGCACAGGTGGGGCACGTGATGCCATATCCTCAGGTATGTCATGATTGGTTCAGTGTGTGTGACGTGTGGTTGTGTGTTCCAGGTGGATGGGTCCGTGTGGGCCACCGTTCTGGCTCTGATCTGGTTATACACATGTAGATCAGGTGACCAGGTCGAGTGGCAGTTTGTGGCCATGAAGGCAGCATCGTGGATCCGCTCTCAGAGACGTGAGACCACATTCATTCATTCAGTCAGCGTTCAGTGCTTGCTGTTCATGTTCTTGTACAGTGGTGATTGAGTTTGGAGGTGTGTGTGTGTTTCAGCGGACGGCCTGACTCAGTGTGTGTGTGACGGGAACGTCCTGTTGGGAGGTCATGTGACTCAAAATGCGCTGGGAATCTGAAGACTGAAGAATCTTGTGCTGTCAGAAAACCAATAACTCTCACTCTTTATTACAAATATCTGTGCGTATATATATATAAATACACACTGATCAGGCAAAACATTATGACATTATGACAGATGAAGTGGTGAATAACTGATGATCTCTTCATCACGGCTCCTGTTAGTGGGTGGGATATATTAGGCAGCAAGTGAACATTTTGTCCTCAAAGTTGATGTGTTAGAAGCAGGAAAAATGGGCAAGCGTAAGGATTTGAGCGAGTTTGACAAGGGCCAGATTGTGATGGCTAGACGACTGGGTCAGAGCATTTCCAGAACTGCAGCTCTTGTGGGGTGTTCCCGGTCTGCAGTGGTCAGGATCTATCAAAAGTGCTCCAAGGAAGGAACAGTGGTGAACCGGCAACAGGGTCATGGGCGGCCAAGGCTCATTGATGCACGTGTGGACCTGTCAGTGATCATAATGTTATGCCTGATCGGTGTGTGTATATATATATATATATATATATATATATATATAGTGGCAGGCTTCATTGCACAGGATGCACTGTGAGAAACGCGTGCTTTGCTTGATCTTTTATGTTTTATGAAAATATATCACAGTACTTTTAAAGAAAAAAAACTGACAGATTGATTTCTTGTATCAGTGGCAGAGGCATTTCTTTAGTATATGCAAGCTTTATGGCCTGCCCTAAATTCATGTTATTGCTCTAATTATGATTCTAAATAAATAATCCTACAGTATTTTGTGTTCTGATCTCACTATCATGATTTGTGTGTGATCCTGAATCCATTATTTCGCTGTGTGTGAGCAGATTGAGTCAGTGTGTCTTTACCAAACTAGCTTTTCTTCACTAGCTATAATTATTAACTGACAAGGATGATCACTTTAATAAGATGCTGCAGAAATACATATACTGAGAAATGTTGCCAGATTAAATATGAATTGTGGCTTGGGTAAAGTTTTACTGTAGCTGTCCGTCTGCATCACAGAAAGAGGATAAGAGAGGATAAAGTGTGGCGGCTCGTGGAAAATGTCTCTACCTGTAGCCTGTCATGGTTGTGTTTGCAATCCAACACAAAGGACAAAGGAATTCAATCCCAATAGTCTTTAATCCATAAAACAGGAATACACGGGAGAATCCCAGGAGTATAAACACATTTAATAATGACAAACACAGATAAGGCACATAATAACTGTAAATGCTGCCATTATATTGTTTATATATAATTTATATATAATTTGTTTGTTTTCTAAAATCACTTTCATAATTGAGAATTTGAGTTGTGTTTGTTATTTTATACATTTGTGTCCAGGGTTGCCAGGTCTGCACAACAAAACCCCTCCAATTGCTAATCAAATGTAACGGAATCACGGACAAAATGCACCAAAACGTGGGGGGTGGGCGGCAGAAATATTGCTGAAGTAAAGACAAACCTGTGGATTATAGGCTACAAACAATCATCAGCAACAGTACCGAACCGAGCGTCGTTAAATGGCCTATAGCAGCTGTGAGAGGGATTTTAAAAAGAGAAATGGAGCAGAAAAGTATTTGTTTATTTTTTATTTGATTTTGACATGCTTCAAAACCTGCGACGAGACCGGACCATAACCAGGTAAATCTGTAGCCTATGGTTAAATATTTAATCGTTAGCAAGTTGCAACTATTAGTTAACAGTTTATTTCTTATGTTAAATGTAACTGTCACAATACATTTTCACATTTATATATTTACGTCCAAGTCTTTATTTAAGTAGGATACTTATTTTTATTCAACTCACATCATCTCAGATGCATTGTAACTTTTTATGAAATGGCGGCCGTCGACTGATCAGCCCCGCAAACCTGCGGACAGTGGAAATATGCACTCATCCCAGAGGATGTCCCGCTGGCAGAGCCTTAAGTGTCTCTATTGTGCAGCCCATCCCGGTCCAGCAGCTCCAGGGTCTCCCGCTCAGCTCAATGAAAGTGTACATACAAATGTTTTCTTCTGTTTTAGCTGTTAATTTAAATTTCTGTTGTTTCTGATGTTAAACTTGTTATATTGTATAAATTGTAAAAAGTACTTTAAGTAATGTATAGGCCAATTTATTTTCATTTACACATTTTAATTTACATGACATAAGAAAATATATGGATAGAAGAATTTGTTTAATGTACAAATTATAACTTGCATTACAAAAATAATGTAGCCTACAGAACAACCACTTCTCTTATTTAGCCGACACATTTCAAGTTAATGAAAATGAACAATAGATAGCAATTACTTTGTTACAATTACAAATAAGTTGCATTACAAAAAAAAAAGAAAAAAAAAAAAAAGATAATAATAATAAAGAGAAATTGTTCTGTGCATCCCGGCCACAAGTTTAAATCAAATCAAATCAAATCAAATCAAATCAAGTCACCTTTATTTATATAGCGCTTTTAACAAGTCCAATTGTTTCAAAGCAGCTTCACATTGTTACCAGGAAAATAAAGCAACAGAATTTGTACAGCCGTTCTGGTGAAGCGGTGATGTTATCCAGCTAATTTCAAGTATCATATAGTGTCAATGCGGGCAGATCGGGAATATAGAAGAGATTTAGGAGTCCCCAACTGAGCAAGCCAAAAGCCAGAGGCAACGGTGGCAAGGAACCAAAACTCCTTCAGGGTCAGAATGGAGAAAAAACCTTGGGAGAAACCAGGCTCAGTCGGGGTGCCAGTTCTCCTCTGGCCGACGAACAAACAGTGTATGATTATAATTCTGGCAACATTGCAGGTCTTAATTCATATTAGGCAAATAGATATTCATAAGGTTATTCGAAGATTGGAGTCGTCACGCCAAGACGGGTTTAATGAGGATGTCGTGGTCGATGCAGCATTTACAGGAGGAGTTTATTTGACATGTTCTCTGCAGACATTTCAGGGATGCGTTGGTCATGTCCAGGCGCTGGTCCACCATCTGATCTGGATATGGCCCGGATCCGGCTGACTGCAGTAAACCTCGGGATAAACAGAGAGACTAACATTAGCGTAGATGCCATTCTTCTTATGATGTAACGAGTACATCAGGTGTTATGGGAAATGTTCCCGGTTCCGGCTGACCTAGTTAATGCAACCTAACAATCATTTACTGATTTGAATAATAGAAATTGATAATGTTTTATGTGTAAGCCATAGTAAAGAGATGCGTTTTTAGTCTAGATTTAAACTGACAGAGTGTGTCTGCTTCCCGAACAATGCTAGGAAGACAGTTCCAGAGTTTAGGCGCTAAATAGGAAAAGGATCGACTGCCTGCAGTTGATTTTGATATTCTAGGGATTATCAACTGGCCAGAGTTTTGAGACCGCAATAGACGTGATGGAGTATAATGCGTTAAGAGTTCGCTCAAGTACTGGGGAGCTAAACCATTTAGTGCTTTGTAAGTAATAAGCAAGATTTTAAAATGTATACAATGTTTAATAGGGAGCCAGTGCAGTGTTGACAGAACCGGGCTAATATGGTCATACTTCCTTGTTCTAGTAAGAGCTCGAGCTGCTGCGCTTTTGGACCAGCTGGAGTTTGTTTATTGCTTAGCAGGGCAACCACCCAGTAAAGCATTACAGTAATCTAGCCTTGAGGTCATGAACGCATGAATTAACTGTTCAGCATTTTGCATCGAAAGGATGTGCCGTAATTTAGATATATTTTTAAGATGGTAGAATGCAGTTTTACAGATGTTAGAAACGTGGCTTTCAAATGAAAGATTGGTATCAAAGAGCACACCCAGGTTCCTAACTGACGACGAGGACTTGACAGAGCAGCCATCGAGCGTTAGACAGTATTCTAGGTTACTACTTGCAGAGTTTTTTTGTCCAATAATTAAAAATTCATTTTTTCTGAATTAAGTTGCCATAACCAGCCATAACCATAACCAGGTAAATCTGTAGCCTATGGTTAAATATTTAATCGTTAGCAAGTTGCAACTATTAGTTAACAGTTTATTTCTTATGTTAAATGTAACTGTCACAATACATTTTCACATTTATATATTTACGTCCAAGTCTTTATTTAAGTAGGATACTTATTTTTATTCAACTCACATCATCTCAGATGCATTGTAACTTTTTATGAAATGGCGGCCGTCGACTGATCAGCCCATGAACCTGCGGACAGTGGAAATATGCACTCATCCCAGAGGATGTCCCGCTGGCAGAGCCTTAAGTGTCTCTATTGTGCAGCCCATCCCGGTCCAGCAGCTCCAGGGTCTCCCGCTCAGCTCAATGAAAGTGTACATACAAATGTTTTCTTCTGTTTTAGCTGTTAATTTAAATTTCTGTTGTTTCTGATGTTAAACTTGTTATATTGTATAAATTGTAAAAAGTACTTTAAGTAATGTATAGGCCAATTTATTTTCATTTACACATTTTAATTTACATGACATAAGAAAATATATGGATAGAAGAATTTGTTTAATGTACAAATTATAACTTGCATTACAAAAATAATGTAGCCTACAGAACAACCACTTCTCTTATTTAGCCGACACATTTCAAGTTAATGAAAATGAACAATAGATAGCAATTACTTTGTTACAATTACAAATAAGTTGCATTACAAAAAAAAAAAAAAAAAAAGATAATAATAATAAAGAGAAATTGTTCTGTGCATCCCGCCACAAGTTTAAATCAAATCAAATCAAATCAAATCAAATCAAGTCACCTTTATTTATATAGCGCTTTTAACAAGTCCAATTGTTTCAAAGCAGCTTCACATTGTTACCAGGAAAATAAAGCAACAGAATTTGTACAGCCGTTCTGGTGAAGCGGTGATGTTATCCAGCTAATTTCAAGTATCATATAGTGTCAATGCGGGCAGATCGGGAATATAGAAGAGATTTAGGAGTCCCCAACTGAGCAAGCCAAAAGCCAGAGGCAACGGTGGCAAGGAACCAAAACTCCTTCAGGGTCAGAATGGAGAAAAAAACCTTGGGAGAAACCAGGCTCAGTCGGGGTGCCAGTTCTCCTCTGGCCGACGAACAAACAGTGTATGATTATAATTCTGGCAACATTGCAGGTCTTAATTCATATTAGGCAAATAGATATTCATAAGATTATTCGAAAGATTGGAGTCGTCACGCCGAAGACGGGTTTAATGAGGATGTCGTGTCGATGCAGCATTTACAGGAGGAGTTTATTTGACATGTTCTCTGCAGACATTTCAGGGATGCGTTGGTCATGTCCAGGCGCTGGTCCACCATCTGATCTGGATATGGCCCGGATCCGGCTGACTGCAGTAAACCTCGGGATAAACAGAGAGACTAACATTAGCGTAGATGCCATTCTTCTTATGATGTAACGAGTACATCAGGTGTTATGGGAAATGTTCCCGGTTCCGGCTGACCTAGTTAATGCAACCTAACAATCATTTACTGATTTGAATAATAGAAATTGATAATGTTTTATGTGTAAGCCATAGTAAAGAGATGCGTTTTTAGTCTAGATTTAAACTGACAGAGTGTGTCTGCTTCCCGAACAATGCTAGGAAGACAGTTCCAGAGTTTAGGCGCTAAATAGGAAAAGGATCGACTGCCTGCAGTTGATTTTGATATTCTAGGGATTATCAACTGGCCAGAGTTTTGAGACCGCAATAGACGTGATGGAGTATAATGCGTTAAGAGTTCGCTCAAGTACTGGGGAGCTAAACCATTTAGTGCTTTGTAAGTAATAAGCAAGATTTTAAAATGTATACAATGTTTAATAGGGAGCCAGTGCAGTGTTGACAGAACCGGGCTAATATGGTCATACTTCCTTGTTCTAGTAAGAGCTCGAGCTGCTGCGTTTTGGACCAGCTGGAGTTTGTTTATTAAGCGAGCAGGGCAACCACCCAGTAAAGCATTACAGTAATCTAGCCTTGAGGTCATGAACGCATGAATTAACTGTTCAGCATTTTGCATCGAAAGGATGTGCCGTAATTTAGATATATTTTTAAGATGGTAGAATGCAGTTTTACAGATGTTAGAAACGTGGCTTTCAAATGAAAGATTGGTATCAAAGAGCACACCCAGGTTCCTAACTGACGACGAGGACTTGACAGAGCAGCCATCGAGCGTTAGACAGTATTCTAGGTTACTACTTGCAGAGTTTTTTTGTCCAATAATTAAAAATTCATTTTTTTCTGAATTAAGTTGCAGGAAATTAATAGACATCCAATGTTTTATATCAGCTATGCATTCCGTTAATCTTGTGAATTGGTAAGTTTCGTCAGGGCGTGAAGAAATATAGAACTGAGTATCGTCAGCATAACAGTGAAAACTAATGCCATGCTTCCTAATG
Source organism: Paracanthobrama guichenoti (assembly GCA_018749465.1). NCBI lineage: Eukaryota > Metazoa > Chordata > Actinopteri > Cypriniformes > Gobionidae > Paracanthobrama > Paracanthobrama guichenoti. The sequence goes on from CM031963.1 coordinate 34,868,494, forward strand.
ATATCTCCCAGTGGTAGCATGTACAGGGTGAAGAGCAACGGTCCTAGCACTGAGCCCTGCGGTACTCCATACTGAACTTGTGATCGGTGTGACATCTCTTCATTTACTGCTACAAACTGATAACGGTCAGATAAGTATGATTTAAGCCATGCCAATGCAGTTCCACTAATGCCAACATAATTTTCGAGTCTATTCAAAAGAATGTTGTGGTCGATAGTATCGAATGCAGCGCTAAGATCGAGTAACACTAATAGAGAGATACAACCACGATCGGATGATAAGAGTAAATCATTTGTAACTCTGATGAGAGCAGTCTCAGTACTATGATACGGTCTGAATCCTGACTGGAAATCCTCACAGATACCATTTCTTTCTAAAAAGGAACATAATTGTAAAGACACTGCCTTTTCCAGTATTTTTGACAGGAAGGGTAGATTTGAGATCGGCCTCTAATTGACTAATTCTGTAGGATCAAGTTGAGGTTTTTTGAAGTTGAAGTGGTTTGATAATAGCCAACTTAAACGTTTTTGGTACATATCCTAATAACAAAGATGAGTTAATGATATTAAGAAGAGGATCTATGACCTCTGGTAGCATCTCTTGCATACATGTTGTTGATTTAGATGATTTAAGTTTAGGCAATTCTTCCTCTCCTATAGCAGTGAATGAATGTATTTTTTTTTTTCTCAGTGACACAACAATGCTCTGTCTGATGTGACACTGTAGTAGACGGCTGCATGGTTATAATTTTCTTCCTAATATTATCGATCTTACATGTAAAGAAGTTCATAAAGTCATTACTGCTGTGCTGTTTACAACCATCAGAAGTATAAGCTTTATTTTTGGTTAACTTAGCCACTGTATCAAATAAATACCTAGGGTTGTGTTTGTTTTCTTCTAAGAGAGTCGAGAAATAAGCAGATCTAGCAGTTTTTACAGCCTTTCTGTATGCGATCATGCTCTCTTTCCATGAATTACGAAAAACCTCTAATTTTGTTTTCTTCCAGCTGCGCTCCATTTTTCTGGCTGCTGTTTTAAGGGCCCGGGTGTGCTCGTTGTACCACGGCGTTGGACTATTTTTTTTAATCTTCTTTAAGCGCCGGGGAGCAACTGTGTCTAAAGTGCTGGAAAAAAAGAGAGTCAATAATTTCTGTTGCAAAATCGAGTTCCTCTAGGCTATCTGGGATGCTGAGGAGATGAAACTGATGAGGAAGATTATTTAAAAAGCAATCTTTAGTGGCGGCAGTGATAGTTCTGCCATATTTGAAGCGAGGGGACGGCTTTGCAGCCTTAACTAAATTAAGTATACATGATACTAGGTAATGATCTGAGATGTCGTCGCTCTGCTGCAGAATTTCAACGGTATCAACATTTATTCCATGTGACAATATTAGGTCTAACGTATGATTAAGGCGATGAGTGGGTCCTGACACGTGTTGCCTTACTCCAATAGAGTTTAGAATGTCTCTAAATGCTAATCCCAATGCGTCTTTTTCATTATCTACATGAATATTAAAATCACCAACAATTAGTACTTTATCTGCAGCCAGTACTAACTTGGATAGAAAGTCAGCAAATTCTTTGATAAAGTCTGTATTGTGCCCTGGTGGCCTGTATACAGTAGCCAACACAAATGTCAAACGGGATTTATCAATTACACTACATAATGCTACATAAAGCACCAAAACTTCAAAAGAATTATATTTGAAACTAGACTTCTGAGTAATACTGAAGATATTATTATAAATTACAGCAACCCCTCCCCCTTTACCTTTGAAACGCAGCTCGTGTTTATAACAATAATCTTGTGGGGAAATGAAAGTACAGCAGAGCTTGTGAAGGTGCTGGTAGGTGCTTTAAGTGTAAACAGAATTCCAGTTCCTGAATCTTCATTATTCAGTGGGGATCCATTGAAATACAATGACTGGAAACTCTCCTTTGAAACACTGATCGACCAGAAGAACATCCAAGACAAGGAGAAGAAATACTACCTCCGTAGGTATGTAAGTGGACAAGCTAAGAAAGCACTTGATGGATATTTCATACTCGGAACTGAATCTGCCTATGTTGCTGCATGGGAAGTTTTGGAAGAGCAAAATGGAAACCCATTTACGATTGTAAAATCGTACAGAGACAAGTTTCAGGCATGGCCTAAGATGGGATCTAGGGACAGCTTTGAGCTCAGATTTTGTTGATTTTCTGTGCAGTTGTGAGGCTGCCATGGTCCATATCAAGGCATTGGAAATCTTGAATGACTGTAATGAAAACAGAAACATTCTTTCCAAGCTGCCAGAATGGCTAGCTGTGAGATGGAACCGGAAGGTTGTCGAAATAGAAGAGGAGAGTAATCATTGCCTGCAACCCTGTCATGTCATTACAGGCACTTAAACTAGGTGAGGTTGAAAAGCCAAAATTCCCAAAACGTCAAAGCTTTGGAGTGAAACACTTGTAAGGAGCGATTTTACTGCTAAGACAAAAGCTGAGATCCAATGCCCTGCAATCAAACAATAAAACTCAATCTGGAGAGAAGATCTCATAGAGAAACTGTAGGACACTGCCCTGACCAAAACCTTATCCCCCTCTCTATCTCCTCCCCTCCCTTTTCCCCCTTCCCGGGGCTCCGGGGCAGTGCCAGGCTCTGTGGGAACAGAAACAGAAGGGTGGTGAGGTTTGAGGAGAGACACATGGAAAGTGGGGTGAATACAGTACTGTGGTGGCAGTTGGAGCTTGTATGTGATGGGGTTGATCTGCTGGATGATTGGAAAGGGGCCAATTAATCTGGGACTCAACTTCTTGCACAGCAGACGTAGTCTGAGTCTGATGTCCCGGGTTGACAGCCAAACCTTCTGTCCAATCTGGAATGCTGGAGTCTTGGAACAGCAAAGGTCAGCTGTCATCCTGCGCCTGTGGAGGGCCTGTCGAAGTTGATGGTGTGCTGAGTCCCAGACCCTCTCACTCTTCCAGAACCAGTAGTCGACTGCGGGTATGTCCGATGGATCCCCCGACCACAGGAACAGAGGGGGTTGATAGCCAAGTACGCACTTGAATGGAGTGAGTTCAGTGGAAGGTTGCCGTGGATAATTCTGTGCATACTCGGCCCATCCGAGGAACTGGTTCCAGGAGTCCTGGTGGCCGTGACAGAAGGTATGGAGGAAGCAGCCGATCTCCTGGATCGTCTGCCCGTTCGACTGTGGTATCCCGAGGAGAGGCTGATGGTCACACCTAGGAGGGTAAAAAAGGCCTTCTATACACTGGATATGAACTGGGGACCTCTGTCCGACACAATGTTTTCAGGGATGCCATAATAGCGGAAGATATGATTGAACATCAATTCAGCAGTTTCCATGGCGGTGGGTAAACCTCGTAAGGGGAGTAGGCGGCAGGACTTGGAGAATCTGTCTATAACCATGAGAATGCAGGTACAGTTGTCAGAGACAGGGAGGTCGGTGATGAAGTCCACTTCCAGGTGTGACCAGGGGCGGTTAGGAACAGGCAGAGGATGGAGTTTACCAGTAGAAAGATGGCGAGGGCTCTTGGACATGGCGCGTTCCTTGCATCCCTGCATGTACCTTCTGATGTCGGATCTCATGTGTGGCCATCAGAAGCGTTGTTTAAGCAGCGAGAGGGTTTCATGACCCCGGGGTGGCCAGTGCCCAGTGACGTGTGGGAGGAGTGAAGTGGAGTGCGCATACTGCAAGCCTGGCGGGCAACCTGCTGTAAATAACCCAATCTGCTTCATTATTTACATCGCATGTTTCTTATGCAAACAAGATATACATTTTTTAAATATTCTTTAGCTCATATAGATCAAACCTTTTCTTCTCTTGCCCCATTCAAGAGAAGCAATGTGAAGATCTCTCATAAATTAAAAGAAAAGGATACTCAAACACAAATGTAAGCTCATTCATAAAAGTGTGATTTTAAGCTTTGTCATTACCAACATTAATATACACTCACCTAAAGGATTATTAGGAACACCTGTTCAATTTCTCATTAATGCAATTATGTAATCAACCAATCACATGGCAGTTGCTTCAATGCATTTAGTTGTGTGGTTCTGGTCAAGACAATATCCTGAACTCCAAACTGAATGTCAGAATGGGAAAGAAAGGTGATTTAAGCAATTTTGAGCATATCATGGTTGTTGGTGACAGACGGGCAGATCTGAGTATTTCACACTCTGCTCAGTTACTGGGATTTTCACGCACAACCATTTCTAGGATTTACAAAGAATGGTGTGAAAAGGGAAAAACATCCAGTATGCGGCAGTCCTGTGGGCGAAAATGCCTTGTTGATGCTAGAGGTCAGAGGAGAATGGGCTGACTGATTCAAGTTGATCGAAGAGCAACTTTGACTGAAATAACCACTTCACAACCGAGGTATGCAGCAAAGCATTTGTGAAGCCACAACACGCACAACCTTGAGGCGGATGGGCTACAACAGCTACTCAACAGCTGGGTACCACTCATCTCCACTACAAATAGGAAAAAGAGGCTACAATTTGCACAAGCTCACCAAAATTGGACAGTTGAAGACTGGAAAAATGTTGCCTGGTCTGATGAGTCTCGATTTCTGTTGAGACATTCAGATGGTAGAGTCAGAATTTGGCATAAACAGAATGAGAACATGGATTCATCATGCCTTGTTACCACTGTGCAGGCTGGTGGTGGTGGTGTAATGGTGTGGGGGATGTTTTCTTGGCACACTTTAGGCCCCTTAGTGCCAATTGGGCATTGTTTAAATGCCACGGCCTACCTGAGCATTGTTTCTGACCATGTCCATCCCTTTATGACCACCATGTACCCATTCTCTGATGGCTACTTCCAGCAGGATAATGCACCATGTCACAAAGCTCGAATCATTTCAAATTGGTTTCTTGAACATGACAGTGAGTTCACTGTACTAAAATGGCCCCCACAGTCATCAGATCTCAACCCAATAGAGCATCTTTGGAATGTGGTGGAACAGGAGCTTTGTGCCCTGGATGTGCATCCCACAAATCTCCATCAACTGCAAGATGCTATCCTATCAATATGGGCCAACATTTCTAAAGCATGCTTTCAGCACCTTGTTGAATCAATGCCATGTAGAATTAAGTTCTGAAGGCGAAAGGGGGTCAAACACAGCATTAGTATGGTGTTCCTAATAATACTTTAGGTGAGTGTATGTTGCTATTATAACACCGATACTATAGGTACAATTTGGGGATACATTTTGAGGTGCATGATAAGATACGCTATGATGCACCTCAACCTCAAAGATACACTATGATGCACTATCAACACATTCTGAAAGATCTGTTTCGCTCTCTGTATCAGTTTGACTAATTTCAATGTTATCAATTTTTTACTGTTTACTACATTGACGTTGCTTCAACCTCCTCTTTTGTAGTGTTTTAAAAACACCCTCATCATGTTCTCCTACCCCCTCCATATCTTGGCTTTTATCAGAACTTTGCTTATTCAGCACACTATCTGATTGAGGCCTGTCTGATACCTCATCTTCCACTTCGGCTATACCCACTTGTTCCTCACCCATCTGCTTCATTGCTTCCAACTCTCTTTTTTCTTCCACAAAGTCTACATCCACAAGTTTTTGTTCAATGCTTTTTTCAACTACCCTTGATGTAGTAGGCATCTCATTACTAACATTTTGCACCAACTCAACACTTTCAACCATCACAGGTGTTTAGATTTTTTCCCCTTTTTTTGGGCAGACCCTCACAAAATGTCCAGTTTCACCACAACTAAGACATTTCATATTATTAGTTGTGGCCTAAACTGCATAGTAACAGTCCTCATGGTAAAAAATTAAATGTTAGATCCAAATCTTCCTTTTAACACCATGTAAACAAACCGTCTAAAAGACAGCACATGTTTCAATAACCGTATCGTTCAAACATCTGTGTGAGTACCTCATTTTTAATGGAAGGCTGTACGTTCGACATAGTAACCTTTTTTGAAGGAGTAGATAACGGTATTACTGGGACAAACGCATAATCAATCTCTTCCCCACTTTCAACCAGGTTATTTGCCAACTCGACAGTTTTCAGAAAAATGTCTTGGTTACGTATACTAACCCTCGTTCCCTGAAGGAGGGAACAGAGACGTACGTCGGACGTCACCGACGAATTGGAATCACTTCAGGGAGCCCCAATCAGCTTTGAGATCTAGAGAACAGGCCAATGAGAATTGGCATACGAGATTTGCGAGAGGGCTCGTAGCTGTCAACAAGGACAGGAAACAACCGTATCCAGAAACGCACGGGTGGAATGACGTCTGTGTCACACCCGCGCTGTCCTTTTAGAAGAAAATGTGCTCTTTTAAATGTGCTGAAGCACCCAGGAATGACTGCGGCAAAACTCAGGAGAGTAGTGCAGGCTGTGTATGCACTCACCATTGGGAACACCCTCACCGAACCAACAGACCAAACAGTGCTGTGAAAACAGCAGTTTATCACTGTATCAGGGAGCTCGCGGCCTCTCTCTCTTTCTCTCTGCTGAAGCAGGAATGGTCTTCTTCATCAAATCAAATCAAATCAAATCAAATCACCTTTTTTTATATAGCGCTTTTAACAAGTCCAATTGTTTCAAAGTAGCTTCACATTGTTAACAGGAAAATAACACAACAGAATTTGTACAGCCGTTCTGGTGAAACGGTGATGTTATCCAGCTAATTTCAAGTATCATATAGCGTCAATGCGGGCAGATCAGTAATATAGATGAGATTTAGGTGTCCCCAACTGAGCAAGCCAAAAGCCAGAGGCAACGGTGGCAAGGAACCAAAACTCCTTCAGGGTCAGAACAGAGAAAAAAACCTTGGGAGAAACCAGGCTCAGGCGGTGTTCATCAACACTGTGTTCGGCTCTGAAGTGAATGACAAATTGTATGTATGACTCATGAAGAAAACCAGACCTCCTCAGATTAAACTAGTCCTGTCGGGTTTTGTGACGTCTGAATACTGAGATTCTGCCTGCAGACCAGCACACACAGGAGCGGGTCTGAAATCAGTCTCATACTCATCAAGAAGCAAGGAATAAAACAAACATGAAGAGGCAGAGGAACAGATTGTTGAACGAATAACAAGAAATTGAGTAAAATCAAAGGTAGATAAAGCACCAGCTCAGTGAATATGAAAACAACCCAAATATGAGGATCTTGTTCTCTGGATGTGTGAGACTGATGAAGTTGAAGTTGAAGTTGAAGTTTATTTGTCATTACACATGTACAAGTACAGTATAACGAAATGAAGTTTGGAGCAAGCCTCCGGGCCGCAGCCGATTATTCAGGCGCTGCCACACGCTCTCCAGAAATACAAGAATTGGGGCGGCGCCTGAATAATCGGCTGCGGCCCGGAGGCTTGCTCCAAACTTCATTTCGTTATACTGTACTTGTACATGTGTAATGACAAATAAACTTCAACTTCAACTTCAAGAATGCAGTTTAGCAAGCATTACATACCAAAACACAACAAAACATAAACATAAACATGACACAGTACACGTGGTCACGTGATGGGATTTTTTGTGATGGGGGTGCTGGGATAGTTGTGTATGGTGCGAGTGAGTCTGAGATTGTGTTGTGTGAGAATGTTAGCCATAACTTCAGATGTTTTCGAGTTCAGTTCTATGGTTTGTCCTTGAAGGGAGATAAGGCAGTGCACAGGGGAAGATAGCAGACCAGCTGTCAGGCTGACCTCCCAACCGAGAGATAGGGACAAGTGAGGTTCGTTGGGGTAGTTGATTAGGTCAGGCAAATACAATTTATTATTTTTTAATCCATTTGATGATCTTGGTAATTTGTCCGGATCATAATCAATCAATCAGATCTGGTCCTCAGCATTCGGCGTCCGGTCTGTGCAGTTTCCCTAGACATTACGTCCAGCCTCATGACCAGACCGGTTACAGTCCGTAAAGTTCACCGATCTGACCCCGATGGAGCCCACTCTTCCTGCGTATCCGCAGTCCGGACTGCGTTATTACGGTTCAGTTCCTCAATTCCTATCACTCTCTGATCTAATTCCTTCAAACGGTCACACACAGCCCCGAAGCATTCCTTAATTTCCACAGACAGCGGCTGGGTGAATTTGCTTGCAGCTGTCTTACCAATCTTCCGATAGGTCAGGGCAATCCCAAAGCCAAAGAATAGGAACCCCGCCATCAATAATCCAATCATGTATAAATCTTCCACATCCTCCACGGACAGAGCCTCCAGGCACAGGACTTGCCAGTTGTTCCATGCGTCCCTCACGTACCCTGCAGCAAAGGTCCCGTCCGGGCAGGTGGGTTCTCCCGGGGCACCCTTCCTTTGTGAGAAAATCTTGTCGATCACGCTGATTGACCAGTTAATCAATTCCATTTCAGTATTTTCAGGAGTCCAGCAAAGCAGCGGGTCAGAGAGAAAGAGAAGAGACGAAACACTAGACAAAACACTAGAGCGCAAGAGCACAGCGGGGGCAGAGTGAAAACACGTCTGCACGGATTGGAGGACAGAACAGAAGGGATCAGAACACAAAGCTGAACAAAATAAGATCCACATGATCACTGACACAATGAGCACTAAAAGAGCAACCAAAAAAAGATTTAAAATAAAATCGATAATGATACAGAGAAACAAAAATATGTAGAAAGTGATGAAACTCTTTGAAGAGAAAACCTGAGCAGTGTCCAGTGGATATTTCACTGAGAGAATTCCCTCTAGCACCACCAGCTGGTTCAGGAGGAGACCACAGACTCTTGATGAGGAACATACAATTATAACAACCCAACATGTCCAACCTCCATTCCAGTTGAGCTCATTTAAGTAAAGTGTAATCAGTATGTAGGGACTCAAGAACAGCTCAATACAGTCAGTGAGGAGGAGGGGGATGATGAAGGCTGAAATACGGTGTCCTTTCCTTCTGTGATGAATTAGATTGCTGGCAGACCAAGCAAGAGTTGGTAGACCTGCACACACACCGATGATGATGAAGATGGACCATCTGACCCTTACCAGGACATCTACCATATTCCAGCGAAATAGATAATTTTCCATATTCCAGTCTGTCAAGTCAAGCTGAAAATATGAATGAGTGGAAAATTAGTATCGGCATGCTGAGCAACTTTCAGAAGTTACAAATCTCATTATATTCTACAACTCAGAATCATCAGACTGAAAATATGAATGAGTTCTCGTCTGTATGATGTGTCAGTTCATATTTAATGACTTGAAGTAAAAAAACAACTTACCTAGACATGTCTTACCTAGAGATATTCTGGAGATTTCTACAGCGCTGTGCTCATGGCATAAGAGCGTTTTCAGTCTTGCTTGATGTCCTCTCGTTCTGTCTGCGTTTTTGCTCTTTCTTCTTTTTTTCTACTGCTGGTATCTGGTTGTTGGTTTATCTGCTGGTTTGATCTCAGCTCTCACATCTGAGCTCTGACTGTGGTTTCAGTAAGAAGCACGAATAATATTTACTTAAACCAGCTTTACTTAAATGTTTAACCACTAGAGGTCAGCATAGTTTTGGGGCCCTTTAGAAGTTTTGACATGTTCTGACATTTGTGCTTTTTTCAGTTCCTTATAAACACATTAATGGCAAAAGTGTCATTACACTGTATTCAGCACAAACTGGGCTACCATAATATGTGATATGGGCTACCATAATGATGGGCTACCATAATGGCTATCACAATGATGCAATATATATGTACATGCTTGTATTTTTGAGAGAATAACATTTATGCGTGTTTAAAAAAAAAAAAAAAATGTAAGTCACTGAATTAAGACAACAAAACACACAATAGATCCACAAGACTTCTGACTAGTGGGTGTTGTTGCCTAGAGTTTTTTATTCATTATTAACTGATGTGAGAACGTTTTGCTGAGGAGCCAATTAGGTAGACAGGCACCCCAGCAGGGTACAGAGGACATGGCGACGGGACGTGGCGTCTCCGTTCCCTCCTTCAGGGAACAAGGGTTACATACGAGGGACTCCTCTTCCAGTGCCCTGAGTGAGCCACCTGAGCTCTCTTACCTGATGAGACGGGGGTCACACCGGGGAGTCCATCACTGCTGTTCTGCATGACCCGCTCAGTGATTATTGGATAACACTGGGAAAGCGTGCCCTAGAGAAGGAGTTATGTGGAGTACAATGCTGAGCCGTAGCCCTCAACGGAGGAGGGGGCTCAGTTCTGGTGACGGGAAGGCTCTCCCCAGGGAAAGACATGGGCAACGCGTAGGAGCGACCGTGGAAGAATATATGGGATCCCGGAGGGTCACTCATATAACCCCACCCCAATACCTGTTCTCAAGGATTTAGCGGCAAGGGGCCTGATGCCAGACATTCCGCCACGTCCGGCACCGAGGAAGATGGAGGTCTCACAGAGTTTGCTTCTGGAGAATATGAGCACTGGAGCGCAGCAAGCCGACAAGAGCCAGGGCCTCTTAGTGCTTCTACCAGTTTGAGGTGAGAACACAGGTGGAGACTGGCTCTACACATAGGCTATATAATCTAGTGAACTTGTTGGGTGTTGCCCAGCCCACAGCTCTACAGATGTCTGACAGTGAGGCGCCACAGGCCAGCACCCAGGAGGATGCAACACTTCTAGAAGAGTGTGCTTGGTAAGCCAAGGTGATGGCATCCACTATCCAGTGGGCCATCCTCTGCTTGGAGACAGCCTTTCCCTTCTGCTGGCTTCCGTGACAGACAAAGAGCTGATCTGAGGTTCTGAAGCTTTGAGTTCTATCCACATAGATACACAGAGCGTGGATTGGACAGAGCAAAGGTAGGGCTGGGTCTGCTTCCTCCGGGGGCAGCGCTTTCAGGTTCACCACCTGGTCCCTGAAGGGAGTGGTAGGAACCTTGGACACATAGCCAGGCCGGGGTCTTAGTACCACTACTCCAGACTGTAACCTTCCTAGTCCACCAAATACTGAAATCCGCGTCCCCTCCGTCTCGAGTCCAGAATGGACGTCTAAAGTTAAATGCTGGTCACCCCATTCAGAGGCCGTGCTACAGGCAGCTCTTGATGACGTCGACTGGGACATGTTCCGGGCGAGTTCATCTGACGTCAGCGAGTTCACGGATGTGGCGCTTTGCTTCATCAACACGCTAACAGAGCAAACCACACAAACAATAACAATAACGTCCTTCTCAAATCAGAAACCGTGGGTGGATAATTCAATCCACGCTGCAGTAAACACACGCACTGCCGCATACAACGCCGGTCTCCTATCGGGGGAACATGACTGAATACAGAGTGTCCTGCTATGCTCTCCGACGCGCAGTTAAAGCTGCAAAGCTCCGGTATAAGGATTGAGTGGAGTCTCATTTCCAACTCAACAACTCCCGGCGCATGTGACAGGGACTGAGGTCCATCTGTTCTTTTGGATCTAAATCCTCTGAGGAGGTCAGAGCTGATCCGTTGCTTGTGAACGAGTTAATCTCTTTCTACACTCGCTTTGATTGTAATTGCGGCAGCGCAACTCCGCCAAGTGACGCATCAGAGGGAATCACTCAGAGCAGCAACAACCACGTGATCTCTGTCTCGGAGGATGAAGTTCGGAGGGCACTCAAGCGTGTGGATGTCAGGAAAGCTGCCGGGCCGGACGGTATTTCAAGTTGTGTTCTGCGGTCCTGTGCTGATCAGCTCGCCGGGTTCTTTACATCCATCTTTAATGAGTCCCTCGCTACATCTGTGGTCCCCACCTCCTTCAAAAAATCCACTATCATCCCTGTCCCTAAGAACAGTAAACCCTCTTGCCTAAATGACTATCGTCCAGTGGCTCTCACGTCTATAGTCATGAAGGTCTTTGAGAGACTCATTAAAAACACCATTTGCTCCTTCATTCCTGACACTTTGGGCCTCAAAAGTGGGAACTACGTAAGGCTGCTATTTATTGACTATAGCTCAACCTTTAACATCATAGTTCCCATTAAGCTAACTGCCAAACTCCTGGATCTCGGCCTGAATTCTTCTTTCTGCCACTGGATTGAAGACTTCCTCACTGGCAGGCCTCAGGTGGTGAGAATAGGCCAGTCCACCTCCACCTCCATCACCCTGAGTGTGGAGCTCCACAGGGCTGTGTCCTGAGCCCCCTGCTCTACTTTCTCTACACGCATGACTGTTTGTCCACACACAGCTCCACCTCTATCATCAAATTTGCTGATGATACTGTTGTCCTGGGCCTCATTTCCAACAACGAGACGGCATACTTGGATGAGGTGGAGCAACTAACATCATGGTGCCAGGACAACTGTCTCTCTCTGAATGTTGGCAAGACCAAAGAACTGATTGTGGACTTCAGGAAGAGACAGCAATGGACATACTCCCCTCTCATGATCAATGGGTCACCAGTAGAGAGAGTGAGCAGCTTCAAGTACCTGGGTGTAAACATCTCCGAGGACCTGACCTGGACTGCTCACATTCAGACACAGGTGAAAAAAGCCAGGCAAAGACTGTACCACCTGCGCCAGCTGAGGAAATTCAGGGTTTCACCAGCTATCCTGAAAACTTTCTATTTAGGGGCGATAGAAAGTGTATTAACTGCATCACAGCGTGGTATGGGAACAGCACCAGTCATGACCGCAAAGCCCTGCAAAGAGTTGTGCGCTTATCCGAGCGTATCTCAGGGTCAGCTCTCCCGTCTCTGCAGGACGTCTACACCAAACGCTGCAAAGGTAGAGCTACTAAGATCATCAAGGACTCTAATCACCCTGCAAACCCTCATTTCACGCTGCTGCCATCTGGTAAGCGCTTCCCGAAGCCTGATGGCCAAAACTGAGAGACTCAGGAGGAGCTTCTTCCCCCAGGCCATCAGACTCCTGAACTCAGTCACTTAACACCACGTGACTTCACTTCAGGATAAACATCGATACACTGACATTGCACTGCACTTTCTGTTCTTGTTGTTACTGTGTAACAACCTGTTATAAACCTGTTTGCACATTATACTTTGTACATTTCTGTTAACCACATATTTATAAGTCTACAGTTTACTCACTGCACAGTTTATTTCACTTATTTTATTCCACTTATTTATTTATTTATTTATTTTTTTTCTACTTGATTTATTTATTATTCTACATATATATATAGTACTTTTTTATCCTATTTCTATTATAATTTCCTCCTTGTGTTTTTAACTGTGAATTTGCACTGTCCATGGAGCGGACCTGTTTACATTTCACTGCCGGTTGTATATTCTGTATATAACTGTGTATGTGACAAATAAAACTCTTGAATCTTGAATCTTGAACAATTATTACACACAACAAATGCATGAACGCTCTTATTTATAAATGTTTTCTCTAATCATGATGTATTCTTAAAATCTAATTTGTGCGTACACATGCTTAATGAATGAGACCCATTGTTTCTTTTCCGTATTTCAGAGAACCCAAAGGAAAAGAGGCAGAAGTCTGATGCAAACCAGATGCAAACTATACACAAGATGGCGCCGCGGATGGCTGCTTCGGTGTGGAGCTCTTCAGCTTTTGTTTTGTTTTTGTTTGTTTGTTCTGCTTTTAGTCATTCTTTTCCGATCAGTTTCACCAAAGACGAACTACTGGACATTAGGAAACACACACCAGACAATATGTCTGCAGTTTTTGATTATTCAGACGTTTTGTTTGATATCCTCGTTGGAGTCGCGACTGTTTCTTTAAATCGCGCGGCCAGACGCAAGCGGGGGAAGCGAGCCGGTGCGTGCGGCCTCCGCACTCCTCTTCCCAGTATTCATCTTGCTAATCTCCGCTCTCTTCCTAATAAAACGGACGAACTGCTTCTCCTCACCCGGATTAACAAGGATTTTTCCAACTCTGCTGCACTGTGCTTCACTGAAACCTGGCTGAGTGAAGCCATACCGGACAATGCACTACATCTGCCGGGCTTCCGGCTGTTCCGAGCAGATCGCATCACGGAACTAACCGGGAAAACGAGAGGTGGAGGTTTGTGTTTCTACATCAACGAAAGTTGGTGTTCAGATGTAACAACGCTGAAGAAGATGTGCTCTCCTAACCTAGAGGCCCACTTCATAAACTGTAAACCTTTCTATTCACCGCGGGAGTTTTCCTCGTTTATTCTCGTGAATGTTTACATTCCTCCAGATGCGTGTGTCAGCGCGGCAGTACAACAGCTGGCTGAACAAATAGCTGAGACTGAACAAAAGTATCCAGACTCTCTTTTAATCATTCTTGGGGATTTTAACAAAGCAAATCTCTCCCGTGAACTGCCAAAATACAGACAGCACATTACATGTCCCACCAGAGACAGTAATATTCTTGACCACTGCTACACAACAATAAAGAATGCATATCACTCCGTCCCACGGGCAGCTTTGGGGCTTTCTGATCACTGTGTGGTTCATCTTATACCGTCCTACAGGCAGAAACTGAAATCAGCTAAACCTGTAATAAAGACTGTAAAAAGATGGACTATTGAAGCAGAGCGGGACCTACAAGCTTCGATTGCACTGATTGGAATGTCTTTGAAGCTGCTACCACTGATCTGGATGAGCTCACAGATACTGTAACATCATACATCAGTTTCTGTGAGGATACATGCATTCCTACCAAGACATTCTTATCATTCACTAATGATAAACCATGGTTTACTGGGAAACTCAAACAGCTTCGTCATGCCAAAGAGGATGCTTACAGAAGTGGGGATAGGGTCTTGTATAACCAGGCCAGGAACAGACTGACAAAGGAGATCAGAGCTGCTAAAAGAAGCTACTCTGAAAAGCTGAGAAACCAGTTTTCTTCTAACAACCCTGCTGCTGTCTGGTCAGGCCTGAAGAATATCACCAATTACAAGCCACCATCCCCCCGACCTGCTGAGAATCAACATCTGGCTGATGAGCTGAATGCATTTTACTGCAGGTTTGAGAAACCCAATCTCACACCTCACACCCGCTCTGATCTGCACTTCACACGTCCCCAACCCTCCTGCACCCCTCTCCTCCCCCATTCATCCAACCTGAGCTTAAGGTCTGTGTGGAGCAGGTAACCAAAATCTTCAAAAGACAGAAGATAAGGAAAGCTTCAGGCCCAGACGGCATCTCATCTGCTTGTTTGAAAGCCTGCGCTGACCAACTGGCCCCAGTCTTCACGCAGATCTTCAATAGATCATTGGAGCAGTGTGAAGTTCCCGTTGCTTCAAACGCTCCACCATCATTCCTGTCCCCAAAAAAAACAAAATCACTGGACTTAATGACTACAGACCTGTCGCTCTCACATCTGTGGTCATGAAGTCATTTGAAAGACTGGTTCTGGCCCACCTGAAGGACATCACTGGACCCTTGCTGGATCCTCTTCAATTTGCCTACAGAGCAAACAGGTCTGTGGATGATGCAGTCAACATGGGACTGCATTATATCCTGCAACATCTCGACAGACCTGGGACTTATGCAAGTATCTTATTTGTGGACTTCAGTTCGGCCTTCAATACCATCATGCCTGATCTTCTTACAGCTAAACTGACCCAGCTCTCCATGCCATCCTCAATCTGCCAGTGGATCACCAGCTTCCTGACAGACCGGCAGCAGCGAGTGAGACTGGGGAAACTCACATCCAAGACTCTCACTACCAGCACTGGCGCCCCCCAGGGGTGTGTTCTCTCCCCACTGCTCTTCTCCCTGTACACCAATGACTGCACTTCTAAAGACCCTTCTATGAAGCTCCTGAAATTCGCAGATGACACCACCGTCATCGGCCTCATCCAAAACAGTGATGAGTCTGCTTACAGACTGGAGGTTGAACGGGTGGCTGTCTGGTGCAGTTATAACAACCTTGAGCTCAACACGCTCAAAACGGTGGAGATGATAGTGGACTTCAGGAGGAACAGCCCTGCTCTGCCCCACTCACCATCATGAACAGCACAGTGGCAGCAGTGGAGTCATTCAGGTTCCTGGGCACCACCATCTCTCAGGACCTGAAGTGGGACAATCACATTGACTCCATTGTAAAAAAGGCCCAGCAGAGACTGTACTTCCTTCGTCAGCTGAGGAAGTTCAACCTCCCACAGGAGCTGCTGATCCAGTTCTACTCGGCTGTCATTGAGTCTGTTTTGTGCACATCCATCACTGTCTGGTTTGGTTCAGCTACCAAATCTGACATCAGGAGACTACATCGTACAATCCGGACTGCAGAGAGGATTATTGGTGCCCCCCTGCCAACCCTCCAGGACCTGTACTCTTCCAGAGTGAGGAAGAGGGCAGGTAAAATCATCACAGACTCCGCTCACCCTGGACACTTCCTGTTTGAACTGTTACCGTCAGGACGGCGACTCCGATCACTGGCCACTAGAACATCTAGGCACAGGAACAGTTTCTTCTCACAGGCCATTTCTCTCTTGAACAGTTGAATACACCCCCCAACCCCCAGCACCCCCAGCACCCCCAGCCGCCTTTAAGTGCAATACTTTGACTGTTTAGTGCAATATATTCTAAACTAGTGCAATATATTCTTAAATGTAACTGTGACCTTATATATATATACCTTTATTTTATTTTGTACTATTTTTCATATTTGTATATTTGTGTTCATGTTGTGTTGTATTGTATATGTGCACTGGAAGCTTCAGCACCAAGACAAATTCCTTGTGTGTGCAAGCACACTTGGCAATAAAGCTCTTTCTGATTCTGATTCTGATTCTGATTCTGATGAAAACCTGAACAGTTGTACCTGCATCTGAAATACCACCTCTTCACCACAGGAGGGAGCCGTCGCCTGAATATTGACTTCCAGGTTACTGCACCTGAACTGCATTAGGCTTATCAGCCTGGCTATATATAGCTCTGTTTGCACACGTTTGAGTTGCAAATTCTTGTTATTCATTTTGAGTACATTTCTGAGCAAATTGTTGCTTACGTCCATGAACGCTCACTCGGACTGACTCTCTTACCAGTGCGCTGACTACTGAACTAGGGAGCTGATTGAGATGCACCCAGAGATTTAGTGTGGCTCCTGTTCATTATTCTCATCTTAAACATGACAGAGTGTCCTAACACACAGAAAAACTCCTGGTGAAGCCACTGAGATCCACGTGACACACTTTTATAAAGATGGCGTTTATTAAAGAGGAGAGTGAAGACGTGAAGATTGAAGAAACATTCAGAGTCAAACATAAAGATACTGACCAACAAACAGGTGCGGTTCATTCTCAAAGTCTTTCTTCACTCATGTTGACTCATGCTTCTCTTTATCTATATTTACTTAACGCAACTTGTTACAAAATGAATGACATGTACAAATTAAATTAGCAAAAACAATTAAGAAATAGGATTGGGCTGAACAAAAGGCTCAGGGGTGCATTTCCCAAAAGTATCACATCTAACTACGGTCACATCTTTAGTAGCAACCAATGTAATTCAACGATTTGCCATTTTATAAAACCATAGTTCCAATTAACATTCGTAAACAGCATTGCCAACTGTTTGGTTGGAAAAAAAAATATATAGTTTCTTGTTAGGCTGGCCACCGTTGAGGACCCGTCCACAGACCCGAAACTGTAAGCCCGTTGTATGTGGCCCCACAGCATGCCTGGACACTTGTTCAAGTGGAACACCTGCCCATCTCGGGACTCGGTTGTGTAGCCAGTGTATGAAGCAATCCGAGCGGTGTTACTGCGGCTGCAGATGCCATATGCCCCAGGAGCCTCTGAAAATGTTTCACTGGGACCGCTGTTCTGTGTTTGAATGAATTCAAGCAGTTCAGCACTGACTGGATGCACTCCTCTGTGAGTCCAACTCCATACAGAGAAAAGAGATCCTCTGCACGGGGGAGAGTTTGCTCTTTTCCCAGTTGACCCAAAGTCCCAACTGGCTGAGGTGACCCTTTGTTTGCACAACTGCTCTCTCGACTGGGCTAGGATCAGCCGGCCAATTTGAGGGGCTGTCGGGCAAACTGAATCGCATAGCCAAGTCTGATAGTACAGATGAGCCAACAAGACGGGCTGGGGAGCGCTAGCCAGGCTCCCAGTGACCAAGAAAGTGGGACCAATGGCACCACAGACGTACTTGCAGTGGGGCAGCCTAGCGGCATAGCGGCCCGAAGTGGAGTCTGAGTGTGCAGTGCAGCACTTACCTGCTTCCACCGAGGGGGCACACTGGTGTGAGGAGGCCTCCTGAGTGCGTCCTGGGCACAGCCAGCACTCCCTGCTGGCGATGGGAGAGGGACCTGAGGGTGACAAGGCTTTGTATCGTCGTACACCACCAAGCGCGCTCTCTTGGCACCCAGAGATATTGGAAACAGCTTTTATTGAAGTTTTTTTTTACCTGTCTTTTAGTCAAGGCAAGGCAAGTTTATTTATATAGCACATTTCATACACAGTGGCAATTCAAAGTGCTTTATACAGAAATGGAATTAAAATATTCATAAGAGAATAAAATAAAAAATGTAAATATATATAGTATAACCTGAATTGCCCCTATCTGGAGTGGAAGAAAATGGAGAGTCAGGTTTATGATTTAACTATTTATATTTGTCAGGTAACTGTGCAGTAAATCAAAATCAAATCAAATCACCTTTATGTATACAGCGCTTTTAACAAGTCCAATTGTTTCAAAGCAGCTTCACATTGTTACCAGGAAAATAATGCAACAGAATTTGTACAGTCGTTCTGGTGAAACGGTGATGTTATCCAGCTAATTTCAGTATCATATAGTGTCAATGCGGGCAGATCGGTAATATAGATGAGATTTAGGAGTCCCCAACTGAGCAAGCCAAAAGCCAGAGGCAACGGTGGCAAGGAACCAAAACTCCTTCAGGGTCAGAATGGAGAAAAAAACTTGGGAGAAACCAGGCTCAGTCGGGGTGCCAGTTCTCCTCTGGCCGACGAACAAACAGTGTATGATTATAATTCTGGCAACATAGCAGGTCTTAATTCATATTAGGCAAATAGATATTTGTAAGATTATTCGAGAGATTGGAGTCGTCACGCCGAAGACGGGTTTAATGAGGATGTCGTGTCGATGCAGCATTTACAGGGGGAGTTTATTTGACATGTTCTCTGCAGACACTTCAGGGATGCGTTGGTCATGTCCAGGCGCTGGTCCACCATCTGATCTGGATACGGCCTGGATCCGGCTGACTGCAATAAACCTCGGGATAAACAGAGAGACTAACATTAGCGTAGATGCCAGTAAACAAAGGGTACTGTTTACTGCACAGTTACAAACCTTCTTAGAATCACCAGGGCTATACATATCTATCCATCAGAGCAGATCTAAACGGATCATTCTCGCATCAGAGGGATTTAAGTGTGACCCGTCACGGAAACCAGTGACACAAGTCGGCAGCACAACTTTCGAGCAAAATGAGAAAGAAGCGTTTTAAAAAAAAAAATGGTGATGTTCGCTTTTTTGCAGAATCTGTTAGTTGAGATCACGAAGAAGCCTCTCCGTGTTTGAGATAGCAGTATTGGTATATTTAAAAGCATACATTTTGAGGTTGAAATCGGCTTGTTTTTCAGAGATTCTAGCACGCAGTAGGGGCGTGTCATTGTCTGTGTGTATTTCCATTGCTCCGCCCTCCAAGGGAAGCGTGGCTACTTATTATGCAGCGCTCTGGCCGGCTCTAGCTGATATCAAAATTCATGAAGATGGACACCGCAAAGAGTATCGCATGGCTATATCGACAGTAATATTTGATGGGGATAAAGACAGAGAAATGGGGAAAATCCATAACTTTGACTGTAAATGCTACACAAGGAGAAAAGAGAACTCTCTGCCCGTAGACCTCGACAAAGAGAAAGTGTGCCCAAACGACTTATTTCATTGGAGGCAACAAGATCTGCAAGAATAATTTTCTTTTTCTTATGGGGTTAGTTTCCATAAACAAAGTTTGTTGTTTTGTGTTCATTCTAAGAACACGTACACATTATCTCATGTTTAGTCCATGTTAGTCATATTGTTAGTAGCTAGCTCAGGACTGTCGTTTTAATTGTAATCGTTAGCATTGTATCACTTGCCAAAAAAAACCATTACTATAATGGGCTTTTAGATGGTAACGTTAGCATCTGCTATTAATTTGAATAATGCTTCAATTGCTTGAATTGACTGGTGTGAATGACTTAGCTCACATAAAACTGCCTGTTAGGATTCCTGAATTGAATGTGATGCTAATAATTTCAGCCAGTGGTGGAGGAAGTGCTACTTAATATTCTTAACAAGGATTTACTAACAGTAAATGTATCAGATTACATTCCTACTTAAGTAAAAGTATAAAGTGTCTGTAGCCGAAAAATTAGCGTTATAAGTCAAAAGTAAAAGTATTTATGAAGAGTTTAATGTACAGGATTTTTTTAATCCTTTGACTCAAACCAGGTCTAACCACTAACTGAGGTCTAAACCAGGACTAAACCACAGATCTCTGCTGGCAGTGCCAAAGCAATAACGAGCAGCTGATACAAAGTGCAAACCCCCCAGATGATAGAAAGTCTGAAGCAGTAAAGAAGCAACAAGATCATCTTTCCCTTGTGCAGAAAGAGAGGGCTGTGTACAACGACATGACTGCTGCCTGCAGAAAGATTTGCTCTGGCTCTAACCTTTGCTTTAGACCTTTTACTTTTTTCCACATTTACTTTACTTTATTAATGTCCCTTAAAGGGCGATTTGGTGCATGAGAATAAGCAGCCTGATAATAGCACAAAAGCAGAATAGCATCAATATAGTCATTTTTATCTTTATTAGACAGTTATGAATATACATACATTTCATTTAATCTAATCCAAGTTCCCTCTCTCCCTCTGTCTCCTACAGTTACACTTTCCCTCAAACCCTCTCCAGCCAGGACCAATGTACCACAGAAGAGGATGCGAATGTGATATCATTGTACTGTGTCACAAAGACCTTTGTCTTATGCTTGTGAATAAAGTTTGTGAATCTGAAAAACATTTCAAGGTCCTGGAAAGTTTTTGAAAACAAACATACATAGATACAGGATCTTGAAAGTGCTTGAATTTATTTTGTGCAAGAAGTTTTCTGGAAGAAAATTGTCTCCGGTCCGATGAGGTGTTATTTCGCCAACACTTCGTGGACTATGCTTGCTTTATGGTAGTTACTTGCATTTACGCGTTACGTTAAGTGTTTCACGTGTGAGGTACTTTTGTGTTGTACGTTGCCATGATGTTCACGTGCGCACAAAACTACTACGGTACCTCAGCGTTTCACAGACACACCATGAAATATTGCAAAAATAGACTGGTTACATGAGCCTAAGCTCTTTTCAATAAAATCCATGCAAAAGTTAATATCAGATCATTTTAGAACACAGTATAGGATGTACCGAATATTCTTCAGTTTTATGCAAAACAGAAACATGACAAATAGAATATCAGACCTCTGTCATATGACCAAAAATAAATGCAAAAAAAAAGCTTTTTGCATAGTTGTGTTTGACACATGAAAACTGTAACAATGTATTTTACAAGGTAACACGATGTAACCTTGCTCTCACTCGAAATGTGTCCCCACATTAAGTCCTTGAATTTGAGGGTATTGGACCTGGAAAGTCCTTGAAAGGTTCTTGAATTTGAAGTTAACCAAGCTGTGGGAATGTTGTATTAACCACTATCCAAACTGTTTTAGACCTAAAAGAGTCTTTGTAGGCCTGTTACGCTTCAATGTCAGAGAAAAGAATAGAATCAGATTTTTTTTTTCTTATAGAAAATTTTACTTTGCATATTAAACTATAAAAACACATAATTATAGTTGATTTTAGTTTATCATAGTTGATCATAACTAGAGATGAAATGGCATGAAAATTTCATTTCATGATTATAGTGACCAAAATGATCACGGTTATCACAGAATCCTGTTCAAAAAGTCCTATTGCTACATGATGAAATCAATTCACCAAGTTTTATGTAGAAAACCAGCAAATAACAAATAAAATTAGCGGCCAGATTTTAAAGGAGTGTCCTGCAACATGTTATCTGCAATTCAAATAGAGTTTTGACTATAAAACTTTTGTTTTGACTCCTAACCCTATTAAAAGAGATGCTACCAGAGGTCATAGATCCTCTTCTTAATATCATTAACTCATCTTTGTCATTAGGATATGTACCGAAAACGTTTAAGTTGGCTATTATCAAACCACTTATTAAAAAACTACTTGATCACTCGTCAACTTGATCCTACAGAATTAGTCAATTATAGGCCGATCTCAAATCTACCCTTCCTGTCAAAAATACTGGAAAAGGCAGTGTCTTCACAATTATGTTCCTTTTTAGAAAGAAATGGTATCTGTGAGGATTTCCAGTCAGGATTTAGACCGTATCATAGTACTGAGACTGCTCTCATCGGAGTTACAAATGATTTACTCTTATCATCCGATCGTGGTTGTATCTCTCTATTAGTGTTACTCGATCTTAGCACTGCATTCGATACTATCGACCACAACATTCAAGATTCAAGATTCAAGATTCAAGAGTTTTATTTGTCACATACACAGTTATATACAGAATATACAACCGGCAGTGAAATGTAAACAGGTCAGCTCCATGGACAGTCTATTCTTTTGAATAGACTCGAAAATTATGTTGGCATTAGTGGAACTGCATTGGCATGGCTTAAATCATACTTATCTGACCGTTATCAGTTTGTAGCAGTAAATGAAGAGATGTCACACCGATCACAAGTTCAGTATGGAGTACCGCAGGGCTCAGTGCTAGGACCGTTGCTCTTCACCCTGTATATGCTACCACTGGGAGATATCATTAGGAAGCATGGCATTAGTTTTCACTGTCGATACTCAGCTCTATATTTCTTCACACCCTGACGAAACTTACCAATTCACAAGATTAACGGAATGCATAGCTGATATAAAACATTGGATGTCTAGTAATTTCCTGCAACTTAAAACAGAAAAAAATCTGCAAGTAGTAACCTAGAATACTGTCTAACACTCGATGGCTGCTCTGTCAAGTCCTCGTCGTCAGTTAGGAACCTGGGTGTGCTCTTTGATACCAATCTTTCATTTGAAAGCCACGTTTCTAACATCTGTAAAACTGCATTCTACCATCTTAAAAATATATCTAAATTACGGCACATCCTTTCGATGCAAAATGCTGAACAGTTAATTCATGCGTTCATGACCTCAAGGCTAGATTACTGTAATGCTTTACTGGGTGGTTGCCCTGCTTGCTTAATAAACAAACTCCAGCTGGTCCAAAACGCAGCAGCTCGAGCTCTTACTAGAACCAGGAAGTATGACCATATTAGCCCGGTTCTGTCAACACAGCACTGGCTCCCTATTAAACATCGTATAAATTTTAAAATCTTGCTTATTACTTACAAAGCACTAAATGGTTTAGCTCCCCAGTACTTGAGCGAACTCTTAACGCATTATACTCCATCACGTCTATTGCGGTCTCAAAACTCTGGCCAGTTGATAATACCTAGAATATCAAAATCAACTGCAGGCAGTCGATCCTTTTCCTATTTAGCACCTAAACTCTGGAACTGTCTTCCTAGCATTGTTCGGGAAGCAGACACACTCTGTCAGTTTAAATCTAGACTAAAAACGCATCTCTTTACTATGGCTTACACATAAAACATTATCAATTTCTATTATTCAAATCAGTAAATGATTGTTAGGCTGCATTAACTAGGTCAGCCGGAACCGGGAACACTTCCCATAACACCTGATGTACTCGTTACATCATAAGAAGAATGGCATCTACGCTAATGTTAGTCTCTCTGTTTATCCCGAGGTTTACTGCAGTCAGCCGGATCCAGGCCGTATCCAGATCAGATGGTGGACCAGCGCCTGGACATGACCAATGCATCCCTGAAGTGTCTGCAGAGAACATGTCAAATAAACTCCCCCCGTAAATGCTGCTTCGACACGACATCCTCATTAAACCCATCTTCGGCGTGACGTCTCCAATCTTTCGAATAATCTAACAAATATCTATTTGCCTAATATGAATTAAGACCTGCTATGTTGCCAGAATTATAATCATACACTGTTTGTTCGTCGGCCAGAGGAGAACTGGCACCCAAACTGAGCCTGGTTTCTCCCAAGGTTTTTTTCTCCATTCTGACCCGGAAGGAGTTTTGGTTCCTTGCCACCGTTGCCTCTGGCTTTTGGCTTGCTCAGTTGGGGACACCTAAATTTAATCTATATTACCGATCTGCCCGCATTGACGCTATATGATACTTGAAATTAGCTGGATAACATCACCGTTTCACCAGAACGACTGTACAAATTCTGTTGCTTTATTTTCCTGTTAACAATGTGAAGCTGCTTTGAAACAATTGGACTTGTTAAAAGCGCTATATAAATAAAGGTAAAAAAAAAAAAAAAAAAATTAGACCTCAAGCAACATGGATTGTGTGCCTCTCCTCTCTTCCTCCAGACTCTGGGACCCTGATTTACTTTCATCAGAGAACATAACTTTGGAGCGCTCAGCAGCAGTCTAGTCCTTTTTGTCTTTAGTAATGACGTCTACATTACTTTAAATGAGTCCACCCCCCAAGATTATTGTTATAAACACGAGCCGCGTCTGAAAGGTAAAGGGGGAGGGGTTGCTGTCATTTATAATAATATCTTCAGTATTACTCAGAAGTCTAGTTTCAAATATAATTCTTTTGAAGTTTTGGTGCTTTATGTAGCATTATGTAGTGTAATTGATAAATCCCGTTTGACATTTGTGTTGGTTACTGTATACAGGCCACCAGGGCACAATACAGACTTTATCAAAGAATTTGCTGACTTTCTATCCAAGTTAGTACTGGCTGCAGATAAAGTACTAATTGTTGGTGATTTTAATATCCATGTAGATAATGAAAAAGACGCATTGGGATTAGCATTTAGAGACATTCTAAACTCTATTGGAGTAAGGCAACATGTGTCAGGACCCACTCATCGCCTTAATCATACGTTAGACCTAATATTGTCACATGGAATAAATGTTGATACCGTTGAAATTCTGCAGCAGAGCGACGACATCTCAGATCATTACCTAGTATCATGTATACTTAATTTAGCTAAGGCTGCAAAGCCGTCCCCTCGCTTCAAATATGGCAGAACTATCACTGCCGCCACTAAAAATTGCTTTTAAATAATCTTCCTCATCAGTTTCATCTCCTCAGCATCCCAGATAGCCTAGAGGAACTCGATTTTGCAACAGAAACTATTGACTCTCTTTTTCCAGCACTTTAGACACAGTTGCTCCCGGCGCTTAAAGAAGATTAAAGAAAATAGTCCAACGCCGTGGTACAATGAGCACACCCGGGCCCTTAAAACAGTAGCCAGAAAAATGGAGCGCAGCTGGAAGAAAACAAAATTAGAGATTTTTCGTAATTCATGGAAAGAGAGCATGATCGCATACAGAAAGGCCGTAAAAACTGCTATATCTGCTTATTTCTCGACTCTCTTAGAAGAAAACAAACACAACCCTAGGTATTTATTTGATACAGTGGCTAAGTTAACCAAAAATAAAGCTTATACTTCTGATGGTTGTAAACAGCACAGCAGTAATGACTTTATGAACTTCTTTACGTGTAAGATCGATAATATTAGGAAGAAAATTATAACCATGCAGCCGTCTACTACAGTGTCACATCAGACAGAGCATTGTTGTGTCACTGAGAAAAAATTACATTCATTCACTGCTATAGGAGAGGAAGAATTGGCTAAACTTGTTAAATCATCTAAATCAACAACATGTATGCTCGACCCTATACCGACTAGGCTATTAAAGAGATGCTACCAGAGGTCATAGATCCTCTTCTTAATATCATTAACTCATCTTTGTTATTAGGATATGTACCAAAACGTTTAAGTTGGCTATTATCAAACCACTTATTAAAAACCTCAACTTGATCCTACAGAATTAGTCAATTATAGGCCGATCTCAAATCTACCCTTCCTGTCAAAAATACTGGAAAAGGCAGTGTCTTCACAATTATGTTCCTTTTTAGAAAGAAATGGTATCTGTGAGGATTTCCAGTCAGGATTTAGACCGTATCATAGTACTGAGACTGCTCTCATCAGAGTTACAAATGATTTACTCTTATCATCCGATCGTGGTTGTATTTCTCTATTAGTGTTACTCGATCTTAGCGCTGCATTCGATACTATCGACCACAACATTCTTTTGAATAGACTCGAAAATTATGTTGGCATTAGTGGAACTGCATTGGCATGGCTTAAATCATACTTATCTGACCGTTATCAGTTTGTAGCAGTAAATGAAGAGATGTCACACCGATCACAAGTTCAGTATGGAGTACCGCAGGGCTCGGTGCTAGGACCGTTGCTCTTCACCCTGTACATGCTACCACTGGGAGATATCATTAGGAAGCATGGCATTAGTTTTCACTGTTATGCTGACGATACTCAGCTCTATATTTCTTCACGCCCTGATGAAACTTACTAATTCACAAGATTAACGGAATGCATAGCTGATATAAAACATTGGATGTCTAGTAATTTCCTGCAACTTAATTCAGAAAAAACAGAATTTTTAATTATTGGACAAAAAAACTCCACAAGTAGTAACCTAGAATACTGTCTAACACTCGATGGCTGCTCTGTCAAGTCCTCGTCGTCAGTTAGGAACCTGGGTGTGCTCTTTGATACCAATCTTTCATTTGAAAGCCACGTTTCTAACATCTGTAAAACTGCATTCTACCATCTTAAAAATATATCTAAATTACGGCACATCCTTTCGATGCAAAATGCTGAACAGTTAATTCATGCGTTCATGACCTCAAGGCTAGATTACTGTAATGCTTTACTGGGTGGTTGCCCTGCTCACTTAAGGAAGTATGCTGTCACTTAAGGAAGTATGACCATATTAGCCCGGTTCTGTCAACACTTCATTGGCTCCCTATTAAACATCGAATAAATTTTAAAATCTTGCTTATTACTTACAAAGCACTAAATGGTTTAGCTCCCCAGTACTTGAGCGAACTCTTAACGCATTATACTCCATCACGTCTATTGCGGTCTCAAAACTCTGGCCAGTTGATAATACCTAGAATATCAAAATCAACTGCAGGTGGTCGATCCTTTTCCTATTTAGCGCCTAAACTTTGGAACAGTCTTCCTAGCATTGTTCGGGAAGCAGACACACTCTGTCAGTTTAAATCTAGACTAAAAACGCATCTCTTTACTATGGCTTACACATAAAACATTATCAATTTCTATTACTCAAATCAGTAAATGATTGTCAGGCTGCATTAACTAGGTCAGCGGAACCGGGAACACTTCCCATAACACCTGATGTACTCGTTACATCATAAGAAGAATGGCATCTACGCTAATGTTAGTCTCTCTGTTTATACCGAGGTTTACTGCAGTCAGCCAGATCCAGGCCGTATCCAGATCAGATGGTGGACCAGCGCCTGGACATGACCAACGCATCCCTGAAGTGTCTGCAGAGAGAACATGTCAAATAAACTCCCCAGTAAATGCTGCATCGACACGACATCCTCATTAAACCCGTCTTGGCGTGACGACTCCAATCTCTCGAATAATCTAACAAATATCAATTTGCCTAATATGAATTAAGACCTGCTATGTTGCCAGAATTATAATCATACACTGTTTGTTAAATCGGCCAGAGGAGAACTGGCACCCGACTGAGCCTGGTTTCTCCCAAGGTTTTTTTTTCTCCATTCTGACCCTGAAGGAGTTTTGGTTCCTTGCCACCGTTGCCTCTGGCTTTTGGCTTGCTCAGTTGGGGACACCTACATTTCTTCTATTATTACCGATCTGCCCGCATTGACGCTATATGATACTTGAAATTAGCTGGATAACATCACCGTTTCACCAGAACGGCTGTACAAATTCTGTTGCATTATTTTACTTTTAACAATGTGAAGCTGCTTTGAAACCATTGGACTTGTTAAAAGCGCTATATAAATAAAGGTGATTTGATTTGATTTGATTTGATTTAGCCCAGGCGAGACGCTTCTGACACTGTCTGTTGTTCAAGAGTGGCTTGACTCAAGGAATGCGACAGCTGAAACCCATGTCTTGCATACGTCTGTGCATAGTGGTTCTTGAAGCTCTGACTCCAGCTGCAGTCCACTCTTTGTGAATCTCCCCCACATTTTTGAATGGGTTTTGTTTCACAATCCTCTCCAGGGTCCGGTTATCCCTATTGCTTGTACACTTTTTTCTACCACATATTTTCCTTCCCTTGGCCTCTCTATTAATGTGCTTGGACACAGAGCTCTGTGAACAGCCAGCCTCTTTTGCAATGACCTTTTGTGTCTTGCCCTCCTTGTGCAAGGTGTCAATGATCGTCTTTTGGACAACGGTCAGGTCAGCAGTCTTCCCCATGATTACAGAACTAGACTGAGAGACCATTTAAAGGCCTTTGCAGGTGTTTTGAGTTCATCAGCTGATTAGAGTGTGGCTCCAGGTGTCAAGTTTCAAGTTTCAAGTTTATTTGTCATTACACATGTACAAGTACAGTATAACGAAATGAAGTTTGGAGCAAGCCTCCGGGCCGCAGCCTTTTCAGGCGCCGCCACACGCTCTCCAGAAATACAAGAATGCAGTTGGCAAGCATTACATAGCAAACACAACAAAACATAACATAACACAGTACACGTGGTCACGTGATGGGATTTTTTGTATGGAGTGGGAGAGGAGATAGATAAAGACAGGCAGACGGATGGAGTGGGGTTGGGATGGGATCGGGATCGGTTTGTGTATGGTGCGAGTGAGTCTGAGATTGTGTTGTGTGAGAATGTTAGCCATAACTTCAGATGTTTTTGAGTTCAGTTCTATGGTTTGTCCTTGAAGGGAGATAAGGCAGTGCACAGGGAAAGATAGCAGACCAAGCTGTCAGGCTGACCTCCCAACCGAGAGATAGGGACAAGTGAGGTTCGGTGGGGTAGTTGATTAGGTCAGGCAAATACAATTTTTTAATCCATTTGATGATCTACGGTAATTTGTCCAGATCATAATCAATCAATCAGATCTGGTCCTCAGCATTCGCGTCCGGTCTGTGCAGTTTCCCTAGACATTACGTCCAGCCTCATGGCCAGACCGGTTACAGTCCGTAAAAGTTCACCGATCTGACCCCCGATGGAGCCCACTCTTCCCTGCGTATCCGCAGTCCGGACTGCGTTGTTACGGTTCAGTTCCTCAATCTGTATCACTCTCTGATCTAATTCCTTCAAACGGTCACACACAGCCCCAAAGCATTCCTTAATTTCCACAGACAGCGGCTGGGTGAATTTGCTTGCAGCTGTCTTACCAATCTTCCGATAGGTCAGGGCAATCCCAAAGCCAAAGAATAGGAACCCCGCCATCAATAATCCAATCATGTATAAATCTTCCGCATCCTCCACGGACAGAGCCTCCAGGCACAGGACTTGCCAGTTGTTCCATGCGTCCCTCACGTACCCTGCAGCAAAGGTCCCGTCCGAGCAGGTGGGTTCTCCCGGGGCACCCTTCCTTTGTGAGAAAATCCTATCGATCGTGCTGATTG
The DNA here is from genome assembly GCA_018749465.1 of Paracanthobrama guichenoti. Lineage (NCBI taxonomy): Eukaryota > Metazoa > Chordata > Actinopteri > Cypriniformes > Gobionidae > Paracanthobrama > Paracanthobrama guichenoti. The sequence goes on from CM031963.1 coordinate 34,897,933, forward strand.
ACCAGTTAATCAATTCCATTTCAGTATTTTCAGGAGTCCAGCAAGCAGCGGGTCAGAGAGAAAAAGAAAGACAAAAATAACAAGGCGCCAGAGCACAGCGGGAGCAGAGTGAAAACACGTCTGCACTGAATGAAGGACAGAGTCAAGAAAGGTGTCTTCAATATTCAACCTTTTCACAATATTCTAATTTTCAGAGATACTGAATTTGGGATTTTCCTTAGTTGTCAGTTATAATCATCAAAATTAAAAGAAATAAACATTTGAAATATATCAGTCTGTGTGTAATGAATGAATATAATATTAAACTTTTGATGATATTCTAATTATATGACCAGCACCTGTATATAGCCCAATAATTAAACTGAAAAAGCACCATTGTATATGTCTTGTATATATGATCATATGTATCACTAACATAAAAACTTATTGTTAAACCATGTATTGCATAACAGACCATCAAAACATGAGCTCTGCTACAAGTGAAGAAAAATTCTACAAGAGGAAGTGCGGCTGCTGTCGTAACCTTCAATGAGATTGCAATATGAGACCAGAAAGAATATGACAAAAGACAGTTGTTGATTGTTATGACTTGAGTAAATAATAAAAAATAATAAACTAGACAAAACATAAATATGAAACATGACATCATTATGAAACAATATGATTATTCACAGTTGATATTATTGAACAATATAATATGTTAAAGGATTAGTTCACGTTACAATGAAAATGTCCTGATAATTTCCTCACCCCCATCTCATCCCAGATGGCCATGTCTTTCTTTCTTCAGTGGAAAAGAAATTAAGTTTTTTGAGGGAAACATTCCAGGATTTTTCTGGAACGGTTGAAGGTCCAAAATCAAATCAAATCAAATCACCTTTATTTATATAGCGCTTTTAACAAGTCCAATTGTTTCAAAGCAGCTTCACATTGTTAACAAGAAAATAATGCAACAGAATTTGTACAGCCGTTCTGGTGAAACGGTGATGTTATCCAGCTAATTTCAAGTATCATGTAGTGTCAATGCGGGCAGATCGGTAATATAGATGAAATTTAGGTGTCCCCAACTGAGCAAGCCAAAAGCCAGAGGCAACGGTGGCAAGGAACCAAAACTCCTTCAGGGTCAGAATGGAGAAAAAAACCTTGGGAGAAACCAGGCTCAGTCGGGGTGCCAGTTCTCCTCTGGCCGACGAACAAACAGTGTATGATTATAATTCTGGCAACATAGCAGGTTTTAATTCATATTAGGCAAATAGATATTTGTAAGATTATTCGAAAGATTGGAGACGTCACGCCGAAGATGGGTTTAATGAGGATGTCGTGTCGATGCAGCATTTACGGGGGGAGTTTATTTGACATGCTCTCTGCAGACACTTCAGGGATTCGTTGGTCATGTCCAGGCGCTGGTCCACCATCTGATCTGGATACGGCCTGGATCCGGCTGACTGCAGTAAACCTCGGGATAAACAGAGAGACTAACATTAGCGTAGATGCCATTCTTCTTATGATGTAATGAGTACATCAGGTGTTATGGGAAGTGTTCCCGGTTCCGGCTGACCTAGTTAATGCAGCCTAACAATCATTTACTGATTTGACTAATAGAAATTGATAATGTTTTATGTGTAAGCCATAGTAAAGAAATGCGTTTTTAGTCTAGATTTAAACTGACAGAGTGTGTCTGCTTCCCGAACAATGCTAGGAAGACAGTTCCAGAATTTAGGTGCTAAATAGGAAAAGGATCGACTGCCTGCAATTGATTTTGATATTCTAGGTATTATCAACTGGCCAGAGTTTTGAGACCGCAATAGACGTGATGGAGTATAATGCGTTAAGAGTTCGCTCAAGTACTGGGGAGCTAAACCATTTAGTGCTTTGTAAGTAATAAGCAAGATTTTAAAATGTATACGATGTTTAATAGGGAGCCAGTGCAGTGTTGACAGAACCGGGCTAATATGGTCATACTTCCTTGTTCTAGTAAGAGCTCGAGCTGCTGCGTTTTGGACCAGCTGGAGTTTGTTTATTAAGCGAGCAGGGCAACCACCCAGTAAAGGATTACAGTAATCTAGCCTTGAGGTCATGAACGCATGAATTAACTGTTCAGCATTTTGCATCGAAAGGATGTGCCATAATTTAGATATATTTTTAAGATGGTAGAATGCAGTTTTACAGATGTTAGAAACGTGGCTTTCAAATGAAAGATTGGTATCAAAGAGCACACCCAGGTTCCTAACTGACGACGAGGACTTGACAGAGCAGCCATCGTGTCACAAATGCCAATGAGGTTCCCACCAGCGACCACCGGAGGTCGCACTCTCCAGAGTTCTAATTCACTTGGACTACAATTCCCATACACTCACTTTCCTGGACTGATTACCCCACACCTGTCACTCATTCCCACAGACTATTTAACCCTGGCTAACCCAACAGATCAGTGCGAAGTCTTGTTTGCCCCGGCCACAATTCTGAGCGTTATATTCCCCTGTGTTAACCTTGCCTGTGTATTGACTCTGCCTTGTTCTTCGTTCACGACCCTGTTCCGCCTGCCTCCTGTTTGTTGTTTGCCTGTTCTCTGGATTCTGATCGTTTGCTGCATACCCTGACCTTCTGCCTGCCTTTTGACCATTCTCTCTGCCCTGCCCTGGACATTGCTGTTTTGCCTGGTATTTTGACCTCCGCCTGTTTTGTACTACTGACTCTGTTTATATCAATAAACTGCAAATGGATCTTAACCTGCCTGAATCCGCGTTACAGAAGACTTCGCCAACTACAGATCCAGCGGTAGTTCAACACTTGTCCAACGAACTGTCAGCCCAGGCCAATCAGTTGGTGAGTCATTAACAGCAGCTGTTAAAATTGACTTCCATGACAGAGGAACTGATAACGGCAGTGCGTTGCCTTCAGCAACCCTTTGCAGCGTCTAACGCATCAGAGAGTCCCCCGAACCCGGTTGTCATGCCGATGAATGCTGAACCCACGCCTAGTAATCCCCATCTAGCATTCCCAGAAAAGTTTGACGGTACTTCAACCAAATGCAAAGGCTTTCTCATGCAATGCTCACTGTTCCTGGCCCAACAACCTACCCGTTACTCATCTGACCAGAGCAAGATCTCACTTATTTGCCCCCTATCACTGGGAAGGCTCTGGACTGGGCAACGGCTGTTTGGTATAATCAAATGTCAGATCTAACCTCGTATGATAACTTTATCCAACGTATGCAAACTGTTTTTGATCACACAGCGGTCGGAAGAAGCGCTGGGGAACAGCTGCTAACGCTGCGACAAGGCAACAGCACCGCCGTGAAATTCGCTCTGACGTTCCGTACACTCGCTGCACAAACAACTTGGGTAGAAGACACATTAAAAGTACTGTTCCGCCAAGGTCTGAATCCCGAGTTGCAGTCTGAGCTGGCATGCCGAGACGAAAACAAAGATCTAGACCAATTCATAGAGCTGGCTATTCGCATCGACAGTCTGATCCGCTCACGAAGATTCCACCAAGTGACCTCCGCCGTTCAACTTCCGTCTCACAGTGACAACGAAGAACCCATGCAAGTGGGACAAACTCACCTTACTCCGGAAGAGAGAGAACGCCGGTTCAGGAATCACCTCTGCCTCTATTGTGGTCTGGCCGGTCACCTGAGAAACGAGTGTCCCACACGCCCGTCACAGCGATCTCATAGGGTGAGTTTACTCATTTCTGCTACTTTCCACAATAAGTGCTTCGATCTACCAGTTACCATTACCCATCAAGCACAAACCATTCAATCTAAAGCACTGATAGACTCTGGGGCCACAGGAAATTTTATTGATGAGGAATTGGTGCGTCAATACTGTATCCCACTAATCCCGTGCAAATCTCCCTTGGCTGTGGCAGTGCTAGACGGGCGACCTCTGGGGACTGGTCAGGTACTACACACCACCACCGACCTAGAACTCCAAGTGGGCGCCCTACAAACCGAAATCATCCGCCTCTTCATCATTCACTCCCCACACAACCCTATCATTCTGGGCTTCCCATGGCTACAAGTCCATAATCCACAGATCTCCTGGCAAGAGAGAGAAATAACCCGCTGGAGCACTAACTGTCAGACCAAATGTCTTACTAGCAACCGTCTCACACCCATCAGAACTACAGTCATGGCCAACGCCTCTACCACCATGCTCAGAGTTCCGGGGGCATATGCTGATCTCCAGGAGGCCTTCAGCAAGATCAAAGCATCAGAATTACCACCTCACCGAGCCAACGACTGTGCCATTGACTTACAACCCGGTACGTCACCTCCCAGAGGCCGCATCTTCCCACTGTCTGAACCTGAGGATAAAGCCATGAAGGCATACATCAAAGAGGAACTGGAGAAGGGGTTCATTCGACCATCTACCTCTCCCGCAGCTGCAGGTTTCTTCTTTGTGGGGAAAAAGGATGGGGGTCTTCGTCCATGTATTGACTATCGTGGGCTTAATGAAATAACGGTGAAATTCAGGTACCCCCTTCCACTGGTCCCTGCTGCGTTAGAACAGCTAAGAACCGCCAAGATCTTCACCAAGTTAGATCTTCGCTCAGCATACAACCTGATCCGTATCCGAGAAGGAGACGAATGGAAGACGGCTTTCTCCACCAACAATGGTCATTACGAATATCTAGTGATGCCCTTCGGACTCTCCAATAGCCCTTCAGTGTTCCAATCCTTCATCAATGACATATTCCGAGATATGCTGAACCAGGGCCTAGTCGTATATATCGACGACATTCTGATCTACTCAGATTCTATGGAGGAACACATCCAGCAGGTACGCACAGTTCTACAACGTCTCATCAAACATCAATTCTACGCCAAAGCCGAGAAGTGTGAGTTCCATCAGTCATCAATATCCTTCCTTGGGTACATCATCAGTCCGGAAGGAGTCGCTATGGATAAAAAGAAAGTACAAGCTGTCCTGAACTGGCCTCAACCCACTACCATAAAGGAGCTACAGAGATTTCTTGGTTTCGTTAACTTCTACCGACGATTCATCCGAAATTTCAGCTCCGTTGCCGCCCCCCTTACAGCCATGACCAAACGAGGTACCCCCAAACTCCAATGGTGTTCTGATTCTATCCAGGCGTTCGAAGAATTGAAGAAGAGGTTCACATCTGCTCCCATCTTACATCATCCTGACCCCAGCATACCCTTCATCGTAGAAGTCGATGCATCCAACATGGGAATCGGAGCTATTCTGTCACAACGGCACGGTACACCACCCAAACTCTTTCCCTGCGCCTATCACTCTAGAAAACTGTCACCCGCCGAACAGAATTATGATGTGGGCAATCGGGAACTGTTAGCAATGAAAGCAGCATTCGAAGAATGACGACACTGGCTAGAGGGGGCGAGACATCCATTCCTAGTATTAACCGATCACCGCAACTTGGAATACCTACGATCAGCCAAAAGACTTAACCCACGGCAGGCTAGATGGGCATTATTCTTCACTCGGTTCGATTTTTCCATTACATACATCCCAGGCTCAAAGAACACCAAGGCAGACACACTCTCACGACAGCACGATTTCACCTATCTGAACCCCCACCCAGACCCCATCATCCCAACCTCACTCATTCTGGCACCAGTTCAGTGGGATGTCATGACTGAGATCACACGAGCACACGCACAAGACCCACCCCCGGCAGAATGTCCAGTAGATCGGACTTTTGTGCCTCCGCAACTCAGGGAAAAGGTAATGTGTTGGGTACACTCGTCCACCAGCTCGGGTCACCCAGGGATTACAGCTACAATACATCTGATACGGAACCGATTCTGGTGGGACACACTACAGGTAGACACTACTAACTTTGTAAATGCTTGTCAGACATGTGCAGCCGCGAAAACACTCCGACAACTACCCACAGGACTACTGCAACCACTGCCCATCCCACAGCAACCATGGTCCCACATAGCCATCGATTTCATCACCGACCTGCCAGTCTCTCAAGGTAACACAACCATCATCACTATCATTGATCGATTTTCCAAAGCCTGTCGTCTAATATCTTTGCCTAAGCTTCCCTCAGCTCTGAAAACAGCCGAGCACTTGCTCCATTATGTATTTCGCTACTACGGACTCCCCGAGGATATTGTCTCAGACCGAGGCCCCCAATTCACATCCAGGGTGTGGACCGCCTTCTTCCGATTACTCAATGTAAATGTAAGCCTCACATCAGGATATCATCCCCAATCCAATGGACAGACCGAACGTCTGAATCAGGAAATCGCCAAATTCCTCCGTATGTACTGCCAACAGAATCAAAATGACTGGAGTCGATTCCTCCCCTGGGCCGAGTATGCTCAGAATTCCATCCGCAAACCTGCCACCAACCTCACACCCTTTCAATGTGTTCTGGGATTCCAACCACCGCTGTTTCCATGGTCCGGTGAACCGTCCGAGGTGCCAGCCATCAATGACTGGTTTAATCGAAGCGAAGCGGTATGGAATCAAGCACACGTCCATCTTCAATGAGCAGTGAACAGGACCAAAGATCAAGCAGACCGTCACCGACGTCCTCAACCGAGCTACACACCGGGACAGTGGGTTTGGCTGTCAACTAGGGATCTACGCCTACGGCTACCATGCAAGAAACTCAGTCCCAGGTATGTGGGTCCATTCAAGATTTCTAAGCAAGTTAACCCAGTGTCTTATCGTCTTGAACTTCCTACCACTTACCGCATCTCTCCAACTTTCCATGTATCTCTACTGAAACCAGCCGGTGGTCCGAGGGTGGAACCAGAAGGCAGTGATCCAGGCCCCCCACACTTAATCATGGAAGGCAAGGAGGCGTTTCAAGTGCGAGGTTTGCTAGATTCCAGATGTCGGGGGCGCCAGATCCAATATCTGGTGGACTGGGAGGGGTACGGCCCAGAGGAAAGGTCCTGGGTCAACACTGATGACATCCTTGACCCCAATCTCATCAACGACTTCCATAGGACTCACCCGAAAAAACCGGCCCCTCGACCACAAGGAAGACCCCGACGTCGGATGTGCTCTCGCGTCAGGAGCCGCTCGCAGGGGGGGGGCTCTGTCACAAATGCCAACGAGGTTTCTTCCAGCGACCACCGGAGGTCGCACTCTCCAGAGTTCTAATTCACTTGGACTACAATTCCCATACACTCACTTTCCTGGACTGATTACCCCACACCTGTCACTCATTCCCACAGACTATTTAACCCTGGCTAACCCAACAGATCAGTGCGAAGTCTTGTTTGCCCCGGCCACAATTCTGAGCGTTATATTCCCCTGTGTTAACCTTGCCTGTGTATTGACTCTGCCTTGTTCTTCGTTCACGACCCTGTTCCGCCTGCCTCCTGTTTGTTGTTTGCCTGTTCTCTGGATTCTGATTGTTTGCTGCATACCCTGACCTTCTGCCTGCCTTTTGACCATTCTCTCTGCCCTGCCCTGGACATTGCTGTTTTGCCTGGTATTTCGACCACCGCCTGTTTTGTACTACTGACTCTGTTTATATCAAACTGCAAATGGATCTTAACCTGCCTGAGTCCGCGTTACACATCGAGTGTTAGACAGTATTCTAGGTTACTACTTGCAGAGTTTTTTTATCCAATAATTAAAAATAAAAAAAATTCTGAATTAAGTTGCAGGAAATTACTAGACATCCAATGTTTTATATCAGCTATGCATTCCGTTAATCTTGTGACTTGATAAGTTTCGTCAGGGCGTGAAGAAATATAGAGCTGAGTATCGTCAGCATAACAGTGAAAACTAATGCCATGCTTCCTAATGATATCTCCCAGTGGTAGCATGTACAGGGTGAAGAGCACCGGTCCTAGCACCGAGCCCTGCGGTACTCCATACTGAACTTGTGATCGGTGTGACATCTCTTCATTTACTGCTACAAACTGATAACGGTCAGATAAGTATGATTTAAGGCATGCCAATGCAGTTCCACTAATGCCAACATAATTTTCGAGTCTATTCAAAAGAATGTTGTGCTCGATAGTATTGAATGCAGCGCTAAGATCAAGTAACACTAATAGAGAGATACAACCAGGATCGGATGATAAGAGTAAATCATTTGTAACTCTGATGAGAGCAGTCTCAGTATTATGATACGGTCTAAATCCTGACTGGAAATCCTCACAATGTGTCCAAATCAATGCGGTTTCAAAGGAAGGGCTTCAGAGGCTTAGCACGATCCCAGACGAGGAATAGGCTCTTATCTAGACAAACCATCGGCCATTTTCTAAAAAAAAAAAAACATTTATAAACTTTTTAACCACGAATGCTCGACTTCGGAGTTGTGATTCTAGCCAATGAATTCCATTCTGTCCTTCTATCCGTGCAGACGTGTTTTCTCTCTGTTCCCTGCTGGCTCTCGCGCTGTTTTGTTTTGTCTAGTGTTTCGTCTCTTCTCTTCTCTGACTGCTGCTTTGCTGGACTCTTGAAAATACTGAAATGGAATTGATTAACTGGTCAATCAGCGCAATCGACAAGATTTTCTCACTAAGGAAGGGTGCCCCGGGAGAACCCACCTGCCCGGACGGGACCTTTGCCGCAGGGTACGTGAGGGACGCATGGAACAACTGGCAAGTCCTGTGCCTGGAGGCTCTGTCCGTGGAGGATGCGGAAGATTTATACATGATTGGATTATTGATGGCGGGGTTCCTATTCTTTGGCTTTGGGATTGCCCTGACCTATCGGAAGATTGGTAAGACAGCTGCAAGCAAATTCACCCAGCCGCTGTCTGTGGAAATTAAAGAATGCTTCGGGTTGTGTGTGACCGTCTGAAGGAATTAGATCAGAAAGTGATAGGAATTGAGGAACTGAACCGTAACAACGCAGTCCGGACTGTGGATACGCAGGGTAGAGTGGGCTCTATCGGGGGTCAGATCGGTGAACTTTACGGACTGTAACCGGTCTGGCCATGAGGCTGGACGTAATGTCTAGGGAAACTGCACAGACTGGACGCGAATGCTGAGGACCAGATCTGATTGATTGATTATGATCCGGACAAATTACCAAGATCATCAAATGGATTAAAAAATAATAACTTGTATTTGCCTGACCTAATCAACTAGCCCAACGAACCTCACTTGGTCCCTATCTCTCGGTTGGGATTTCAGCCTGACAGCTTTGTCTGCCTCCCCTGTGCACTGCCTTATCTCCCTTCAAGGACAAACCATAGAACTGAACTCGAAAACATCTGAAGTTATGGCTAACATTCTCACACAACACAATCTCAGACTCACTCGCACCATACACAACCTACCCGATCCCACCCCTCCAACCGTCTGCCTGTTTATCTATCTCCTCTCCCACTCCATACAAAAAATCCCATCACGTGACCACGTGTACTGTGTCATGTTTATGTTTATGTTTATGTTTTGTTGTGTTTGCTATGTAATGCTTGCTAAATTGCATTCTTGTATTTCTGGAGAGCGTAGGGCGGCGCCTGAATAATCGGCTGCGGCCCGGAGGCTTGCTCCAAACTTAATTTCGTTATACTGTACTTGTACATGTGTAATGACGAATAAACTTCAACTTCAACTTCAATGACGTCATCACGTCGGAAAGGTCACAGTCCACACCGACCCAGTGTCGAAAAACTCCATCTCATGTTCTCCTCCAACTTTAAAATTGTCCGACATCGTTGTTTTACCTTTATTTTTGTAAAGGGCGTTTGATTTAGTCTTTGCATGTTTGTTTTGACACTGGGTCAACACTTCCACCTACGTCACGGCCATGACCTTTCCGACATGATGATGTCATACACCGTGAAGAAGCACAACACCGAAGTCTAGCATTTGTGGTTAAAAAGTATATACATTATTATTTTGTTTTTTTATTTGTATGATGCTAGATAATACCTTATTCCTTGTCTGGGATTGTGCAGAGCCTCTGAAGCCATCCAAATATTTTAGAAACACCCCCTTTCTGCTTGCTTCAAATTCTTTTTTCCAATATTTTCCTTAAAAATGCTCTACGAAGGCATAATTTATGTTGTTTGGAATGCAGTGGACTTGAAAACTCGAAAACATCTGAAGTTATGGCTAACATTCTCACACAACACAATCTCAGACTCACTCGCACCATACACAACCTTTTCCTGGACCGTTCCCACCTGGTGGAACGACCTGCCTATCTCAATTCGAGCAGCCGAGTCTGTAACCATTTTCAAAAAAATATTTTCCAGCAGCACCTGATCAATAAAGACTAGCACTTAACTATTCTATTTGTTTTCCTGTTTGTTTATTTGTTTAATAAAAAAAAATAAAAAAAGTGTATGCGTACTGTACTATGGGTACTCCGCTAGATTGACTGAAACTTGTTACAGCACTTGCATGCTGTTGCCCCCTGTTTGTTAAATGATTAAATGATTAAATGTAAAATGATAGCAGTCTTTATTCTGGGGTCTGCTTATTCTGACCCCAAGGAGAATTTTACTAAACATCCAAGCACCCATCCATTTATAATTGCCACATTTGGCGTTTAGTCGACAGGGCAAACTCAGCTGTTGTTCAGATTCAGATTTCAGTTTTTTTTTAATTTTTTTTTTAATATTTTTGCAGAACGGTGGTGATGGTGCTATGGCATTTGATGGGGAGTACCTGTGGCAAGCAGCGAGGCGAGGGACCGTGAGAGCGGGCCGGTGGCAAGTGATGATGAGCGTCAGGGGAGTGACGGGAGCATAAAAGGAGGAGCGACGACAGTGCAAGACGAGAGAGGACCAGGCCTGGATTTTATGTTGTGTTTTGTTTTGTTTTGTATGTAGGCGGCAGTCGTCTGTGAGGGGCTGCTGCCATTATTGTATTTTCTTTGTTTATTCTGGATTAAAGTTTTTTAAATGTTCACCGGTTCCTGCCTCCTTCCTTCCCTGAACATACAAACTTTGTTACAGTTCCTTTATCATATATCACACTACTATAAACTTTTTTCCCCGGTGGCAACATGAGGGAGAAATGTTGTTAGAGTGCTCACTGGCTTTGCTGAGTCTTTTTGAGAAGGTGAAATGTTATTTCTAATGCTGATATTGTCGTGAGGGATCAATTTGTTGAATGTGTGTCGGATAATGTGCTTCGTTGGGAGCTGAAACAATTGATAAGATGCCAGCCCACTGTAACGTTACTCGAGGTCCAGGGGGAAGCAATCCGTTGGGAAAGAGAGGGAATGCCAGGTGGCGCCAAGGGTCAAAGTCAGACGGACCCTTTGGTAAATGGAATCCAGTACGAGGTCCGGGTTTGAGTTTGGCTCGGGAGGATTAATCATCCGAACTAAGTGAGCTACATGAGATGCTGTGTCAGCAGCGACAGCAGATAGATCTACTCATCCAAACTATGACCCATAACCAAAATACTTTTTCACGTGGTCGTGCATCTCGTCCAACTCAATTGATCTGTAGAAGGTGTCAACAACTGGGTCATTTTGCACAAGAGTGCGACAGGGAAGATTATCCCCCTCGCCCTCCGCCACACCCTTTTGCTGCTCCCTTGTCCGGTGAACCAAGGGCATTATCTGGGCCTAATTATTTGGAAAACTAGTTCCTGCCGGGCTGCGGAGCCACAGTCTGGAAGGGAGCGCACGTGGCTCTCATGTTTTTAATGATGACGGGTCGGCATCCTGCTTGGTTTCCTCATGTCCACACCTTGTTGTTAATATCGGGGTGTCCAGGTACCCTGTTTGATAGATACTGGTTCCACGGTGTCAACCATTACAGAAACCTGTTTTAGGTTGAGGTTTGAGCCATGGGGCCAGGATCATCTGCGATCGTGTCACTGGCTACAGCTCTGTGCAGCTAACGGACTCGAAATTCCATATATTGGGTATCTTGAATTGGATATTGAATTGTGTGGTAGTATAGTCTCTGATTGTGGGGATCCCCCTGGTGGTAGCACTGACATTCTGGGAATGAATTCTGGGAATGAATTCAGTAGCATTCTGTCGCTGCTACTGGGAACTTTTTGGTCGCCATATTTGAATTACCGTTTGTCGCTGAGGTATTGAAAATTAGCCAGGCATTTCAAGAGTGTCAAGTTGTTTCAGATTGCGACAGTAATGTTCAGTCACTCCGAGTAACGTCAGTGACTGACGAATGGGGGTTTCGCCTAGAAGCCTATCACCTTCGAGATCAAGAAAACGCCCAATGGTAGTGCCAGTGCCATGGGCATGCGGAATTTGCATAGCGTAACTCCACCCCACAGCATGGGTATATCCAGTTCTTCCAGGAGATGGTAGCAGGGCCACTCCTTCCTCCGGTGGAGGGCCGGGGGAGAATCCTTTGTTCTGCTGCCTGGCCCCCGGCTCAGCAGCACCCAGAAGAACTGATGTCCCTATCTCTGAGCTCCCAGAGGCCGGTGACAGCAGTGTGCGCTGCCCCTGGGCCACACCGCTCTCATCCCTCTCTGTCGCCAGCCTCCTCTCAGAGCAGACCCCCGTGGAACGCACGTCCTTCCCTGGTCTCCTCTGTCAGGTGGAGACAGAGGAGACCAACGCCCCCATCATGCATGCAGAGATTTCCACCTTGCTGGCGAAGGGTGCGATCGAGCCTGTCCCTCCAGCCGAAATGAAGTCAAGCCTCCACAGCCCCTACTTCAACACGTACTAGTCCGGTCAGACAACACGGCCACAGTAGCGTACATCAACCATCAAAACTATATCTGCCCACCACGACCTCTTGGAGAACAAGAAGGTAAGTCAGCACAACCTGGTCATCAGGTTCCTGAGGAGTGCCAGGAGACTACATCCTCGTCGCGCTCCCCTCGTACCCTCTTGGTACCTCTCAGTAGTTAGATGCCCTGCAGAGGCCTCCCTTCGAGCCATTGCGATCAGTCATTTTTAAGTTCCTGTCAATGAAGACAGTGCTCCTGATCGCTCTGGCTTCCATCAGGAGGGTAGGGGACCTGCAGGCATTTTCGGTTGACAAAGGGTGCCTGGAATTCGGGCCGGCCAACTCTCACGTGATCCTGAGACCCCGGTCTGGATATGTGCACAAGGTTCACACTACACCGTTCAGAGACCAGGTGGTGAACCATGCATGCCCCCTTGGGGTCAGGGCCCACTCTACTCAGAGTGGCCTCCTCTTGGGCTTTCATCTGCAGAGCTGTAGGCAGGGAAACACCGAACACATTCGCCAGATTTTACAATCTCCGAGTGGAGCCTGTTTCCGACTATGTACTCGCCCCTCTGCTAGTGGCCGGTAATGGATTAAAATCAAAATCAAATCAAATAACCTTTATTTATATAGCGCTTTTAACAAGTCCAATTGTTTCAAAGCAGCTTCACATTGTTAAAAGGAAAATAATGCAACAGAATTTGTACAGTCGTTCTGGTGAAACGGTGATGTTATCCAGCTAATTTCAAGTATCATATAACGTCAATGCGGGCAGATCGGTAATATAGAAGAAATTTAGGTGTCCCCAACTGAGCAAGCCAAAAGCCAGAAGCAACGGTGGCAAGGAACCAAAACTCCTTCAGGGTCAGAATGGAGAAAAAAAAAAACCTTGGGAGAAACCAGGCTCAGTCGGGGTGCCAGTTCTCCTCTGGCCGACGAACAAACAGTGTATGATTATAATTCTGGCAACTTAGCAGGTCTTAATTCATATTAGGCAAATAGATATTTGTTAGATTATTCGAGAGATTGGAGTCGTCACAGATTGGATGTCGTGTCGAAGCAGCATTTACGGGGGGAGTTTATTTGACATGTTCTCTGCAGACACTCCAGGGATGCGTTGGTCATGTCCAGGCGCTGGTCCACCATCTGATCTGGATATGGCCTGGATCCGGCTGACTGCAGTAAACCTCGGTATAAACAGAGAGACTAACATTAGCGTAGATGCCATTCTTCTTATGATGTAACGAGTACATCAGGTGTTATGGGAAGTGTTCCCGGTTCCGGCTGACCTAGTTAATGCAGCCTGACAATCATTTACTGATTTGAGTAATAGAAATTGATAATGTTTTATGTGTAAGCCATAGTAAAGAGATGCGTTTTTAGTCTAGATTTAAACTGACAGAGTGTGTCTGCTTCCCGAACAATGCTAGGAAGACTGTTCCAAAGTTTAGGCGCTAAATAGGAAAAGGATCGACCGCCTGCAGTTGATTTTGATATTCTAGGTATTATCAACTGGCCAGAGTTTTGAGACCGCAATAGACGTGATGGAGTATAATGCGTTAAGAGTTCGCTCAAGTACTGGGGAGCTAAACCATTTAGTGCTTTGTAAGTAATAAGCAAGATTTTAAAATTTATACGATGTTTAATAGGGAGCCAGTGCAGTGTTGACAGAACCGGGCTAATATGGTCACACTTCCTTGTTCTAGTAAGAGCTCGAGCTGCTGCGTTTTGGACCAGCTGGAGTTTGTTTATTAAGCGAGCAGGGCAACCACCCAGTAAAGCATTACAGTAATCTAGCCTTGAGGTCATGAACGCATGAATTAACTGTTCAGCATTTTGCATCGAAAGGATGTGCCGTAATTTAGATATATTTTTAAGATGGTAGAATGCAGTTTTACAGATGCTAGAAACGTGGCTTTCAAATGAAAGATTGGTATCAAAGAGCACACCCAGGTTCCTAACTGACGACGAGGACTTGACAGAGCAGCCATCGAGTGTTAGACAGTATTCTAGGTTACTACTTGCAGAGTTTTTTTGTCCAATAATTAAAAATTCATTTTTTTCTGAATTAAGTTGCAGGAAATTACTAGACATCCAATGTTTTATATCAGCTATGCATTCCGTTAATTTTGTGAATTGGTAAGTTTCATCAGGGCGTGAAGAAATATAGAGCTGAGTATCGTCAGCATAACAGTGAAAACTAATGCCATGCTTCCTAATGATATCTCCCAGTGGTAGCATGTACAGGGTGAAGAGCAACGGTCCTAGCACCGAGCCCTGCGGTACTCCATATTGAACTTGTGATCGGTGTGACATCTCTTCATTTACTGCTACAAACTGATAACGGTCAGATAAGTATGATTTAAGCCATGCCAATGCAGTTCCACTAATGCAAACATAATTTTCGAGCCTATTCAAAAGAATGTTGTGGTCGATAGTATCGAATGCAGCGCTAAGATCGAGTAACACTAATAGAGAGATACAACCACGATCGGATGATAAGAGTAAATCATTTGTAACTCTGATGAGAGCAGTCTCAGTACTATGATACGGTCTAAATCCTGACTGGAAATCCTCACAGATACCATTTCTTCCTAAAAAGGAACATAATTGTGAAGACACTACCTTTTCCAGTATTTTTGACAGGAAGGGTAGATTTGAGATCGGCCTATAATTGACTAATTCTGTAGGATCAAGTTGAGGTTTTTAATAAGTGGTTTGATAATAGCCAACTTAAACGTTTGGTACATATCCTAATGACAAAGATGAGTTAATGATATTAAGAAGAGGATCTATGACCTCTGGTAGCATCTCTTTAATAGCCTAGTCGGTATAGGGTCGAGCATACATGTTGTTGATTTAGATGATTTAACGAGTTTAGCCAATTCTTCCTCTCCTATGACAGTGAATGAATGTAATTTATTCTCAGTGACACAACAATGCTCTGTCTCATGTGACACTGTAGTAGACGGCTGCATGGTTATAATTTTCTTCCTAATATTATCGATCTTACACGTAAAGAAGTTCATAAAGTCATTACTGCTGTGCTGTTTACAACCATCAGAAGTATAAGCTTTATTTTTGGTTAACTTAGCCACTGTATCAAATAAATACCTAGGGTTGTGTTTGTTTTCTTCTAAGAGAGTCGAGAAATAAGCAGATCTAGCAGTTTTTACGGCCTTTCTGTATGCGATCATGCTCTCTTTCCATGAATTACGAAAAACCTCTAATTTTGTTTTCTTCCAGCTGCGCTCCATTTTTCTGGCTACTGTTTTAAGGGCCCGGTGTGCTCGTTGTACCACAGTGTTGGACTATTTTCTTTAATCTTCTTTAAGCGCCGGGGGAGCAACTGTGTCTAAAGTGCTGGAAAAAGAGAGTCAATAGTTTCTGTTGCAAAATCGAGTTCCTCTAGGCTATCTGGGATGCTGAGGAGATGAAACTGATGAGGAAGATTATTTAAAAGCAATTTTTAGTGGCGGCAGTGATAGTTCTGCCATATTTGAAGCGAGGACGGCTTTGCAGCCTTAGCTAAATTAAGTATACATGATACTAGGTAATGATCTGAGATGTCGTCGCTCTGCTGCAGAATTTCAACGGTATCAACATTTATTCCATGTGACAATATTAGGTCTAACGTATGATTAAGGCGATGAGTGGGTCCTGACACATGTTGCCTTACTCCAATAGAGTTTAGAATGTCTCTAAATGCTAATCCCAATGCGTCTTTTTCATTATCTATATGGATATTAAAATCACCAACAATTAGTACTTTATCTGCAGCCAGTACTAACTTGGATAGAAAGTCAGCAAATTCTTTGATAAAGTCTGTATTGTGCCCTGGTGGCCTGTATACAGTAGCCAACACAAATGTCAAACAGGATTTATCAATTACACTACATAATGCTACATAAAGCACCAAAAATTCAAAAGAATTATATTTGAAACTAGACTTCTGCGTAATACTGAAGATATTATTGTAAATTACAGCAACCCCTCCCCCTTTACCTTTCAGACGCGGCTCGTGTTTATAACAATAATCTTGGGGGTGGACTCATTTAAAGTAATGTAGTCGTCAGGTTTTAGCCAGGTTTCTGTCAAACACAGCACATCTAGATTATTATCTGTAATTATATCATTAACAATAAGTGCTTTTGGGAAAGGGATCGAATATTCAGCAACCCGAGCTTTATCATTTGATCATCTGTATTATATCTGTTGTTTATTCGTTTGACATCAATTAAGTTTTTACTGTTGAATGGTCTTGATGTTTTTTTGTATTTACTAATTCGGGAACAGACACAGTCTCTATGTGATAATATCTAGGTGAAAGAGTCTCTATGTGTTGGGATTTATCTGACTTCTGTAACGGAGACAGCTAGCAGACGGTCGGGTAAGCCAGTCCGTCTGCTTCCTGACCTGGGCCCCAGTTAGTCAAGGTTTAGCTTTAAGACTATATGCCAAATTACTAGAGAGAAGAGCAGCACCACTCCAAGAAGGATGGATGCCGTCCCTCTTCAACAGGTCAGGTCTGCCCCAAAAGCTTTTCCAATTGTCTATGAACCCCATGTTATTTTATGGACACCACTTAGACAACCAGCCATTGAGTGATGATAGTCTGCTAAGTATCTCATCACTCCTTTTAACAGGAGCGGACCAGAACAAAAACTGCATCTGCCATCGTGACTTGCAAGTTCACACACCTCTTTAATGTTAATTTTGGTGATCTCCGACTGGCGAAGTCGAACATCGTTAGTGCCGACGTGAATAATAATCTTAGAGAATTTACGATTAGCTTTAGCCAGCACTTTTAAATTTGCTTTGATGTCAGGCGCTCTGGCTCCCGGTAAACATGTGACTATGGTGGCTGGTGTCTCTATTTTCACGTTCCATGTAATAGAATCACCAATAACTAGGGCACTTTTAACAGGATTCTCAGTGGGTGCGTCACTGAGTGGGGAGAACCTGTTTGATGTTCTAATCGGAACGGAAGAGTGGTTTTTTGATCCGCGACTATGCCGTCTGACCGTCACCCAAGTGCCCTGCTGCACGGGCTCTACAGCCGGAACCGAACAATGTTCATCATTCACTAAGCTAGTCGCATCCAGAGCAGTGTCTAAAGCTGTTACATTCTCACTACTCTCAAATAAAGTCTGGATGCGTGTCTCTAATTCTGAAATCTTCTCCGTCAGCCTGACTATCTCCTTACATTTATCACATGTGAAGCCCTGCTCGCCAACGGAGACAGATACACTAAACATGAAACATGCGGTGCAAGTGACAATGACTGGAGAAGAAGACATGGCTTACCGTATTTGTTGATTGATCCAACTTACCAAAGTTGTTTGATGGAGTCTATTTACTAATCCAACTCACCACAGTTGTTTAGTGAACTCAGAAAACAGGAAACCCGGGTGCAGAGATAGCAAGCTAACAGGCTAGCGAAAAGCTAACGTGTGATAGTGATTTAGATTAAAAGCTAGTGATGTCAGATTTAATGTGGTAGGCAGTGTTAGACAATATATGAAGATGAGTAGGTTATAATTAGCAGTTTAAACAACAGAGAATTATATCAAATAAAAATCCAAAAAGAGCAGAGCCTCTTAGACTCAGGTGTCTTCGCTTGCTCGCCATTCCACCCCTCGGACTGGATACGTGCGATTTCTCAGGTGAGCTCCTCCAACACTGTCGACGCTGACACCAGTAAGTTTGCCCACTCGCCCAGACCCTCGTGTCAGGCCAGGTGCCTCGGTGTGCATGGTTTCCCCTTCGGGCGACCCCCACTGCGTGCCTCCCCAAGCAGGTGTTTTCCCTTGGCAACCTTGCCACCCCTGGGGTTAAAAGTCCACCTTTGGCTGGTTCCCCAGAATTTTCCATATGCAGCCCGTAGCAGGTCATATGTGTATTACTAAGTCCTCCCTATGGTTAGGCATCTTGGTGCATGTTCCACCTGGAATATGCTCCCAGTGTACCTTGGTATTCCTGTGATAAGTGGGAGTCCTTTGCCCGTACTAGTCTTATGACAGGGAGCTTGCACTTACGCAGGGCACTGGAAGACAGCCGAGTGGCGTGATTACATTGGGACCCCCATTCATCAGTCACTGACGTTACTCGGAGTGACTGAATAAAAGGGAACATCTCGGTTACGTATGTAACCCTCGTTCCCTGAAGAGGGAACAGAGATGTAACATCCCTCTGCCACTTCCGCTGTACTGCTGGAACAGCCAGAGTTCAGTCTTGGCTCCAAAGCAGAAACATAATGCGATGTGCCAGCATATTCCTTATATACCCACGCTGTGGGGAGGAGTTACGCTATGCAAATTCCGCATGCCCATGGCACTGGCACTGCCATTGGGTGTTTTCTAGATCTAGAAGATGATAGGCTTCTAGGCGAAACCCCCATTCGTTACATCTGACGTTACATCTCCGTTCCCTCCTCAGGGAACAAGGGTTACATACGTAACTGAGATGTTCTGATGCCCATAGTTAACCCCTAGAGGTCGATGATCACACCGGCGTGGTGGCCTGGATTTTTTTTCTTATCAGTGCCAAAGAGACTCAAATAACAATTTGTATAATTCAGGCAAGTGTTATACATCATTATAATCTGTTAAGTTTCTACTTTTATTTGTGTACAGTCACAATAAAAACAAAATGTTGTGCTTTTTGCAAAATAAAGAAAACAAACATGATGCACAATCTGCAGCCTCTCTCTCAAAGACGTTCATTCAGATAGTCTTCAAACTCTAACATAATGAATACTTATTACACAAACATGAGACATATGTCTAATAAAATGTTGAAATCTCGGGGTTTAAATAATGTAAACAAATGTTCTGTGTTTATGTAATCAGTTTGAAAAGAGAGATATGTCAGTCGTTTACGAGTGTCTCATTATCCGCTAATGCGGCCACGCCCACGGAGCGCGCATTCTTTTGAGATTCAAATACTGATGTAATCCATGCAAGCAGAGTCAATGCAGCCATGAGGTAAGTTTATTCTGTTAAGTGTCTGTGAATATTAAACCACAAAAAGACTGTTTAAATATGAATCCTGCTGCAACACAAAATGTCATAGACGTAAAACAGTTTGACAGATTATGAAGTGTTTACTGTAAAAATAGCTTAGCAATAAAGCTTTTGTTCACAAAGTTCTGCTCAGATGCTATATGTTTTGTGTGCAATAGGCTACTTGGTGTAGCCATTAAAACGTATTTTGTTTTATAATGATGTTTGAATATTATAGCCTATTGTTATTTTTGAATACGTTGATTTATGAAAAGTGAACAGCACATCATTCGATGCGCAATATATCAGAAGACATGGAGTTTGTCAGAAATTATTTTGATCACTTCATTAAGTTTTGTTTTGTAGAAAGCCTTTCTTTAAAGTGAATTTCGTTTTGTAAAAATTGTATCTTAATTTTAATCAGTGTTTTTAATATATTTGCTTCTTATTTAATAAATAAGAAGCAAATATAGCAGACAATAGCCTTAGTGCTGATGTGATCATGCATTTCATGCATGTCTCATAAATTAACTAAAGCTAGAAATGAGATTTGAGTATTGTGTGTATCGGATAGTTTAAAAATCAAATGATTCAGAAAAGTTTTGCCATTGAATTGACTGGGAAAAAATTGTCCCAATCAACCTGAATTCAGCCTATACTCTTTGAAATCATAATTGCATTGCATTATGTTGTTTTAAATCCCAAATATTTTACTTATAACATTCATCATTACCAATTATTCAGTTATTTGTATTTACTGAATACTGAATTGTGTTCAGTGTCACAATATTGTTTTTTTTTAGCATGTAAAGTCAAATCTTTTGATCATTTAAAATACAATAGGCCTTTGTAATGTGCCTTTGTTAACTATATTCTAAATAAATTAAAACTAAATATATTTCTTTGGTCCTGTTGCTTAGCTCTCTCAGAGCTACTGAATAATTAGGCACAATGATTCTCACATCAGTTTGAAGCAAAAACTCTAGGCAACAACAACCATTAGTCAAAAGTCTTGTGGATGCATATCTATTGTGTGTTTTGAGGCCTTAATTCAGTGACTTACTTTTTTTTTCTTTTTTTTTAAACCATGCATAAACGTTATTCTCTCAAAAATACAAGCATGTACATACATGTTGCTCATATATTATGGTAGCCCAGTTTGTACTGAATACAGTGTAATGACACTTTTGCCATTAATGTGTTTATAAGCAACTGAAAAAAGCACAGAGTATGTCAAAAACTTCTAAAGGGCCCCAAAACTGCTCAGACTTCAGAGGGTTAATGTCGGCACCATTGATGTAGTGCTTTATCCCACTACGATCATAGGAAGTTGAGGGAAGTATATTAGGTGGGTCTACTCGCTGGACTGACTGAAGTCCCATCAGTGACCGCTCCAATAGCTTCCTGTGACATTTCCGTCACGTCAGTGTCAGTGGGTTGTACTAACATTCTCTCCTACAAGATCCCCCTGACAGATGATATTCCAGTTCGACAACGTTACAGAAGAATTCTGCCATCAGAGTATGGGTTGGTAAAGACCCACATTAGGCAGCTGCTTGATGCACAGTTATACCCGAAGCTACATGGGGCATTTGTTGGCCTCCCGCCCAAATGAGATAATGGCTATTTATTTTACTGTGTTAGAGGAGGAGAATATTTTAGTGATGCATTCAGCAAATTTACTGTGGCAGTTTCCACCTGAGAGCAGCAGGATGGAACTGTGGCTCGGGTCTTGGTGGATGAGTGTTTTTTTTAAATTTGGGGTTCCTGAACAGATTCATTCTGACCTGTGCCGCAATTTAGAGCCCAACTTGATCCAGCAGTTGTGCAGTCTCTACAATGTGGGTAAGTCTCACAATATTCCATTCCATCCGGCCGGTAACAGCCAGTGTGAAAGGTTTAATCGGACTTTTCACAACTTGTTGCGGACCTTGCCCATTGAGAGAAATGGGCATCCTGCTTACCACAGGTGCTGATTTGCTATAATACCACTCCCCACCACGCTACCGGTGAGTCACCCTACTTTTTAATGTTTGGGCAAGAACCTATAGGTTGCCTAAGGTTGCCTATAGATTTTTCGTGTTTGGCCCGATACAAGAGCCTGTGGCGGGTTGAGTGCATAGGTTGATTGAGGAGCATCAGGCGTGGCTGCAGGTTGCCGTCGAGGGTGCTCAAGAATGGCTACAGGTTGTGGCAAGCCATCATAAGGCGTGACATGATCAACGAGTGAAGGAACTACCGTTGAGCGAGGGCCAGTTGGTCTACCTGCGAGACTATGGGGTCCAGGGTTGCCACAAGATCCATGATTCCACTTTATATCAGGTAATTAAAGTCCCTCAGACTGGTGGGTCAGTGTATATAGTGGCCCCGGTAAGTGACCTGAGTCAGGTGTGGCATGTCCACTGTTTAGCATTGAAGCCTCGAGCCCAAGTGAAGGCAGCACTGGCTGACCTCTCAGAGAGTTTGGTTGAGTCACCGGTGCCCCTGGACACCGACATAGAACTGGAAGATGGGGACCTGACACAAAAACCCATAACCTTGTGATAAAGGAAAGGAGGTATTTGTATAAAGCTTTTTGAAAAGGACAGCCATTTCTGTACCCCCCTCTGAAGGAAAGGATCCGATATTCTGGATTTCTCCATAAACACCATCACTCATCTTTGCAAAACAGAATCTTTGTCTCTGTGTCTCTCACTAAGGCTATAGCTTTTGCTGGTATAAACCAGTCCTTTATGCACCATTGTCCAGTGCACTACCATTTCATCTGGTGCATGTTTCTGTGCAAAAATGAAGGCTCTTTTTTCATCATCAGTAGTCTCTGTCACTCTGCCACTATCCAGAACAGTTGTGCCTTGACATTTTGTGAAACTCTTTACTCTTCGGTCATTTGTCATTTCCAAACAGAACCCCTTAACTCGCTCACTAACTGCATACCTTGTGGTAAAGAGGGGTATTACTCTGTGCAACAGGAATTTTTTCACAATCTGCAGGGCTACACACTTTGTTCCATACGCCAGTTTCAACAGACCACCATTTGCATTTTCAAACACATATGCTGAGTGTGCCCAGAGTGGCCCCCACAATTTCACTGATTTTGCAAGGTGAGTTAGCAGATGTACATTAAATGTCATAAATGCCTCGCCATACAGCAACTGAAACCTTGCCACAAACTCAAAAAGCATGTTATCTGCTTTGTTGATGTCTTGGAAGGTAATGTTCTCATTCAGAAGTAGAAATACTGCTGATACCAGAACGCCTAGGTGCTTCACATAACATGGCTGAAGTACACCACTCAGGACTGGCAAGCTGTAAAACAGGAGCCATGCTCGCCACTCAGAGGCTTTCCAGTACTTGAATTCTGCAAGGGGTCTGGGTAGTCGTGTTATCAGGTGTGGTGGCTTTATGTCCTTGATCCTGTATTCTAGCACCCTCATAGTGTTGGGACTCCCAGTGTAATAGGGTTGATCACTGTTGTTCAAAAAAAGCTCTGTGAGCTGTCTAATGACACCTAGTAAGACAGCATTCATATAGTCTGGAACAAAGCCCCATACTATATCAAAATAGGGCATGTTTATGAGTGGTGATGGACCTTTCACTCCTCTGACACTTCTGTTTTGTGCTACTGCTTGCTCCATATCTGCCAGCATTTTCTTTGCTTCTCTGTCAGGATATTCTGTGTCAGTCACAGTGTACTTCACCTGTTACTATGTGACACGATCACACAAGACGCGTTAAGTGTTTTAACCACTCAATATATTATAATGATTTTATGTATATTAGACTTTTAATAGGTTTACATGTTGTCTTAGTCATTTTAGTCCATTTTATTCCTCTTATCTGTTTTAAGGTGTGTATGGCGGCCAGAGGAGAACTGGCACCCCGACTGAGTCTGGTTTCTCCCAAGGTTTTTTTCTCCATTCTGCCCTGAAGGAGTTTTGGTTCCTTGCCACCATTGCCTCTGGTTTTTTGCTTGCTCAGATGGGGACATCTAAATTTCATCTATATTACCGATCTGCATTGACACTATATGATACTTGAAATTAGCTGGATAACATCACTGTTTCACCAGAGCGGCTGTACAAATTCTGTTTAAATTATTTTCCTGTTAACAATGTGAAGCTGCTTTGAAACAATTGGACTTGTTAAAAGCGCTATATAAATAAAGGTGGTTTTGCTGGCTATGTCTTTAAATATTACCGGGTCTGCCTGTCATGTGATTGTCATGTGATTGATCACATGACAGGAAATATCCAGTATAAAGGAAGCAGCATGGCAAACTACAGAGGTCGCTATTCAAACCGACTAAAGAGGGTGATCACCAGCAAAGAGGATTGAGGAGTCAACAGTGTGGCCTTTCCTTTCCTGCACAATTTGGGATTATCACTTCCGTGGACTTTGACTATACACCGGAGGACACCTACACATTGGGACTCATTCGGACTGTTTTAGGATATGGCGTTGAGGACTCCATGCTTCTAACAGACTGAGGTTTCCTGGTTTTACTGTGTTATTTTAAGTCTCTTGTGAATATTGTAAATACACTTTTATTCATCTTATAAACTGTTGTTTGATTCATCTTTCTTAAACCCTTTCAACCTCACACAGTTTGATCTGACCCCATTTTAAAACTAGTAACTTCTACCAATAAGGCAGATTGTTACATCTCTACTAGAGTACCAGGATGTAAACAGAAGCCACAACCAAAGTACCCATTAAACTGTCCTGTTTTGTATGGCTGGTCTTGCCTTTGAGTCTACGCAACAACATATTCCAACTTTTTGCTGTACACACGTTCCATTTTATTTTTTTCTCAAAGACTCGCCTCTGTATGCCAGTGTTTTGGCCTGATTAACAAAGGGTCTAAGAAAAATAGACATAATTGGCTCTTGAGTACCAAACCAAAGACCTGCAAGTACTACATTCTGAAATCTCATTTTGGGAGGGAGCTTGTTTAAATGCAGGTGTATGGGCCATATAGAAAATCTGGAAGACTTGTACACAGGTGAGCCATCAGAATTGAAATTATATGACAAATTGTTCGGAACCCACATTGTACCCCGACGGAATTATGTGGAGTACAATGCTGAGCCGTAGCCCACAACTGAGAGGGGGCTCCAACCCCACTGAAGGGGCGGGCTCTCCCAAGGGAAAGACACAGGCTTCCGTAGGAGCGACCGTGGAAAAATATATGGGATCCCCGTAGGGTCACTCATATAACCCCAGCCCAGTACCAGTTCTCAAGGATACAGCGGCAAGGGGCCTGATGCCAGATGCTCCACCACGTCTGACACCGAGGGTGATGGAGGACTCGACAGAGTTTGCTTCTGGAGAATATAAGCGCCGTAGCGCAGCAAGCCGACAAGAGCCAGGGCCTCTCAGTGCTTCTACCCGTTTGAGGTGAAAACACAGGAGGAACCCAGCTCTACACGTAGGCTATAGAATCTAACGACCGTGTTGGGTGTTGCTCAGCCTACAGCTCTACAGATGTCTGACAGCGAGGTGCCACGTGCAAACGCCTAGGAGGATGCAACACTTCTAGTAGAGTGTGCTCACACCCTGAGCGGGCAGGGCACACCTTGTGCTTGTTAAGCTTTCCTGTAGCTCAAACAATAAGAGTGTGGCACTAGCAATGCCAAGGTCATGGGTTCGATTCCCAGGGAAAGCAAGAACTGATAAAATGTGTACCTTGAATGCAATGTAAGTCGCTTTGGATAAAAGCATCTGCCAAATGCGTAAATGTAAATGTGATGGCATCTACTATCCAGTGGGCCATCCTCTGCTTGGAGACAGCCTTTCCCTTCTGCTGGCCTCCGTGACAGACAAAGAGTCCTGCAGCTTTGAGTTCTGTCCACGTAGATTCGCAGAGCGCGGATGGGACAGAGCAAAGCTAGGGCTGGGTCTGCCTCCTCCAGGGGCAGCGCTTGCAGGGAGTGGTAGGAACCCAATCAGAAAAAGGAGACATAATGTGTTGAATGACAAAATGTGGCTTATTAAGCTATGTTGCTGGTCCCTCCAATATTACATTTTTAAGGGTTAGATCTAAAATAGTAATGCCAAAATTTCAAACTCATGATGTCACAAATGCTGTCATTACCCGGGATTACATGAAGTTAATATTGTTGGTCATGAATCTGAGATAAGGATGAGATCTCCAGTCATTTAAAAAAGCAGCTCATAAGTAAAAAAAAACCAAATAAATAAATAAATGAACAGATGAATAGCAAATTATATTTGAGAAATTTCAAATTGTGACGTGTCCAGACCTACCAGATCATTTGATCTATTAGAAATTGAAAAATCTGTGGTTTACAACAGCGGTGTTTAACACAACCACATAGCAACTGATATTAGCCAGCAGTATTATTCCAAAACAGTAGACACTGTCGTATGGGGAATGCCACATTACCCATATTCAGTAGCTTTTGTCATCAGAGTTGTGTTACTAATTTAGAATTGGTGGTATACACACCTTGATATTTAGGATGGACAATTGAACATAAAAATAAAGCCATATTGATGTCAATTAGAAAGCATAGGCAGAACACCTCAACTTTAGACTGATGGACAAATGAGATATAAAAGGACATATGGTGACATGACATCAGCAACACTTTTTACTATTTTTAATTTTAGATGCGCATGGTTGACCATTGCGCAAGGGGGGGAAGTGATTAGAAAAGTAAAACCAAAAACCAAAGATGATTTTTGATAGATGATTGATAGATTTTAAGCCAAATGTAACATTTGTATCCAAAACAATGTCAGAAAATGTGTGTACACAGATTTGAGTGGTCACCCAAGGGGAATACCAAATTCATTTAAGTTAAAGATTAATTTAATATATTTATGTGGATAATTTGTGATAAAAAATGTGAATTACATTTACTGTAATCAACAGAAGTTCATTAATCACGCTAAAGACGCGATTAATTCAGCATGATTAATGAACTTCTGTTGATTACAGTAAATGTAATTCACATTTTTTATCACAAATTATCCACATAAATATATTAAATTCATCTCTAACTTAAATTCATTTGGTATTACATAAAGTTAGCGACCTCACCAAAATGCGGTGCGCTGGCAGAAGTTTTTTCAAGGGACAAATATTGTTCCTAAAAGGTGAGTAATGATAACATTAGCTTCAATAGTTTGTTAATAACATAATGTAAACAAATGTCCAACTTGGAAATACTTTAACATTAATACTAACCTGGGATGCGATTTTTGGATAATGCACTAGTCATGCTAGCTAACGTTAGTTAGTTAATTGTGGCAAGCTAGTAAGTTAACGTTAAACATTATTTTCTTACGCCTCCATGAACTGTCACCTTATCATGGTGGAGGGGTTTGAGTACCCGAATGACCCTGGGAGCTATGTTGTCTGGGGCTATATGCCCCTGGTAGGGTCTCCCAAGGCAAACAGGTCCTTGGTGACGGACCAAACTAAGAGCAGTTCACAAAACCAATATGAGTCAAATTAAAACCAAGACCGAGATGTTGCCCGGCATGGCAATGAGCCCGAATGCGTAGTGGATCGGGCGACAGACGAAGGCTAGGCCCCTGACGACCCCATCTCTGGACACGGAAACTGGCTTTAGGGATGTGGAATGTCACCTCGCTGGTGGGGAAGGAGCCTGAGCTTGTGTGGGAGGTTGAGAGGTACCGACTAGAGATAGTCGGGCTCACCTCCATGCACAGCTTGGGCTCTGAAACTACACTTCTTGAGAGAGGCTGGACTCTCTACCACTCTGGAGTTGAGAGGCGGCGGGCTGGAGTGGGTTTGCTTATAGCCCCCCAGCTCAGCTGCCATGTGTTGGAGTTCAACCCGGTGAATGAGAGGGTCGCTTCCCTGCGCCTTCGGGTAGGGGATAGGTCTCTCACTGTCGTATGTGACTACGGGCCAAACGGCAGTGCGGAGTACCCGGCCCTCATGGGGTCTCTGGGAGGGGTGCTGGAAAGTGCTCCAACTGGAGACTCCATTGTTCTACTGGGGGACTTCAATGCACATGTGGGCAGTGACACCTGGAGGGGCGTGATTGGGAGGAACGGCCCCCTGATCTGAACCTGAGTGTTGTTCTGTTATTGGATTTCTGTGCTAGTCACAGCTTGTCCATAACAAACACTATGTTCAAGCATAAGGGTGTCCATCAGTGCACATGGCACCAGGACACCCTAGACCAGAGGTCGATGATCGACTTTGTGGTCGTCTCATCTGACCTCCGGCTGTATGTCTTGGACACGGAGACATACGGCGGAGCTGTCAACTGATCAACTGATCACCACCTGGTGGTGAGTTGGATCCCCCAAGTGACGCCAAGTGACGCATCAGAGGGAATTACTCAGAGCAGCAACAACCACGTGATCTCTGTCTCGGAGGATGAAGTTCGGAGGGCACTCAAGCGTGTGGACGTCAGGAAAGCTGCCGGGCCGGATGGTATTTCAGGTCGTATTAACTCAGTGCATCACAGTGTGGTATGGGAACAGCACCAGTCATGACTGCAAAGCCCTGCAAAGAGTCGTGCGCTTATCCGAGCGTATCTCAGGGTCAGCTCTCCCGTCTCTGCAGGACGTCTACACCAAACGCTGCAAAGGTAGAGCTACTAAGATCATCAAGGACTCTAATCACCCTGCAAACCCTCACTATCAAAATAAACATCTATTGCTTTCACATTGCTTTGTTTGGTTGTATAGAAGTCTTGCATTACACTGTGATTTTCCTAATGCTTATGTCCATGTTTCCAGACAAATCAGAAAAAAAGCTGCAGAAGAGGCCAAACGAAATAACCCTTTTGGCCTTGCTAAAAGAGAGAAAAATTAACTTCACTCTGCCCAACTCCAAGCAAGACAATGAGAGCTCATACTCTGTCTGATTCATTGTCAGAAGAGGATGATGATGATGATGATGATGATGATGATGATGATGATGATGATGATGATGATGATGATGATGGTGGGGTAGTAGTACCAGAAAAACTTCTTTTTCTGGAGGAGGCAAGACAGAAGCAACAGCTCTACCTAAAAAAAATAAAATAAAATTAAATTAAAAAAAAACGTTGTTGCAGCTGCAGGAAGCTAAAAACCAGTAAGGGATTTTTGAATAACATTTAGACAGATTTATTATTTTCTGTCAATGTATTCTGACATGAGAATTGATCTTTAGCCCAATGTTTGATTTAACCTTCTTGTCATAGCACCATAGCAGAACATAGCACTATAGGTAGCTAGATAACACCTAATATATTTCATAAAATATATTTTATTTTTTCTCATAATGTCAGCTAATCATGACATACAGTATGTCCTTCTGTTGTAGGTTAGAGGAGCAGGAGAAGATCAGAGCAGAAGTTGAGGCAGAGAATAAAGAACTACGTTCTCTAAACATGTGATTGCACAACAATTGCTGAAGACGCTGAACTCCTCATCAACAGTAAAGTGCAGTGGTGAGGACAGCTTAACCTCCACCAAAATCCCATTCAAACAAAAATGCAATTTGTCATGTTTAATTTCTGACGGGCTGATAATCATGAATTATTTTAGCACATAAAATATATCTTTTACTGTCACAACTTTTAATTTATTGATACTTTTTATATTTTTATATACTTTTTTATATACTTTTATATATGTTATATTTTGTACAAACTTTGTCCCATAATATGATTTCATAGGCACGACTACTTTCCTATATATACAGTGTACTGAATTGTACAGTACCAGTGAAAAACATTTGGACACACTTTGGACACACATCCAAGAGAATGGGAAAGTGTGTCCAAATGTTTTTCACTGGTACTGTACAATTCAGTACACTGTATATATAGGAAAGTAGTCGTGCCTATGAAATCATATTATGGGACAAAGCTTGTACAAAATATAACATATATAAAAGTATATAAAAAGTATATAAAAATATAAAAGTCCAAACATTTCACTGGTACTGATATACTGATATATGTGTGTGTCTATGCTGGTTTTTCCAGCAGGGTGAGCCGTTAGTAGACTGCAAGTATGTGTTTTACAGGCCAATAACATAATGATAGCATCTTATCTTAGCATTCGCTAAAAACTCACATGACATGCCTTACGCTAAAAACTCACATGACATGCCTATGCTTCATAAAATGCATAATGTTAGAGATTTCATCCTCAGATTTGAAATGAAGCATGACCACACTTGTGGCTTCACTTTAGTTGTGGTTATAAGTTGTTACTACATTCACATAATATTTTTATACACTTAAAAATATATTAACATTATTTGTTTTTGTTTTAATGTTTGAGCCTATATACACTTACCTAAAGGATTATTAGGAACACCTGTTAAATTTCTCATTAATGCAATTATCTAATCAACCAATCACATGGCAGTTGCTTCAATGCATTTCGGGGTGTGGTCCTGGTCAAGACAATCTCCTGAACTCCAAACTGAATGTCAGAAGGGGGAAAGAAAGGTGATTTAAGCAATTTTGAGCAAGGCATGGTTGTTGGTGCCAGACGGGCCGGTCTGAGTATTACACAATCTGCTCAGTTACTGGGATTTTCACGCACAACCATTTCTAGGGTTTACAAAGAATGGTGTGAAAAGGGAAAAAACATCCAGTATGCGGCAGTCCTGTGGGCGAAAATGCCTTGTTGATGCTAGAGGTCAGAGGAGAATGGGCCGACTGATTCAAGCTGATAGAAGAGCAACTTTGAATGAAATAACCACTTGTTACAACCGAGGTATGCAGCAAAGCATTTGTGAAGCCACAA
Organism: Paracanthobrama guichenoti; assembly: GCA_018749465.1. Classification (NCBI taxonomy): domain Eukaryota; kingdom Metazoa; phylum Chordata; class Actinopteri; order Cypriniformes; family Gobionidae; genus Paracanthobrama; species Paracanthobrama guichenoti. Next base: position 34,928,286 of record CM031963.1, read on the forward strand.
CATGCACAACCTTGAGGCGGATGGGCTACAACAGCAGAAGACCCCACTGGGTACCACTCATCTCAACTACAAATAGGAAAAAGAGGCTACAATTTGCACAAGCTCACCAAAAGTGGACAGTTGAAGACTGGAAAAATGTTGCCTGGTCTGATGAGTCTCGATTTCAGTTGAGACATTCAGATGGTAGAGTCAGAATTTGGCATAAACAGAATGAGAACATGTATCCATCATGCCTTGTTACCACTGTGCAGGCTGGTGGTGGTGGTGTAATGGTGTGGGGGATGTTTTCTTGGCACACTTTAGGCCCCTTAGTGCCAATTGGGCATCGTTTAAATGCCACGGCCTACCTGAGCATTGTTTCTCATTGTTCCATCCCTTTATGACCACCATGTACCCATTCTCTGATGGCTACTTCCAGCAGGATAATGCACCATGTCACAAAGCTCGAATCATTTCAAATTGGTTTCTTGAACATGCCAATGAGTTCACTGTACTAAAATGGCCCCCACAGTCACCAGATCTCAACCCAATAGAGCATCTTTGGGATGTGGTGGAACAGGAGCTTCGTGCCCTGGATGTGCATCCCACAAATCTCCATCAACTGCAAGATGCTATCCTATCAATATGGGCCAACATTTCTAAAGTATGCTTTCAGCACCTTGTTGAATCAATGCCACGTAGAATTAAGGCAGTTCTGAAGGCGAAAGGGGGTCAAACACAGTATTAGTATGGTGTTCCTAATAATCCTTTAGGTGAGTGTATCTCCTTATTAATAACAGTCTTACAGAGATAACAGAGTAATTCTGAGTCTTGAATTGTAAACTCTTAAGCGTTGGCTTTCTAGATATGTGTTGCTTATGTGTATATTCAGAAAGACTTGTGAGCAGCAGCCCTTTGATTTGGTGTATGTCAAAATGCCCCACTTGCCAAAATGGGGGGTGACAGGCAAGGGGTTAATGTAGAGTTAATGTGTTCCTCTTTTTTGTAGAGCAAGATGAGATGAGCAAAAGTTGTGAAAGTTCGGTTCCTGAACCTAATGTTTCAAAACCAGCCACACAGGTTATCGAGAGGACACGCATGGGTGAAGAGAACGTGTTGAAACCGCCAGCGGAGATGATACAGATGAAGACTACAGTGAAGAAGAGCACGAGTGCTAGAAGAAGATAACAGCGTAGACGACAGAGGACATCCGGCATGATTTACAGAAAAAGTATTCAGGAAGAAGAAGTATTCAATAAGTTTCCTTTTATAAGATAGCATTAACACATGCTGTGTGTTGTTTTTTAACACATCTCCTTATAGATGTGTTAAAAAACTAAACACAACATGTGTTTGATGGTATTTTGACACGTTGTGTAGATTTTTAACGAACAATGTGTGTTAAAATGTAACTGGATAGCACTGGGCAGTTTGTGTTAATGAAATGAGGTATATTTTATATGGTGTCCCATAAAAAGCTTGTAAGACTAGGAATGTCTGGTTTAGGGAACAAACTATCTGAGAAAAAGGAAATTAGCATCTAAACCCACTCATTCATTTAGCATCCCCATCCGAGACGACGTCACGCTGAGTGAATCATCTAAGAATGACTTTAATTTACATGCCTTTCTTTTCACTGCCTCTTCCCCCATTCCTCCAGATTTCACCATGTGAATTCTAATAATACAATATTATACATGTTTGATATCGTTTGAAATGTCTCACTGTGATTGGTACAAAGATCTTATCCCCACTGAAGTAAACAAGAATATAATAAAGGTTTTAAGAAGTTTACAGACATTTTGCTAAAAACAGTGGGTGTGGCTGTCGGCCATTTGGTCTTCTAACAATACAGGCATATGGGAGAGTGATTCAATTTAAATTCCCATTGTTAACACATGTTTACATTTGAAAGAGTTTTACATCTTGGTCTGATATTTAGGGAGATGTTTCAGAAAGGGTCGGGGCTTGAACTTTCATATTGGTCAGCCCGTAACGCTGAGTGTCTGCTATAGACGCTCAGTGTTATGTCATTTTAAGTCAGGTATCCATATTTTATTCTTAACTTCGGAGTATTTGATGTTATGTATGGACTATCTTTGAATTGATTATGTAATCGGCGTTATACATTGACCTGACTGTTAATAAATTGTTACATTTTGATCTATTCTGATTTACTCTGGAATTATTAACTATCTCTAGTAGGACTAGATTATGAACGAGTGTAATTTCAACCAAGGATTAAACAGAATAATTAAATGGTAACTATTAAATATAAATTACCAAATAACCAATTGGCATTTTAACCTAAATTCGAAATTATGATTAAATGGAGTCAGATAAAGATAAATTGGAATTAAATCCTTTTGCCCAGCTGAACACATCGAACGCGCAGTGACCTTCGACCCTTCGTGGATTGTTACCCTCATTGGAACGATTTTAGCGGGCCTCACAAGCTCTAAAATAAATAAAACAATACATTAAAATAAATAAATAAAATCTTAATTTATAAAATCTTAATTTATAAAATCTTAAAGATTAACAGGTGTTTTTTGGCAGCCAATCACATCATGCCTCTTGCCTTTTTCAAATGCTTTCACCTCTTTTCACTTGTTATTACTAACCAGATTGACTTTATTTGTGTCAGACGTCTACAGAAGCTCTTATTGAGATGAACAGGTGAATGTTTAATTTGAAGTCACCAGAATTGGGATTAGTGGCACCTTTATTTGAGCTCTTGACCCTTGACTCTTTCACATCAGTTTTTCTCTGTTTGCTGTAACTGTGCATTTATTTAGCACATTTGAAGAAGCAGAAATAACCATTAGAAAAATATGATCAGATGATAATATTATCATCACACAGTTATGTTAAGCTCATCAAGAGTTTAACATCTGAAAGATGACTTTTAATAAGGCTTTTATTGTTGTGATTCTCCAGTATGAGATTAGCATGTTGCAATTAGCTTAAAATGATACTGCAATTAGCTTAATTTTTAAATACACAGTGCATTCATGATCTTACAGTCTACGATATCAAACAGACATCAATAATCAGAATATGAATCTCAACAATGGTGACAAACCAAAAGCTTCATGCCGCAATGCATGCTGGGAGTCATTGATGAGTTTTTTACTATGGTAAAAATAGTAAAAAACTCATCAATGACTCTCAACATGCATTGCGGCATGAAGCTTTTGGTTTGTCACCATTGTTGAGATTCATGATCTGATTCTTGATGTCTTTGTTTGACTAGTTTCTGCTGACAGCCTTTTGCTGTCATGTCTGAGATAGAGCTCTACCCTTCTGATAATGATTCCTTTGTTACTGCTGAGTCTTCGTCACATACCGCCCATTCTAAGGAATAATCCCTCTCCAACGGTCAACATCATTGAGCTCCCGTCCTCACAAAGGGGATGCCGGCTCACAAGATCGACTCCATGCATGCCGAGATGCAGAGGACTCCCCTCACCCCGCCGGTGAGACACCCACCATCTTCTTCTGCGTCCACTCCGGTCCATCCAACCATCCCTGCCATAGGGAAATGCACTGTCAAAGGGCTGAGACAAGCCTTGGTAAATTCTGATGTAAACTTCTCACAAAGATTAAATAAAGCAGAATTATTCAATCTGTACGTTTCTCTGCAATCTACTCACCCTCATCTGCTTGAGCGAGCAAGGCCCGCTGGGTCCTCCTCCTGCATCACACCACTGCAGGCCTTCAGCGAGCCTGGGCCGCGCTTCAAACTCTCCCTGCTCATCTCTTCCCCGCAGCCCCTCCCACCACCGCACCGCACGCTTCAACCACCTGCAATGCAAACTACACACCAACTTCTCAAACTTTTCCTTTTCCTCCTACCTCTTACCACTTTCCCTATCAGTATTCTCCAGCTTCAAGCGCTCACACTAGCGTGAGGATGCCTCCACTAGCGACACAAGCTCTGAGGTCATTTCTTCCCCTTCCCGTCCCCCCACCTTCACCTTTTCTTGCTCATCCACTTGTCCCGGGGGCCGATTTTTGCTTAAGGATGCCTCCGCAAACGGCCGCAGCCCCGGCCTCTCTCCAAGACTTGATCTTCCTTTTCTCTCTTCTCCGCAACACCACAACCAGCTCCTCCAAACGCTGTCGCATTAGAACCTCCTCCAGTGGCAGACAATATCAGAGCCCAAATCCTTGCAGGTGCGGATATGGATTTGGGCTCTTTATTATCCTTATTTCCTCCAACAGAGTCCAATCGCCAGTTGGACTGCAGTGATATATCTGTAACATTATAAAACAATACACAGATACGCTTCACGCATACTGTCATTGGCCAAATTATGTATCACTTAGTAAATGTAAATGTTTTCTGCAAAAATGCACCGTACGTGTCTCACAGTGGAATCAGTGTCCTTATTGGGGTGCTTTGGACACCAATCTCCATAACAGAGTTTTTCTCAGATGCCGAAAATTTGCAGATCCGTCAATCATGTCACCACAACATGCCCTCAAATAAATCCCTCAATTCCTAACTGCCTGGAGCAGAACCCAATTAAATCTGCAAGTCATGTTCCTCGACCCGCCAGGGATGATCACTCTTTCGGTAGGGATTTTAATAGCAGAGCTACAAATGTGGCAGCAAACAGGCAAGTATGCAACAACTTCAATGAAGGGAAATGCCCAAGACAACGGTGTCGCTATCTCCATGTTTGCAACTACTGCGGCCCATCCCCGCTCTGTATGTCCAATACTGAAAATAAAAGTGCAAAAAATTATCTTTTGACTCCTGTGAATATTTCTTGTCTAGCTGATGAATTATCTCATCACCCTGACATTAACTTTACAAATGTTCTGCTGTCTGGTCTCAAACATGGTTTTAAACCAGGTGTAGCATGTCAGCACACTAAGAATATCATCTGCGATAATCTTCAATCCGCTCTAGCAGAGCTTGAAGTAGTAGACAAACTAATAAAAAAATCTAATCAATTTAATCCGTTTTTTTGACCTTTTGATACGCCCCTGTTGAGCTTTTGTATCAGCCTGATTGGTGTGGCTACCAGAAAATGTTCAGGAAAAAAAAAAAGCATGATAATCGCTCAGTGCGTCACAACTCCTAGCTCCCAAGTATCAATAGTCTTATCCCACTTGAGGAATATTCTCTCCATTACCACCATATCGAACAAGCAATAACAATGATTAAAATAGTTGAAATTATCTGGCTGCGTCTGTGTGCTTTAATTTGCGTGTCTCAAGCTAATTTGCCTCGTTTAGTAAATCTGGGATTAATAAATTAAGTAAAATGTGAATTGCTATTAATTAAGTGTCACCATGTATAAATTCCTTAACAACACATTAACTAATAGTGTAAATTAATGTGTTAATTACCACAATGTGTTAAAGACATGTATTTCAACTTCCAGCTCATTATTAAGTAATATACACTGATCAGGCATAACATTATGTTCATTATATTCTGTTGGTCCCTCTTTTGCTGCCAAAACAGCCCTGGCACGTCGAGGCATGGACTCCACTAGACCCCTGAAGGTGTGCTGTGTTATCTGGCACCAAGATGTTGGCAGCAGATCCAGTTGGATTGAGATCTGGGGAATTTGGAGGCCAAGTCAACTCCTCAAACTCATTGTTGTGCTCCTCAAACCATTCCTGAAGCATTTGTGCTTTGTGGCAGGAGCATTATCCTGCTGGAAGAGCCACAGCCACCAGGGAATACCGTTTCCATGAAAGGCTGTACATGGTCTCAACAATGCTTAGGTAGGTGGTACGTGTCAAAGTGACATCCACATGGATGGCAGGACCCAAGGTTTCCCAGCAGAACATTGCCCAAAGCATCACACTGCCTCCGCCGGCTTGCCTTCTTCCCATAATGCATCCTGGTGCCATGTGTTCCCCAGGGAAGCCACGCACACGCACCCGGCCATCCACGTGATGTAAAAGAACACGTGATTCATCAGACCAGGCCACCTTCTTCCATTTCTCCGTGGTCCAGTTCTGATGCTCACGTGCCACTGTTGGTGCTTTCGGCGGTGGACAGGGGTCAGCATGGGCACCCTGACTGGTCAGCGGCTATGCCGCCCCATACGCAACAAACTGAGATGCTCTGTGTATTCTGACATCTTTCTATCAGAACCAGCATTAACTTCTTGAGCAGTTTGAGCTCCAGTAGCTCGCCTGTTTGATCGACCACACGGGCCAGCCTTCGCTCCCCACGTGCATCAATGAGCCTTGGCCGCCCATGACCCTGTGTCCGGTTCTCCACTGTTCCTTCCTTGGAGCACTTTTGATAGATCCTGACCACTGCAGACCGGGAACACCCCACAAGAGCTGCAGTTCTGGAGATGCTCTGACCCAGTCGTCTAGCCATCACAATCTGGTCCTTGTCAAACTCGCTCAAATCCTTACGCTTGCCCATTTTTCCTGCTTCTAACACATCAACTTTGAGGACAAAATGTTCACTTGCTGCCTAATATATCCCACCCACTAACAGGAGCCGTGATGAAGAGATCATCCGTGTTATTCACTTCACCTGTCAGTGGTCATACTGTTATGCCTGATCGGTGTATCATTATGGTTATGAATATGGTTGGCAACCCTATTCAGTTTTACTTATTACTTAACAATTGGTTAATAGTCATATGCCTCAACAAGTAAAGTCATCATATAATGATACCTTTGCAAATCATTAGATGGTGATTAATTAAAGCAGACAACTGAAAGATGAAATGCATGGCTTTGAACAACTGTGGTAATTAACACACTACTGTGGCCTCTTTCCTGGAAGTCATGTGATTGATTGGATAGAGAGATCTGACATCTCAATAACATGCAGATCCTTTCTGATTGGCTGACATGCATCTTATGTAACACGAGTACACTTATTTAAGACGGCAATGTATTGGCAAAAGAATTCAAGAAAACAAGACACATCTCGTATATCCTATCCAGCAGAAAAACTCAGGTTTGACTTTTTTTTACATTTACATTTATTTCACTAGCCTACTAAAACCCATTTAATAATTTTTGATTAATGGGACTTTCTGAGAATGTCAGATCTGTTGGAATATTCCCAGAATAGAGCATAGAGATTTTTGTTTTTCTTTTTGGTTATTCAAGATGTGTAGCCTATATTTTATTTTGTGCATGTATGACTCACGTAGTTTATAGGTGAATTAATGATTATACAACGCTCAATGCGGAAGCACTTAACCAATGCTGATTTTTGCCAATTCTGATTTTCTTTCTAAGAACTATAATTGACAGCATATACTAACAAACATCTTTTCTTCAATGCAACATTTTATTTTCATAATAAACAATTATTAAACATTACCATTTTCTACAATACGCACGTTGTAAAACAGGGGAACACACAAACGGGGGAACATTGTGCGCACAAATGTGCTGGGCTCTGTACATTATACAATGTTAGTAAATCTGGCTCTAAATGTATAATTCAATGACTTGTGTTCATATTCTGGGCTCATCTGCTTTTCTATACATAGTATGCTTTATTAATATGGTGTTTACTGAGTTATCAGTGTCTGAATTCACCCACTTATTTTAATTCACTCTGTCAAGTGGATATTAGTGAACTAATGCAGGGAATAGTGAATGAGGGTATAGGGTGTGATTTGGAACACAGCCCCTGAGTGTAGACTTTGAGCGCTGCTAACTCACAGTATATTCCAGTAGGCTATTTTTCTTGAAAATGACAAATATTACCCAGAATGCATTGTTTTCTACAGTATTTACGGTTCATTGATCTCATTACTGATTTAATGGGAAATAGTTACTGTCAGAATTTGGCTTTTTTTTTAAGGAAAGGTTTTACAGTGTGCATATTTGCTGACGACAGCAACAATCCTCCATCGTGAGAAATGTATAAACCATATACATAAAACATGTACTGATGCAATTACAAAATCACACTACTAAATGGATGAATAATATATTAATCTATTCTGTATACATGCCAAGAACACACATAACACAGGATAAACCAGGGCTCTACAACGCAACGTCCAGACATTGACATTGATCTACTGGACTGGATTGTGTCACAAAAATACACAGCTGAACCATGTAAACTTTGTAATAAATATTTATGTGTAATTCTGTTTTAAACTCTATGCAGAGTTCAGTGTTCTTTGAGAAACAATGGCGGTCTGGACTGTCTACCTGTCTCTCTGTCTTCTCGTAGCTTTGAATCTTTCAGGTAAGACCATTATTCCACGTTTCACATCATAGCTGTTATTTTAACATGAATTGTTGCTCACCTGAGACACTGTAATGACAGAAGAATGATATAATACACTATGTGCACTGATAATCTGCAGCATATATTTATTATTAGTAGTAGTAGCACTCTGTTTTTTTTTTTTTGTTTGTTTTTTTTAAGAGGAAACATCGCCTGTTGAAAAAGGGCATTGTGGCGGTAAGGCTTCCTCGTTTTTACTTCTCTTGTCAGTGTGTGTGTACTGTTATAGTGCAGTCCAAAAGTCCAAAACCTTTGCATTTCTCTACCTTAACAACTGTGTGTAATACCTGATCGTGTTCTCCAGCATACTTTAAAAATGTTCTAAAGAGTATATTGGAAAATCGGACTGAAACAGGTTTGCATGATTATAGTTGTAGTTAAATAAATATATAAATAAATATCTTACATTTATATTTAAGAGAGCAGGAAAATATGGCCCTTCCGTGATGATGTACAGCTCTGGAAAAAATTAAGAGGTCACTTAACATTAATTTCTCAATGTTTAGTGGTCTCAAAAAAAATTTCCAGAGCTGTATGTACATTGAATTAATGATTTACAAAAGAAAAATGCTGTTTAAAGTTGAAATATAAAATCTCTCTCTCTTTCAAAGAGGGATTCTCACCCCAAGGTCTAAAATGTGAGACAGTTACAGCAGTGGGGGGTAGGGCGGAGATCAGGCCAGCTCACAGAGTTTGCCACAGCATATGTACATTAGTCTTAAAGTAGGGAAACACCAAACCAACGCCAAAGAACTAGCGCTGATGACAGCCGATTGTGTTGTCTCCTGCATCGGGGGGAAAAAAACGTGGCGTGGGTGGTCCGTGTGGGGTGGGCGTGGCAGGGTTAAAGCTCACCATCAATCATTTGATGAATAATGACTACATATTTAAGGTACATTATGTAGCTTTTTGTTCAAAATATACAACATTTAAATAATGAGTTAATACATTAATCTTTCTTACAAAATATAAGAATTCACTGATTCTGTCATGGTTGGGTATGGGTGAAAAGGAGCGAGGACTTAAGTGCAGGAAGAATGGTGGTCTTTATGAAATAATAAAATAAAACAAACACAAACAAAACACGTGGGGGACCAAACTTGAAGACAGGTTTGACCAAAACATAAACCAAACATAAACTAAACACGAGGAGCAGGAACATGAAGCACGACACAGAAGAACACTGATCCTCAGTTGAAAAGTGAGAAGCGATCAGGAAGCAGGACCAAAGCAGGGCAAACCATACCGGTTGATCCTCCGTGAAGACAGGCAGAGCGATCAACAAACCGACAGGGAATCCACCAGAACTCAGGAGAACGGCCAAGAAACATACAAGAACACAGGAAAAACTCAACGATCCAGCACAGGACAACAAACACAAGGAGACTAAATAGGGAACAAACAAGGCAGGCAATGAGGGAGAACAGGTGGGGCAAATTAATCAATAATCAGATAACAAGAGGGGTGGGGTCCAGACAATAGACATGAGAGCACATGGCACAAGGAACACGTGACAAGCCATGTGCTCACACCAAACATGACAAACACAAGCACATGGCCAGCAATGACAAATACAAGCCATGTGCTCACACAAAGACAAGACAGACATGTGACAGATTCACTATGGTAAGTCTATTATAAGTGTTTATTGTTTAGTTAGAATGGTTTTCATGGGAAATTGCGTACATATGTCACTCGCCTGTGTGTTTCTCGTCATATTCATAAATAGAGTAAAGTTGTGAGAAACATTGATGTGGAGACGCTAAATCTCTAACCTTCGGAGAATCACCTGTTTTAAACAAACGCCAAACAGAGAAGAGTCTGCTAGCAAGACAGAGCTCATAATAAAACAAGAATGAACATTAGCTTGGCTTTTCGAAGATGTTATAAAAGCGACACAGTGATGATGGTGTTTTTATTACTCAACCGGTGAGTAAGGTATTTAATTAAATAGATAAATTGCCATGTGCAGCTCTCTAACATAATTCACTATAAAGCATTATCTATTGTAAAGGCTCGCCTTCATCTGCACAGCCATGTAAAGCCAAAGCATGACTAAAACAATGTTGCATGCCTTATTGTTTTTGAACAGGTAAAGGACCAAAAATAACATAGTGTACCTTTAAATGAAAGTTATTAATTGAATTACATGAAAGGTCATTAACGGTAAAAACATAATAACAAACAAATCTTCAATTTAACAGCCTGTTGGAAAGGGTGGTCTGCCTTTGGATGCAGATGCTTCAAGTTTTTCAATAACCATCAAACCTGGATTGATGCCGAGGTATGATACATTCAATTTCTATTATGACATAATAATCATACAAGAATATTCTTGGTTAAATACAACTTAAGCTTTGTAAACATTTGTGACATCTGTCAATTACATGCATGTAATTACATCTGTAATTAATTTCTGTAGTTACATTTATAATTAAAATTTGACACTTCCCTTACACCTAATCCTTCCCTTAAACTTACCCATACCACCACACCTGTCCCTAACTTTACCCTTAAACTTACCCACACCACCACACCTGTCCCTAAATTTACCCTTAAACTTACCCACACCACCACACCTGTCCCTAACTTTACCCTTAAACTTACCCACACCACCACACCTGTCCCTAACTTTACCCTTAAACTTACCCACACCACCACACCTGTCCCTAACTTTACCCTTAAACTTACCCATACACCACACCTGTCCCTAACTTTACCCTTAAACTTACCCACACCACCACACCTGTCCCTAACTTTACCTTTAAACTTACCCACACCACCACACCTGTCCCTAACTTTACCCTTAAACTTACCCACACCACCACACCTGTCCCTAACTTTACCCTTAAACTTACCCACACCACCACACCTGTCCCTAACTTTACCCTTAAACTTACCCACACCACCACACCTGTCTCTAACTTTACCCTTAAACTTACTCACACACACAACAACACCTGTCCCTAACTTTACCCTTAAACTTACCCACACCACCACACCTGTCCCTAACTTTACCCTTAAACTTACCCATACCACCACACCTGTCTCTAACTTTACCCTTAAACTTACCCATACCACCACACCTGTCCCTAACTTTACCCTTAAACTTACCCACACCACCACACCTGTCCCTAACTTTACCCTTAAACTTACCCACACCACCACACCTGTCCCTAACTTTACCCTTAAACTTACCCACACCACCACACCTGTCTCTAACTTTACCCTTAAACTTACCCACACCACCACACCTGTCCCTAACTTTACCCTTAAACTTACCCACACCACCACACCTGTCCCTAACTTTACCCTTAAACTTACCCACACCACCACACCTGTCCCTAACTTTACCCTTAAACTTACCCACACCACCACACCTGTCCCTAACTTTACCCTTAAACTTACCCACACCACCACACCTGTCCCTAACTTTACCCTTAAACTTACCCACACCACCACACCTGTCCCTAACTTTACCCTTAAACTTACCCACACCACCACACCTGTCCCTAACTTTACCCTTAAACTTACCCACACCACCACACCTGTCTCTAACTTTACCCTTAAACTTACCCACACCACCACACCTGTCCCTAACTTTACCCTTAAACTTACCCACACCACCACACCTGTCTCTAACTTTACCCTTAAACTTACTCACACAACAACACCTGTCCCTAACTTTACCCTTAAACTTACCCACACCACCACACCTGTCCATAACTTTACCCTTAAACTTACCCATACCACCACACCTGTCTCTAACTTTACCCTTAAACTTACCCACACCACCACACCTGTCCCTAACTTTACCCTTAAACTTACCCATACCACCACACCTGTCTCTAACTTTACCCTTAAACTTACCCATACCACCACACCTGTCCATAACTTTACCCTTAAACTTACCCATACCACCACACCTGTCTCTAACTTTACCCTTAAACTTACCCACACCACCACACCTGTCCCTAACTTTACCCTTAAACTTACCCACACCACCACATCTGTCCCTAACCCTACCCTTAAACTTACCCATACCACAACACCTGTCCATAACTTTACCCTTAAACTTACCTATACCACCACACCTGTCCCTAACCCTACTCTTAAACTTACCCATACCACCACATCTGTCCCTAACCCTACCCTTAAACTTACCCATACCACAACACCTGTCCATAACTTTACCCTTAAACTTACCTATACCACCACACCTGTCCCTAACCCTACTCTTAAACTTACCCATACCATCACACCTGTCTCTAACTTTACCCTTAAACTTACCCACACCACCACACCTGTCCCTAACTTTACCCTTAAACTTACCCATACCACCACACCTGTCTCTATCTTTACCCTTAAGCTTACCCATACCACCACACCTGTCCCTAACCCTACCTTTAAACTTACCCATACCACCACACCTGTCTCTAACTTTACCCTTAAACTTACCCATACCACCACACCTGTCCCTAACCCTACCCTTAAACTTACCCATACCACCACACCTGTCTCTAACTTTACCCTTAAACTTACCCACACCACCACACCTGTCCCTAACCCTACCCTTAAACTTACCCATACCACCACACCTGTCTCTAACTTTACCCTCTAAACTTACCCACACCACCACACCTGTCCCTAACCCTACCCTTAAACTTACCCATACCACCACACCTGTCCCTAACTTTACCCTTAAACTTACCCACACCACCACACCTGTCCCTAACTTTACCCTTAAACTTACCCATACCACCACACCTGTCCCTAACCCTACCCTTAAACTTACCCACACCACTACACCTGTCCCTAACTTTACCCATATCCCAAGTTAACTCATTAAATTTGAGGACACTGATTACCTTAATTATTTTTCAGAAAACCAAAGTTATGAGTACTCTGAATTTATTTCAATTGAGTTCACTAAAAAAAGACATACATTGCAGTCAAGAAATTAAGTGATTAATTAAGTGATGATTGAGCATTAGTGATGAACACCTCATGATAATGAGCAGGATCACTGAATGAAAGAAACACAAGAACTACAATTGACTTCAGCCACAGCCTTAGATGAAATCAACTGACGATAAAATAAGACATTAAATCTCTGAAGATCTCAGCAGAGGAGGATTAAACAACTCCACAAACAGCATTACCAGCTTCACACATTACTAACCAGACTGACTTTATTTCTGTCATTTCTGTTTTAATGAAAATAATAGTTTTGTATTTGCTTTAGTTGGGCTCTTGATCCTTGACTTTTTAACATTAGTTTTTCTCTGGCTGCTTTCACTGTGTGTTTATAAAGCACATTTGTTATGGCAAGGAATGCCAATAGAAAATGTGATCAGGTGATGTTGGTTATATATAATGTTTTTTATGAATAGTGGTGTTCGCTCATGTCTCCGCCTCTACAGAAACTCTGTTTGGACTTTGATGGGAACCTTGCTTCTGTACACAGCAATAAGGAGTACATCTTTATAAAGAACCTGGTTAGGTACAAAACCCACAGCAACACACGGACCTGGATCGGAGGCCATGATGCTGTTCATGTATGTAATTATTTTTTGATCATGCTTTTTGTGCTACTATGTGTTTTTATTATTTCTTTTGATCCCGAATAGTTAGTTTAGTGCATTGGCAAATTAAAAAAAAAAAAAAAAATTATAATTAAAAGGTAATTCTGACTTTTTTCTCACAATTCTGAGAAAATTCTCTTTTCTCAGAATTGTATGAAATAAAGTTGCAACTGCAAGTTATGAAGTCAGAATTGTGAGATATAAACGTGCAATTCTGAGAAAAAAAGTCTTATTCCCCTCAGAATTTGACTTTATATCTCGCAATTCGACTTTATTTTATATCTCGCAATTCGACTTTATTTTAATAACTCGCAATTCTGACTTTATATCTCACAATTCTGACTTTATATCTCACAATTCTGACTTTATATCTCGCAATTCGACTTTATATCTCACAATTCTGACTTTATATCTCGCAATTCTGACTTTATATCTCACAATTCTGACTTTATATCTCACAATTCTGACTTTATATCTCTCAATTCTGACTTTATATCTCACAATTCGACTTTATTTTATATCTCACAATTCTGACTTTATATCTCGCAATTCTGACTTTATATCACTCAATTCTGACTTTATATCTCACAATTCTGACTTTATATCTCGCAATTCGACTTTATTTTATATCTCGCAATTCTGACTTTATATCTCACAATTCTGACTTTATATCTCACAATTCTGACTTTATATCTCGCAATTCTGACTTTATATCTCACAATTCTGACTTTATATCTCACAATTCTGACTTTATATCTCGCAATTCTGACTTTATATCTCACAATTCTGACTTTATATCTCACAATTCTGACTTTATATCTCTCAATTCTGACTTTATATCTCACAATTCTGACTTTATATCTCACAATTCTGACTTTATATCTCGCAATTCGACTTTATATCTCACAATTCTGACTTTATATCTCGCAATTCTGACTTTATATCTCACAATTCTGACTTTATATCTCACAATTCTGACTTTATATCTCTCAATTCTGACTTTATATCTCACAATTCTGACTTTATATCTCTCAATTCTGACTTTATATCTCACAATTCTGACTTTATATCACTCAATTCTGACTTTATATCTCACAATTCTGACTTTATATCTCGCAATTCGACTTTATTTTATATCTCACAATTCTGACTTTATATCTCGCAATTCTGACTTTATATCACTCAATTCTGACTTTATATCTCACAATTCGACTTTATTTTATATCTCACAATTCTGACTTTATATCTCACAATTCTGACTTTATATCTCTCAATTCTGACTTTATATCTCACAATTCGACTTTATTTTATATCTCACAATTCTGACTTTATATCTCGCAATTCTGACTTTATATCTCGCAATTCGACTTTATTTTATATCTCACAATTCTGACTTTATATCTCTCAATTCTGACTTTATATCTCACAATTCGACTTTATTTTATATCTCACAATTCTGACTTTATATCACTCAATTCTGACTTTATATCACTCAATTCTGACTTTATATCACTCAATTCTGACTTTATATCTCACAATTCTGACTTTATATCTCGCAATTCGACTTTTTTTATTTTATATCTCACAATTCTGACTTTATATCTCTGCAATTCTGACTTTATATCACTCAATTCTGACTTTATATCTCACAATTCTGACTTTATATCTCACAATTCTGACTTTATATCTCACAATTCTGACTTTATATCACTCAATTCTGACTTTATATCTCACAATTCGACTTTATTTTATATCTCACAATTCTGACTTTATATCTCACAATTCTGACTTTATATCTCTCAATTCTGACTTTATATCTCAATTCAATTCGACTTTATTTTATATATCTCACAATTCTGACTTTATATCACTCAATTCTGACTTTATATCACTCAATTCTGACTTTATATCTCACAATTCTGACTTTATATCACTCAATTCTGACTTTATATCTCACAATTCGACTTTATTTTATATCTCACAATTCTGACTTTATATCTCACAATTCTTCGACTTTATATCTCTCAATTCTGACTTTATATCTCACAATTCGACTTTATTTTATATCTCACAATTCTGACTTTATATCACTCAATTCTGACTTTATATCACTCAATTCTGACTTTATATCACTCACAATTCTGACTTTATATCACTCAATTCTGACTTTATATCTCTCAATTCTGACTTTATATCTCACAATTCTGACTTTATATCTCATAATTCGACTTTATATATCTCACAATTCTGACTTTATATCTCACAATTCTGACTTTATATCTCTCAATTCTGACTTTATATCACTCAATTCTGACTTTATATCACTCAATTTACTTTATATCTCACAATTCTGACTTTATATCTCACAATTCTGACTTTATGACTTTATATCTCACAATTCTGACTTTATATCTCACAATTCTGACTTTATATCTCTCAATTCTGACTTTATATCTCACAATTCGACTTTATTTTATATCTCACAATTCTGACTTTATATCTCACAATTCTGACTTTATTTTATATCTCAATTCTGACTTTATATCTCACAATTCTGACTTTATATCTCTCAATTCTGACTTTATATCTCTCAATTCGATTTGACTTTATATCTCACAATTCTGACTTTATATCACTCAATTCTGACTTTATTTTCTGACTTTATCTCTCAATTCTGACTTTATATCTCACAATTCTGACTTTATATCTCACAATTCTGACTTTATATCTCTCAATTCTGACTTTATATCTCACAATTCTGACTTTATATCTCGCAATTCTGACTTTATATATTCATCTCATCTCTGACTTTATGACTTTATATCTCACAATTCTGACTTTATATCTCACAATTCTGACTTTATATCACTCA
Source organism: Paracanthobrama guichenoti (assembly GCA_018749465.1). Lineage (NCBI taxonomy): Eukaryota > Metazoa > Chordata > Actinopteri > Cypriniformes > Gobionidae > Paracanthobrama > Paracanthobrama guichenoti. The sequence goes on from CM031963.1 coordinate 34,944,973, forward strand.
ATTCTGACTTTATATCTCACAATTCGACTTTATTTTATATCTCACAATTCTGACTTTATATCTCGCAATTCTGACTTTATATCTCTCAATTCTGACTTTATATCTCACAATTCTGACTTTATATCTCACAATTCTGACTTTATATCTCACTCAATTCTGACTTTATATCTCACAATTCTGACTTTATATCTCACAATTCTGACTTTATATCACTCAATTCTGACTTTATATCACTCAATTCTGACTTTATATCACTCAATTCTGACTTTATATCACTCAATTCTGACTTTATATCTCACAATTCTGACTTTATATCTCAATTCGACTTTATTTTATATCTCACAATTCTGACTTTATATCTCGCAATTCTGACTTTATATCACTCAATTCTGACTTTATATCACTCAATTCTGACTTTATATCACTCAATTCTGACTTTATATCTCTCAATTCTGACTTTATATCACTCAATTCTGACTTTATATCACTCAATTCAGACTTTATATCACTCAATTCTGACTTTATATCACTCAATTCTGACTTTATATCTCACAATTCTGACTTTATATCTCACAATAATTCTGACTTTATTTTATATCTCACAATTCTGACTTTATATCTCACAATTCTGACTTTATATCACTCAATTCTGACTTTATATCTCACAATTCTGACTTTATATCTCACAATTCTGACTTTATATCACTCAATTCTGACTTTATATCACTCAATTCTGACTTTATATCACTCAATTCTGACTTTATATCTCACAATTCTGACTTTATATCTCACAATTCGACTTTATTTTATATCTCACAATTCTGACTTTATATCTCTCAATTCTGACTTTATATCACTCAATTCTGACTTTATATCACTCAATTCAGACTTTATATCACTCAATTCTGACTTTATATCACTCAATTCTGACTTTATATCTCTCAATTCTGACTTTATATCACTCAATTCTGACTTTATATCACTCAATTCTGACTTTATATCACTCAATTCTGACTTTATATCACTCAATTCTGACTTTATATCTCTCAATTCTGACTTTATATCACTCAATTCTGACTTTATATCACTCAATTCAGACTTTATATCACTCAATTCTGACTTTATATCACTCAATTCTGACTTTATATCTCACAATTCTGACTTTATATCTCACAATTCTGACTTTATATCACTCAATTCTGACTTTATATCACTCAATTCTGACTTTATATCACTCAATTCTGACTTTATATCACTCAATTCTGACTTTATATCTCTCAATTCTGACTTTATATCACTCAATTCTGACTTTATATCTCTCAATTCTGACTTTATATCTCAAATTCTGACTTTATATCTCACAATTCTGACTTTATATCACTCAATTCTGACTTTATATCACTCAATTCTGACTTTATATCACTCAATTCTGACTTTATATCACTCAATTCTGACTTTATATCACTCAATTCTGACTTTATATCTCTCAATTCTGACTTTATATCACTCAATTCTGACTTTATATCTCTCAATTCTGACTTTATATCACTCAATTCTGACTTTATATCACTCAATTCTGACTTTATATCTCTCAATTCTGACTTTATATCTCTCAGTTCTGACTTTATATCTCGCAATTCTGACTTTATATCACTCAATTCTGACTTTATATCACTCAATTCTGACTTTATATCTCACAATTCTGACTTTATATCTCGCAATTCGACTTTATTTTATATCTCGCAATTCTGACTTTATATCTCACAATTCTGACTTTATATCTCGCAATTCCGACTTTATTTCTGACATGTTTAAAGTGGGTTTGGGGTTAGGGCTCATGAGGAATCATGTTTTAGATAAATAAAGATAAAATTAAGCCATGTAAGCTATGGACATAAACACAGTGTAATTTTTTCTCTTCTGTTCACAGGAGGGAGTTTGGCTCTGGAGTGATGGAACCAAAATGCACTATCAAATATGGTCGCCTGAAATCCCAGTAACTTTCAGGGATATGAGCACTGCCTTGAGATAAACTTTTACAGTAAGTAACTGCAGTTAATGCTCATAAAATAACATGATAAATGTTCCATCAATCTGAATTGTGTTAGACCATATGTCAGATGATGAGTAGATAGAGAACTTTTTTCCAGTTTGTGTATTCATCACAAAACATAGTTGCTGATTGTTTTCTAGACATCAAATACTAATATTTTTGTGTCTACCATACTAATTAAACTAAAACATTAATTTGTTACATTTATCTGAAACAATTATCTTTTTGTCTTGCAACAGATGGCAACTGGAATGATGACAATTGTTCTGTAAAGAAGCCATTTGTGTGCGTGAAACGAACTAGCATGTGAAAAATCAATGCAGAAGAATCAAGGAACTTTGGCTCATTTACTTCCCTTTAGAAATGTTCAATGGAGGTAATAAATGTGTTTAAAAAAGGTTAATTTTTTTGCTTGTTTTTGTGAATGATAAGTTAATGACTCAATGCCCCCTGTTAAACATCATTTTATCATTTGGGTATCTCTTTTCACATTGACACAAGTTAGAATAAGTCCTTTGGCATCCTAAAATGGATCCTCATATGTTTCTTCGGGTGACTTTTAATAGTGAAACTCTTTCCACACGTGTGCGGCTTCTCTCTGCTGTGGATCCTCTCATGTGTTTTCAGATTTGACGACTGATTGAATCTCTTGTCACAGTGTGAACAACTTGTAAGGTTTTTCTCCAGTGTGAATTCTCTGGTGCAGTTTTAAACTGCCTGCTGTAGTAAAAGTCTTCTCACACTCAAAACATATGTACTCTCTCACACCAGTGTGTATTTTCTCATGTTTATGTAAATTACTCAGCAGTGAAAAAGAATGGAACATGAATGTGGCTTCTCCTTCGTATGAACACTCAGGTGTGTCTTCAGGTGTGATGCCTTACTGAGAACAGTTACTCTCAAGTGTGGATTTTCATGTGTAGTTTATGGTTTGCTGACTGTGCAAAACTCTTCCCACACTGATCACATGCATGCGGCTTCACTCCGGTGTGGATTTTCATGTGTTGATTACGACTTATTTTTTGTGTGAAACGCTTCCCGCACTGATCACATGTTCTATCACATGTTCTATCTGATCACATGGCTTCTCTCCAGTATGAACTTTCTTGTGCCGCTCAAGACATTGTTTGGTTGTGAAACTCTTTCCACACTTGGTTGTAGATTTCTTGGCTCTTCTTTTCTTTATAAATGTCTTTTTAGTCTTTGAGTGACTCAAAGGTTTTCTCCAGGTTTGACATGATGTTCCTCCTCCCCTTCACTCAGTTCTTCACTCTCCTCGTTCTCTTCCATCAGGTCTGAAATTAAAGAAATAAAGGTATAATTTAATTTTCAGTACATCAAAATAAGCAAGAAATATGAAGTGAAAGGACCAGCTAGTAGCTGCTGTGCGAGTAAACCTCACTCCTCTGATCTCAAGAGACGCTCTAGCGACTGATGTTAGAGGTTGCAGCCTTTAGCCTCCTTGTTAGAGCGTCTGACTCTCATGCCGGTGGACACGAGTTCGAGTCCCGCTTGGAGCGGGCCGGTTCGAACAGGAGGGGTTACAATAGCAGAAGTACATAAATGCAAGATCGACCCAATTGGCCCAACGTCTGAATCCAGTGTTGTGGTAGAAGGTTTCCTACATGCTCTGACTTTTCGGTGTGCAAAGTAATTTAATTCCAGTTAGATATTTTTGCCTGTATTTTTCAAATCCTCGAATTTAGGTTGGAAAGTCAATAATTTAAGTAAACATTTGATTGTTCTGTTTATATTTATATTATCTTTATATTTTACTCATTCATTCAGATGCCAATGTCACTTAAAGTTTCCCACTGGCCATTAGCGCGGATCTCATGGTCACAAACTCGTCAGTCTGATTATCAGTCGGAGGTTAGGGCTGCTCGACTATGGCAAAAATCATAATCATGATTATTTTAGTCAATATTGAAATGACGGTTAGTTAACACGATTATTGGTGGGTGATGTGATCAAAATTATTTCATGATATGAGTCATTTTAAATGTCAATGAAATATCACAATTATCGATACCTCACCATAAACTAATACCAGGGGGTGGGCGGTTTTGAATTTGATTGTGCAGGTAAAAATGGGTTTGGGCGGGTGGACAAAATTTGGGCTGGTTTGGGGTCAGTTTGGTGGTTTTCAAACATCTAAATTCTATAGTTTAATTGGTTTATAACAAACTCAAGTGTGCATGTGTTCCATAAAATGAGTCATCATGACACACACAGGCCCAAGCAGAGTCAGCTGGCATTGGTGTTGACATCGCCAACGAGCACGCACTTTCAGCCAGTCAGCGATCAGCAGGGAGACACGCTCATTCATGACAGGTTTTCAGTGAGAAATTGTAGCTGGACATTCAAGTGATTGCTATGCCAAAGTGGCATAAATATACAGTGATGAGTGGGAGAGTGAACCAACTCTCAACACGTGGATTACACCTGTGACTCAAAGACTATTCATGAATATAACTAACTCTAAGAGTACAGTTGAATGACTCGAAGTGAAATCGAATATATGACTCCTGTCCATCATCGTGAGCACACTGGCCTGATCAGGATATCTGCACCTTTTAAACCATCTAGACTGCGCTCTACTCGTCCCAACAGCTGCTGAAAGAGCTTTGAAGCCACGATTCATCAGTTTTGATTGTATTAAGTTCTGCGTTATGTTCTACAAATATGTACTTCACGAAAGACATAACATTACTGTAGTTCTGTCTGAAGTTAAAGCACACCACAAAGGTAAACACATTCTTGTTGTTATTTTTTGTTGTTGCAGGAATATTGTACAGTATGCATCAGTGGATGACCCATATTGGCTGTGGTGTGTGCAGTAGTGTGTGTAATGCCTGCTAATTACGTTGTTTATTCCAATCACATATTGGGCACTTTTTGCACTTAAATTAGTTTATTCTTACTGTTGACATTTGAAAATTATGCATGTGTTTTTCCATGTGTTAAAGTCATTGGTTCATTTTGTGATTTCGTGATTATTTCCACTTGGACATTTTAGTCTTTCATTTGAATGTATTTTCCCTGTTTCGACCCATTTTCCTGGGAAATTTATTTATTTTTATTTTGTCATCATTATTTTGTTTTAAGGAGATAAAATGGTGCTAATCAACCTTGATTGACATGGCAATATAATTATATAACATTATTTTGGCAGTTCAAATTTTGGGCGTTTTTTTTCTTGGATTGGGCAGGTTTTAGTGAGCTTTTGGGCTGGAAATCGTCGACCCAATCTGGCAACACTGGTGATTGCTTCATTCTACCTGTGTGCAAGACTGATGAGTGTATGCACTGTTGGTTCTCTCCATGAATATCTCTGGTATGATGATGTTTATTGTCTAAATGCACATTTTCTCTCAATAAGTGTGATGTAGGTATTTCAGCATTTGATTGTGTTAGTTGTGATGAAGTGTGTTTAACTGTAATACGATTTTTATGAAATTCATCATGGCGCTAATTAGCATCTTATGCTCAGTGTGTATATGAGAAAGCGAGAGAAGCCGATGCCCCGTTGATCCACTGAGGATCTCTATGTGTTTACAGATTAAAAAAACTAGATCTTATCACTGAGTGGTCGTGTGGTCCTTGTGTGTGGGTGTCCAGTCCAGACATGCTACATATACATTAAATATAGACTAATCCTTATTACTTATCCTTTTTGTCGTGTCTTTCCCTTTTTATAAAGACAGAGGACACTAAAGAAGAGTCAGAAACATCAATTCAGGAACGAAAGAACTTGCATCTTTTTAATGCTCACATTACACTTGTATATTCTCTCGAGCACATCACTTCATCACATGACATCACATGACTCCACCCATTCCTTGTGTATTAATGTAATAATGCTTTATACATAACAATCCTCCCCAAAACAGAATGTCCTCTTTTTTTTTCTACATTAACAAATATTTACTTAGACATCTTCAGTCAATTACTGAACTGAGTTGAAATAAAGAACTTAAACTGTCAGATTTCTCAGTCACTCATTTTCTTTTCCTTTTTCTTTTCTTTCTTTTCTTTTTATTTATTTTTACTATAAATAAAGTCTTTTAGGTGGGCGTCTTTCCCTAGTGGGATAACGGCATTCTGTGTTTGACATGGGCTCTGAAACAGATATGTTGGATCCTGGTTCTGGTTGTTTTTCTAAGTTTTGCATCTGCGGAATGTTTTCAGTCTCGGGTGGCGAAGGTCTTTTTGCTGGTGTCAGTGGTGTGTCCACAGTCACTTCTGGAACCATTGGAGAGTCTGAACAAGCAGTGGGTGTGGCAACAGAAGACTCCGGCTCAGTAGCAGATCCCAACAACAGCTGATCCAAGTGTCTTCTACAGGTAAGCTTGTCAGATGTTAGTACAGCGTATGACACTGGTCCGGTTTGAGCTATCACTGTCCCCAATGGTACCCACTTTGGTCCTGAAGTATAGTTGCGTGCCAGAACATTTTGTCCTGGATGGAACAGTCTGCTTTTAGCCTTCATGTCTCTCCTGTGAACTTGCTTCTGTTGCTGACGAGTTACCACCTCCTTGACAGTAGAAGGTCTCAGTAAGTCAAATCCAGAGCGCAGAGGACGCTTCAACATCAGAGAAGCTGGAGAAACCTTTGTTGTCCCATGGCTGGTGTTTCGGTATGACAACAGGAAGTCATTCAGGCAACGCTGAAGGCTCTCTTGTCCTTGTGATGTCTTTAAGGCATGTTTGATGGTTTGAACCATCCTCTCTGCGAGACCATTCGTGGCTGGGTGGTACGGAACTGACTTAATGTGTTGTACCCCACAACATTGTAAAAACACAGCAAATTCTTGTGATGTAAACTGTGGCCCATTGTCAATGATGAGCTGTTCAGGATAGCCAAACCGGCTAAACATTTCTCCCAGTTTCACTACTGTTTTCCCTGCAGTTGTAGAGTGCATAACAGCAACTTCAGGCCACTTGCTGTGGGCATCCACTGCTATTAACAACATCTTTCCTTCAACTGGACCAGCAAAATCCACATGTACACGTTGCCAAGGGATTTCTGGCCAGTCCCACGGGTATAATGGGGCCAGTTGAGGTTCATTTCTCACTTGCTGGCAGGATGGACATGACTTTGCTTTTCCTTCTATGTCCCCCTCAAGACCTGGCCACCAAAAATAACTCAGAGCTATCTCCTTCATTCTCACAATACCACAATGGCCCACATGGAGCTGCTGGAGGACCAGTTTCCTCAACAATGGGGGAATGATGACTCTTTGTCCCCAGAGAAGACATCCTAACTGAAATGACAGTTAATTCTTTCTAGACAGGTACGGCTTCAAGTTAGTGGTGTCCTTAGGCACATGTCCAACTTTTACTATCTCCATGACTACAGACAGAATTGGATCGTTCCGTGTGCATCTTCTCACCTGTGTGGATGTCACTGGAGCCATTGTGACTTGCTCAAAGCAGAAAACCTCTCAGGACATGTCACAGGTAATGGTAGTCTTGATAGATCATCTGCATTTCCGTGTTGCTCTGCCTTCCTATATCTTATTTCATAGGTGTGTGCTGATAACAGCAGAGCCCATCTCTGCATTCGGCTTGCTGCCAGAGAGGGAATACCTGTGTGTGGCCCTGTAAGGATGAGGCTGAAGCCGTGCTAGAATCCATGTGCGGAAGCTTTTATTTGGGAGATCCAGAACAGAGACAGAAACCAGGCAATGAGTCGATAACACTATGGCAGTTCAACAGGTAAACAAGTCCGAGGGATAATCCAGAGGCAGAGATCAGAATAAACAGGCAATGGGTCAACAATAAGGCAATGACTCAGTATAGGAATGAATGCTTGGTAAGGCAGGTTGACTGGCAATACTTTGCAAGGTTTGTTTGGTCAAGCCATGCTTAATATGGCTACCAAACAGGAAGTAGCTGCAGAGTGAACAGATCACAGTTAGAATTCAGGTGAGGGCTCCCTCTGCTGGCGTGGCGTTACAGCTACCCACGATCTCTCCTCAGGCCCATAGCCCTCCCAGTCCACCAAGTATTGGAGCTGACCTCTTCTGCGCCTTGAATCTAGCAGCTCATTAACTTTATATGCTGGTGATCCGTCTACGTCCCAATGGTGGTGGTGGCTCTTGACCCTCGGCGTTAGGGTAGGCATACGGATGGGCCGGTTTGAGGAGTGAAACATGGAAGGAGGGGGAAATATGATCATTAGCGGGAAGCTCAAGCTGGTATGTGACCTCATTGATCGGTCTGAGAATCTTGAAAGGTCCAACATACCGGGGGCTGAGTTTTCTACTGGGTAGTCGCAGCTTGAGATCTCTCGCAGAAAGCCAGACCCGCTCTCCGGGTTGGTAGTGAGGGTGGGGACGATGGCGTCTGTTGGCCTGGAACTCCTGTGCTCTGACTGCTCTCTGTAACTGGACATGGGCGCTGTTCCACACCCTCTCACTACGCTGGATCCAGTCATCCACTGCCGGGACGGATGAGGGTTCGCCTGACCATGGGAACAAGGGAGGCTGGTATCCTACGACACATTGGAAGGGGGTCATGCCAGTGGAAGAGTGAATCAGGGAGTTCTGGGCATACTCAGCCCAAGGGAGAAACTCCGCCCAGCGGAATTGTTCACGACTGCAGTAACTTCTTAGATATCTGCCAATCTCTTGGTTTAAGCGCTCTACCTGCCCATTAGACTGTGGGTGATACCCAGAGGTGAGGCTTACGTTGATGTCCAGGTGTCTGCAGAAGGCTCTCCAAACCCGGGACGTGAATTGTGTTTCCCAAAGGAATTTTGTAGGAGTTGGAGTGTACGAGAGATACAGAGCTACAGAGATACAGAGGTGACCAGAGCTTAGAGATGTGTGGACCCACTGTATGACCCTTTGACGAAGACTTTGTGGTACATAATGTTTATTTGGTGGGCAGCTGACGGGCGGTGGATCTTGTGGATAGGTTTGTCGGATCTCTTCCATTAGGTCCCAAGAGACGGGAGCTATAATGACTGCTGGCGGAAGAATAGGTTCGGGGCAGATATTCCCAGCAGGGGGATCATGGCGTCGGGATAGGGCATCAGCCTTACTATTCTTGCTGCCGGGTCTGTATGTGACAGTAAACTGGAAGCGAGTGAAGAAGAGAGATCACCTCGCTTGACGAGTTGTTCCAGGGCTGCAGGAACCAGTGGGAGGGGATAACGGAACTTAACTGTGACATTATTCAAACCCCTGTAATCAATACATGGGCGTAAACCTCCACCCTTCTTCTCCACGAAGAAAAACCCTGCCGCAGCTGGTGAAGTGGAAGGGCGGATAAACCCAGAATTCAAGGCTTCTTCTATATACTCCTCCATTGCTTGGGTTTCATTACGAGACAAAGAATACACTTTGCTTTTAGGAGGCATGGTGCCCGACAACAAATCAATTGCGCAATCCCATGGCCGATGCGGTGGGAGTTGGGTCGCTTTGGTTTTGCTAAACACCTCAGCAAGATCACGGTAGTAGTCTGGAATCTTTTGATTTGCTTGGTGTCTGGGCTTTCGATGCTGGTAGTGAGACAGGGCTGGACTGTGTTCAAGTGCATACAATGGCTAAGGCAGAATTCAGACCAATGAGTCAGCTCACCATAATGCCAGGAGATAACGGGGTCGTGGACAGATAACCAGGGAAAGCCAAGGATGATGTCATGTCGGGGCGAGTCAATGACGTAGAAAGAAATGGTTTCTTGATGGAATAACCCAATATGAAGTTGTAGGGGTTGGGTCTGCTGAATAATACCATTTCCAATGGGTGCATCGTTGACTGCACTGATCTTGATAGGTGGTTTACAGGATTGAGTAGGAATATTGAATTTGGTGATGAGATCTTTGTGAATAAGGTTCAGGGCTGCTCCAGAATCAATCAGCGCTGTTAAATCAATAGAGATATTGCCAGTAGTTACCTGAACAGGAAAAGTCAATGATTTCATAGGGAGAAGAGAAAACTGGTCAATATTTACCCGGTTGGTAGTCTTGGTTGCTCTCCGGGTCTTGTGGGGACATCCCATGCTAACATGTCCTGCTTCACCACAGTAATAGCACAGGTTGAGCTGCCGTCTCCACTTTCTCTCTTCCTCAGAGAGTCTGGAAAGCCCCAGCTGCATAGGTTCTGGGTTGGATCCTGATTCAGGTATTGCGGTAAACTGAGGAGCATGGAGTGACTGACGTGTGGTCGGGGAGCTTGACCGTGACCACCGAGGAGATCTCTTTTTGGGAGCATTTCTCATCAGGTTATCGATTTTGATCGCAAGTGTCACATAGTCAGAAAAAGAGGAATTCTCACCCTTGCAGGCCAGTTCGGTTTGAAGGTCAGTATTTAGACTTTGTTGGAACACAGCCTTCAGTGAAACATCGTTCCATCCACTCTGCGCTGCAAGTGTTCTGAATTCAATGGCATACTCCGCAGCAATACGGTTGCCCTGAGACATTTGAAGTAGTTGGGTTGATATATCTTTTCCCCCCGCCGGATATTCGAACACCTCTCGTAGCTGACAAACAAAGTGATCATATGATGATCTAAACTTCAAATCAGTCTCCCAAATAGCTGCGCCCAATCGATCGCTTTACCAGAGAGAAGGGTCATTAGGAAAGCACATTTCTTCTCATCAGAATTAAACTTGTCCTTCTGATTGTCAAAATAAATCTCCACTTGGCGAATAAATCCTCTACACTGTTCAGCTGAACCATCAAATTTATCAGGTATAGCGAAACTTACTGTAGGTGGCATGGGTGGAGGAAGGGATCGAATGTAGTGGGTCAGGTATTCGTTGGCAGATTGAAGCTTGTCGAGCTGTGCCTGATATCCTTTAAGCACTTCATCTTGATAAGTGAAAGCTGCTTGAAGCTTCGAAATTTCCGCTGGATTCATGGGTGGCGAAGTATTCTGTAAGGATGAGGCTGAAGCCGTGTTAGAATCCATGTGCGGAAGCTTTTATTTGGGAGATCCAGAACAGAGACAGAAACCAGGCAATGAGTCGATAACACTATGGCAGTTCAACAGGTAAACAAGTCCGAGGGATAATCCAGAGGCAGAGATCAGAATAAACAGGCAATGGGTCAACAATAAGGCAATGACTCAGTATAGGAATGAATGCTTGGTAAGGCAGGTTGACTGGCAATACTTCGCAAGGTTTGTTTGGTCAAGCCATGCTTAATATGGCTACCAAGCAGGAAGTAGCTGCAGAGTGAACAGATCACAGTTAGAATTCAGGTGAGGGCTCCCTCTGCTGGCGTGGCGTTACAGGCCCAAGGATGGTGGTTAAAGGCCGGTGATCAGTTAGCAGTATAAACTGCCTACCATACAGATACTGGTGAAATTTCTGAACACTAAAAATTATTCCCAAAGCTTCTCGCTCAATTTGTGCATACTTGTTGTCTGCTTTGTTCAGCGTTCTTGAGGCAAAAGCTATTGGCCTTTCTTCTCCTGAAAGCACGATGTGGGAAATCACAGCTCCCACCCCATAAGGTGATGCATCACAGGCTATCTGCAGGGGGAGCTCTGGATTAAAATGGGTTAGCACACTGGACTTCACCAGAGCTTTCTTAGCTTCTTGAAAGGTTGTCTCACATTGCTGTGTCCATTCCCATGACTGGTTACTACACAGAAGTTGGTGTAGTGGTTTCAACAGTGTGGCTAAGCCACTGATGAATCGTCCATAATAATTCAAGAGACCTATGAACGAGTGGAGCTGGGTGGTGTTCTGTGGTTCTGGAGCCTCTAGTATGGCTTTTACTTTTGATGGTGCCTTGTGCAGTCCATCAATCACATGACCAAGATATTCAAATGACTGCTTGAAAAACTCAAATTTCTTCCTCACTCTTAAGCCATATTCCTTTAGGCGCTGGAGTGTACCATCCAGATTACTCAGATGCTCCACTTCAGTTTTTCCTGTTACCAATATGTCATCTAAGTAGCACTGCACACCCGACAGGCCACTTAACACCTGGTCCATGGCCCTTTGGAAAAGCGAAGGGACCGATGTGATACCAAAAGGTAGACGCTGGTATCTGAAAAGCCCCTTGTGTGTGACAATTGTCAATAACTCCTTAGAGTTCTCATCGACTTTCATTTATAGGTAGGCTTGACTCAAATCAAGTTTGCTGAACCGCTTCCCCCCTGCCAAGCCAGCAAACAGATCATCAATGAGGGGAAGTGGATACTGGTCAGCAGACAGTACCGGGTTTACTGTGACTTTAAAGTCACCACAAATTCAAATGGAACCATCCTTTTTAAGCACGGGTACTATAAGCGTAGCTCACTCACTGTTACTCACTGGTACGATGACTCCACTGGTTACCAGATCTTCCAGAGCAGCTTCAACTTTTGATCAGATAGCATATGGCACAGAACTGGCTTTGCAACACTTGCCCCTACTGTCAGGCTTGATGTCGAGCTTGGCTGTAATGTCTTTCATCGTGCCCAGTTCATCCTTGAAAACATCAGCATGTTTTTCTAGAACGTCCCTGATCTCAGCGTTTCCCTTTGACACCATCCATACCATTGGCCAGTCCAGTTTCATTGTTTCCAACCATTCTCATCCAAGTAAAGCTGGGTAGTTCCCTTTTACCACATACAGTGGCAGCGTTGCTGACAGACCATTTAATTCCACTTCCACATCCATTACCTCTCTTATAGTCACGGGCTCCCCCGTATATGTTTTCAACACTATATTGGAGGACTTTAAGCAGACATTTTTGAGGGTTTTGTTGTACACAGCATCTGACACGATAGAAACAGCAGCACCAGTGTCTATCTCCATACACCCAATAGCCTTTGGATTCTCCTTCCATGGCTAGAATTTTTAAAGGAACTTCCTCTGAGGAGAAATCAGTGTCATCTGATCTGTGTACTTACAATTTGACTGTATTGTATACACATTCTTCTTGTTCTTTGATGTGCCAGGCATTTTGCTGAATTTTTGTTTTGCAGCCTTTTGTTTTCCTCTGCAAGCATGTTCTATGTGGCCTTTTTTTCCCCATAACTATGGCACACCAGGTGCTTTGCCAGGGAAATTCTGGAATGTGCTCATGTCAGCAGACAATTTATGAACTTTATCTGAGCTTCTGAAGTGCTGTGCTTCTTTAGCAGCAAGTTCCATGCTTACACTTATTTCAGTGGCTCTCTGCAATGTGAGATTACTTTCACTTAAAAGCCTTTTTTGAATGACTTCGCTTCTTAATCCACATACGAGCCTGTCCCTGATGGTATCATTCAAAACATCGCCGAATTCACAGTGTTCTGAAAGTTTCTTCAGTGCAGCCACAAACATAGTAACAGTTCCTCCCTTTTCCTGATTTCTCTTGTAAAACCGAAATCTTTCCGCTATCACCAGCGGTTTAGGTGAAAAATATGCGCTCAACACCTCCACAATCTCAGCATAGGTTTTTTCACAATCTTCTCATCCTCATTGGCATTTGCCTGCAGGAAATATTCGAATCGCTCCGTGTATGAGCTCCATTGTTCAAAATTTTTGTTGAATTGTCCGATATTTCCTATGACTCCAGCCATAATGTCTTTTCGAATCAATTCACAGGCACCAAGCTTGTGTCACGTTCAACTGTTTTCTGCACTTCACTCTTGTATTTGGCAATTCAAACACGCAGAGGTTCTTTCAAACATCCTCGTCGCCACTTTGTCGTGTCTTTCCCTTTTTATAAAGACAGAGGACATTAAAGAAGAGTCAGAATCATCAATTCAGGAACAAAAGAACTTGCATCTTTTTAATGCTCACATTACACTTGTATATTCTCTCGTGCAAATCACTTCGTCATCACATGACTCCACCCATTCCTTATGTATTAATGTATTAATGCTTTATACATAACACTTTTAAACTACAGTTTATTTATTAAATAATGTGAGTGATTTTATCTTTGTCTTTTGTTGTTTAATTAACAATAATTACTGCAGCAGATTTATTAGGCTGTCACATTAAGAGCTAATGCACGTATCCAAGATCCTGTTGTATCCAATATCCAAACAATATCCAATATCCAACCAGAAGGCATATCACCCTGTAGCCCAAGACTGGTTTCCCACTGAAGCTAAGCAGGGCTGAGCCTGGTCAGTACCTGGATGAGAGCTCGACTGGGAAAACTAGGTGGCTGCTGGAAGAGGTGTTAGTGAGACCAACAGGGGGTGCTCTGTGGTCATTAAAAATCCCAGGATGTCATTCGATAAAGAGCTGGGGTGTAACCCCGGCATCCTGGCCAAATTTGCCCATTGACCCCTGTCCATCATGGCCTCCTAATCATCCCCATATATATATATACACACTCACCTAAAGTATTATTAGGAACACCATACTAATACTGTGTTTGACCCCCTTTCGCCTTCAGAACTGCCTTAATTCTACGTGGCATTGATTCAACAAGGTGCTGAAAGCATTCTTTAGAAATGTTGGCCCATATTGATAGGATAGCATCTTGCAGTTGATGGAGATTTGTGGGATGCACATCCAGGGCACAGAGCTCCCGTTCCACCACATCCCAAAGATGCTCTATTGGGTTGAGATCTGGTGACTGTGGGGGCCATTTTAGTACAGTGAACTCATTGTCATGAAACCAATTTGAAATGATTCGAGCTTTGTGACATGGTGCATTATCCTGCTGGAAGTAACCATCAGAGAATGGGTACATGGTGGTCATAAAGGGATGGACATGGTCAGAAACAATGCTCAGGTAGGCCGTGGCATTTAAACAATGCCCAATTGGCACTAAGGGGCCTAAAGTGTGCCAAGAAAACATCCCCCACACCATTACACCACCACCACCAGCCTGCACAGTGGTAACAAGGCATGATAGATCCATGTTCTCATTCTGTTTACGCCAAATTCTGACTCTACCATCTGAATGTCTCAACAGAAATCGAGACTCATTTTTCCAGTCTTCAACTGTCCAATTTTGGTGAGCTCGTGCAAATTGTAGCCTCTTTTTCCTATTTGTAGTGGAGATGAGTGGTACCCAGTCGGCCCATTCTCCTCTGACCTCTAGCATCAACAAGGCATTTTCGCCCACAGGACTGCCGCATACTGGATGTCACGCTCAAAATTGCTTAAATCACCTTTCTTTCCCATTCTGACATTCAGTTTGGAGTTCAGGAGATTGTCTTGACCAGGACCACACCCCTAAATGCATTGAAGCAACTGCCATGTGATTGGTTGATAAGATAATTGCATTAATGAGAAATTGAACAGGTGTTCCTAATAATCCTTTAGGTGAGTGTATACCACCAATGTGCAGCATCCACCTGGATGATGCGATGGCAGCCATATTGCGCCAGAACGTCCATCACATACCAGCTGATTGGTGGGCATTCTGGTGCAATATGGCTGCTGTCGCATCATCCAGGTGGATGCTGCACATTGGTGGTGGTTGAGGAGATTCTCCCTTCTATATGTAAAGCAAAGTATGTATATATGTAGAGTGCCTAGAAAAGCGCTATATAAATGTAACAAATTATTATAAATTATTAATATAATGTTACACACACGCTCTTTCTCAGTGTTTACATTCAAGACATAGTTTACATACTAGACATAGCCGACTGCGTTTATGAGGATACTTACCAAAACAGCATTTCAACATTTTGTGTGTACTAGGCTATTTGACCATATCTGAAGCCCACAGTATACTTCAAACAGTATCACTTCCGTGGCTTAATACGCTTTTAATAACACTGTTTAATATCAAGCATGTCCTGCAGTTTAGCAACAGTCAGACTGCATTTTACATCACTCACTTATTTGTCTGATTTGGATGGTAAATTTGGATTATGGAGGAACGAAAGGAATGATGGAATACAGCAGCGACACAATAATCGATTCACATCAATTATCTTGTTTTCATAATCGTTGGAAGCCAAAATCGAAATTGAAATAGGATTAATTGCATGGCCCTATCTAAGGTTATGACAAGTATTATTTGAATAGGCTGTCAGTGTTCACCGATATTTAAATAGTAGCTCTGTTTAGTCCCCTATAGTCACAACTTAGTTACGGCTCAAACTATAATCAGTGGTTATGATTGAATTAACGTTGCCTATGCTTGCTAAAACCTCAAGCGTATTTCTGTCTAGACCCATGTAATTAATATATCTAGTAAATAATACATTAACCAGAGGTTATGACTAATGAAAATGAGTCTCCTCATGTTTACTACTAATACTTCAGTAGTATTCTCATGCAGTGATTGGGTTAAACAAGTTCATTCTCATGAATAATGCGGTGAACAGCTCAGAAACTGCTGACGTTGATTTGTACAGTCCAGCAGTGGCAGCCAATCACCACTCCAAACTAAACCTCACTTTCCCTCTCAGTCAGTAAACTATGAGTTACGTCAGTACTGACGAAATGGGGGTTTCGCTTAGAAGCCAATCGCCTCTGAAATCTACAAAACGAGCCAATGGCATGAAAATGCCATGGGTCTGCGGAATTTGCATAACGCAACCCCGCCCCACCGCGTGGGTATAAAGGGAGTTGCGTTGCAGACTCGCATTATGTTTCTGCTTCAGAGCCGAGTGTTACTTGCCTTCTGAGCTTCCTCTCTTCAAGACGAGTGTCTCTCCAAGAGTGTCGGTGTTATGGTGCATTCTAGCAAGTTCCGAATTTCCTGTCTGATCTGTGCAGTGGTCTAGCAAGCGTGTGTGTTCTCCCTGGGTGCTTCGGCATTTCTGTAGAGCTTTCTCCTCTCTAAAAGAGCTGCATGTGGCACGTCTTTTTCAAGAAGTTTCGCCCATGCATTGTTTCTGGGTACGGTCGGCTTATTAGTCTGTCTGACGGGCATGAGCGCTGTTTGGCGTGCTTGGGCCTCGTGCACGCTGAGCGCACGTTCATGGATGAGTCATGTTCCCACTGTGGGAACATGGCCATCGCAGTGTTGCGATCGAGACTCCATGAACTCCATTCAGGAGAGAGAGTCCCCTCTACCACACCCCAATCTACTTTCTCCACGAGAGACAGTACTTTGGCTGGTGGTCAGGGCGATCTGAGGGCTTTAGTGTGGGCCAACCCGACGAATATTCCTCTGGCCACACCCCCCTCTAGCACACTGCAACCCATGGTGTTGCCGGGTGAAGGCGCTGGTGTTTCCCGTCCTGGGCCCAGCGTCTCATTCGGGGCGCCACATCACAAGGTGGGCTGGATTCCTCTGGAAATGAAGATTCGGCTGTGCTGTCTCCTCCGGGAGCTCCAGCATTGTCCGAATTTGATCCGGAGCTCACAGTCATGCTTTCCCGGGCAGCTGCGAGCATCGGGCTTCAGTGGAACCTTCCGCCATGTCCGAGCGCTCAAGGCTGGATGACTGGTATCTGGGGACGGCCTGTGCTGAAAGCGCCCGCCAACATTCAGTGCCTTTCTTCCCGGAAGTGCATGAGGAGTTGTAGGAGTCTCCATTGGCTTTTCGCAACCACTCGGCAGACTGTTCTGCCTTTACTGCTCTCGATAGTGGCGCGGTGCAAGGGTACACTGGGGTTACCCCTGTTGGGCATTCTGTTGTGATGCAACTGTGTCCGCAGAGCGCTTCAACAGCGTGCAGGGACCTAAAGCACCTGTCCGAGGCTTGTGGGTTTGCATCTACCTTGGTGGCGGAGACCTACAGAGCCATGGGGCAGGCCGCGTCCGCCTTGAAGAGAGTCTACAGAGAGCGTGTCAATTAAACTCCCCCCTGTAAATTCTGCATCGACACAACATCCACATTAAACCCGTCTCCAGCATGACGACTCCGATCTAAATCCTCTGCAGAGGTGAGAGCAGATCCGTTGCTTGTGAACGAGTTAAACTCTTTCTACGCTCGCTCTGATTGTAATCGCAGCAGCGCGACTACGCCAAGTGACGCGTCAGAGGGAATTACTCAGAGCAGCAACAACCATGTGATTTCTGTCTCGAAGGATGAAGTTCGGAGAGCACTCAAGCGTGTGGACATCAGGAAAGCTGCCGGGCCGGATGGTATTTCAGGCCGTGTTCTGCGGTCCTGTGCTGATCAGCTCGCCAGGTTGTTTATATCTATCTTTAATGAGTCCCTCGCTACATCTGTGGTCCCCACCTCCTTCAAAAAATCCACTATCATCCCTGTCCCTAAGAACAGTAAACCCTCTTGCCTAAATGACTATCGTCCAGTGGCTCTCACATCTATAGTCATGAAGGTCTTTGAGAGACTCATTAAAAACACCATTTGCGCCTTCATTCCTGACACTTTGGACCCTCTTCAGTTTGCCTATCGTCCCAATAGATCGACTGAAGATGCCATCTCTCATGTCCTCCACTCCTCCCTCACTCACATCGACAGCAAAAGTGGGAACTAAGTAAAGCTGCTATTTATTGACTATAGCTCAGCCTTTAACACCATAGTTCCCATCAAGCTAACCTCCAAACTCCTGGATCTCAGCCTGAATCCTTCTCTCTGCCACTGGATTGAGGACTTCCTCACTGGCAGGCCTCAGGTGGTGAGAATAGGCCAGTCCACCTCCACCTCCATCACCCTGAGTGTGGGAGCTCCACAGGGCTGTGTCCTGAGCCCCCTGCTCTACTCTCTCTACACACATGACTGTTTGTCCACACACAGCTCCACCTCTATCATCAAATTTGCTGATGATACTGTTGTCCTGGGCCTCATTTCCAACAATAATAACAACAATTATAATTCTACAGATATATATATATATATATATATATATATATATATATATATATTTACTTTTTTATTCTATTTCTATTATAATTTCCTCCTTGTGTTTTTAACTGTGAATTTGCACTGTCCATGGAGCGGACCTGTTTACATTTCACTGCCGGTTGTATATTCTGTATATAACTGTGTATGTGACAAATAAAACTCTTGATCTTTCGAACAATCTTATGAATATCTGTTTACCTAATATGAATTAAGACCTGCTATGTTGCCAGAATTATAATCACACACTGTTTGTTCGTCGGCCAGAGGAGAACTGGCACCCCGACTGAGCCTGGTTTCTCCCAAGGTTTTTTCCTCCATTCTGGTCCTGAAGGAGTTTTGGTTCCTTGCCACCGTTGCCTCTGGCTTTTGGCTTGCTCAGTTGGGATAACATCACCGATTTCTCAATAGAAAGCTTTTGTAACATTGTACTATACCATTCAAAAGTTTTGGGTCAGAATTTTTATTTATACATTTTTTGGGAAAGAACTTTAAGAACTTTTGGGAAAGAGCATTAAATTGATCGAGTGACAGTATAGACATTTATAATGTTGCAACGGCTTTATATTTCAGTTAAATGCTGTTCTTTTGAACTTTCTATTCATTAAATAATCCTTAAAAAACAGTTTTCAACACTGATAATAATCATAAATGTTTCTTGAGCAGCACATCAGGATATTAGAATGATTTCTGCAGGATCATGTGACTCTGAAGACTGGAGTAATGATGATAAATTCAGCTTTGAATCACATAAATAAATTATTCAAATAGAAAAAAAGTCATTTTAAATTGTAAAAATAATTCACAATAATTACTGTTTTTGCTGTATTTTGAATCAAATAAATGCAGCCTTGGTAAAAACATTTGAAAAATCTTACCGTTTCTAAAACTTTTGACCAGTAGTGTACATTTATTCATTCATTAATGTAGGTTATTTCTTATTTGCTGTTTTGTAACTTTGAACTTGAAACTGTGCTGCGTTTATTTCTGATAATTTGGCATGCCATTTTCATACTCGATACGATTTGCCCACCCAGTTTTATGAAGGCCCACCCGTTTGAACATTTATGGACTCACCCCTGTGTTAGACAGTATTCTGGGTTACTACGTGCAGAGGTTTTTGGTCCAATAATTAGAATCTCTGTTTTCTCTCTATATATATATATATGAGAGAGAGAGAGAGAGAGAGAGAGAGAGAGAGAGAGAGAGAGAGAGAGAGAGGATGATCCACATATGGGCCACTTACAGGGCATTGTAAACACATTGTAATCTTCATCAATCTTTAACAAGCTCCTCTCTGTAATTAAGACACACAGACTTAAGTGGAAACAAGTATGAATATGAGAGACTGACTTTGTATTGAAGAGTTACTTAGGCTATTTTTCATGAAAATGAATGAAAATGTATTAACTTTAAAGTGCAGACAAAATGAAGAGACAGAGACATCAGAAACAAAAGAAATGGCAAGTTTACTTAAATTGAAAGTTACTATAAATATGTTGAATGTTCTGTGATTGTTAATAAAAGATAAACATAAAAATCTGTCAATTTTAGGCCTATGAAATGAAACAAATATTTCATTTTTACTGTAATGCTGAATGGCATCCCCAGAAATTGAAAAATAAAAATCCAATACATAGAGGCATCAGTATCAGTGTTGGTCATATTGGCCTTCATTCATAGTACTTTTGTACAACAAGCATGTAAAAGATACTGTCTTCATGTCTTTAGCATAGTCAAAATATAATGTCTTAACAGCAGTCCATCTTCCCAGACCTCCTCAGACTAAACTAGTCCTGTGACGTCTGAATACTGAGATTCTGCCTGCAGACCAGCACACACAGGAGCGGGTCTGAAATCAGTCTCATACTCATCAAGAAGCAAGGAATAAACCAAACATGAAGAGGCAGAGGAACAGATTGTTGAACGAGTAACAAGAAACTGAGTAAAATCAAGGGTAGATAAAGCACCAGCACAGTGAATATGAAAACAACCCAAATATGAGGATCTGGTTCTCTGGATGTGTGAGACTGATGATCAGAACACAAAGCTGAACAAAATAAGATCCACATGATCACTGACACAATGAGCACTAAAAGAGCAACCAAAAAATGATATAAAATACAAGCAATAATGATACAGAGAAACAAAAATATGTAGAAAGTGATGAAACTCTTTGAAGAGAAAACCTGAGCAGTGTCCAGTGGATATTTCACTGAGAGAATTCCCTCTAGCGCCACCAGCTGGTTCAGGAGGAGACCACAGACTCTTGATGAGGAACATACAATTATAACAACCCAACATGTCCAATCTACATTACAGTTGAGCTCATTTAAGTAAAGTGTAATCAGTATGTAGGGACTCAAGAACAGCTCAATACAGTCAGTGAGGAGGAGGGGGATGATGAAGGCTGAAATACGGTGTCCTTTCCTTCTGTGATGAATTAGATTGCTGGCAGACCAAGCAAGAGTTGGTAGACCTGCACACACACCGATGATGATGAAGATGGACCATCTGACCCTTACCAGGACATCTACCATATTCCAGCGAAATAGATAATTTTCCATATTCCAGTCTGTCAAGTCAAGCTGAAAATATGAATGAGTGGAAAATTAGTATCGGCATGCTGAGCAACTTTCAGAAGTTACAAATCTCATTATATTCTACAACTCAGAATCATCAGACTGAAAATATGAATGAGTTCTCGTCTGTATGATGTGTCAGTTCATATTTAATGACTTGAAGTAAAAAAACAACTTACCTAGACATGTCTTACCTAGAGATATTCTGGAGATTTCTACAGCGCTGTGCTCATGGCATAAGAGCGTTTTCAGTCTTGCTTGATGTCCTCTCGTTCTGTCTGCGTTTTTGCTCTTTCTTCTTTTTTTTTCTACTGCTGGTATCTGGTTGTTGGTTTATCTGCTGGTTTGATCTCAGCTCTCACATCTGAGCTCTGACTGTGGTTTCAGTAAGAAGCACGAATAATATTTACTTAAACCAGCTTTACTTAAATGTTTAACCACTAGAGGTCAGCATAGTTTTGGGGCCCTTTAGAAGTTTTGACATGCTCTGACGTGACTGAGGGAAAATCTTTACAAAATTTACAAAAGAAATATATATATATATATATATAAAAAATTTTATTTAGAATGTAGTTAACAATATAAAGTTAAAGCCAAAGGCACATTACAAAGGCCTATTATATTTTAAATTATCAAAAGATTTGACATTACTATTTTTTAAAAGGAACACGGCAACTTTTTGGGACTTTAGCTTCTTCCCCGTATCCCCCAGAGTTAGATAGTCCATACATACCATTCTCATCTCTGTATGTGCCATAACTCTGTCATAACTCATATTTATGTTAATAATTTCTTATTTACATGTTGTGATGTGTATAGTTACATTGTGTAGTAAGACTGATGGTAAATTAAAAGTTGCGATTTTCTAGACCGATATGGCTTGGAACTGTAGGGACTCTGTATAAGGGAAACGGGTCTATTTCCCTTAGCACTCCTCTCAGAAATTGAAGCCTCTGTGCCTCGATCGCCCCCAGGTGGTTGGTCCCAGTATAGGTCATAAGCCCTGCCCCTCAGCGTTTTCTAATGGAGACGAACTAAACAATCAAATTACACTTTGTAAGGTCCATCCGTTAGCCCAAGGACGGAATCTAACACCTGGTCGAAGGACTTCTGCGTGTTCGCCTTCTCAGCACTTCTGTTGGATTCACTTAATTTATGACCATCGAATTTTAAATCTGACTCCATGAATAATTTGATCTGACTCCAATTCTTTGTAACTTTGTTACATTTGTAACTTAACAGCTGATCTTAAGTTTAGTTGTGATTTAATTTAGATGGTTGATTTCTCTTAGTATCTCTTAATTTCAAATATTCGTTCCTCCATGGGACCCGGAGTCGCTCAGAGGATAATGCTCGCGATTATAATTACATTACCTCACGGACGCAAATGAGTCAGTTCTGAGATTACAGAGGATTGCAGAGTGAACTATTTTACCTTTAAGTGAGTCGCACACGCTTACTCATAACAGAAAGTGTAATTTTAGCAATAGTCACGAGAGCTGTAACTTGATAATAACAGTGACACCCAGAAATCAGATTGTCCCTCATGCTTAGCGCCATGCTCCGGTCATGGGGTCCTCGGTATGAATCTGCCCTGACAGAAAGATTTACGGAAACTCCTACAAACTCCTCATGCGACACTACTAGAGTAATGATTTATGAAAAATACAGAATAAATCAAGATTAACATTTATTTTGGCCAGACAGAACTTAAAGAACATAATTAAACATGAATCCATGGTACACAACTTTCAGCATAAAATATAAAATACAATTAAGTAATATGAAAATAGTTTCAAAGAGTCATATCTGGCACAATACATACAGTGTGTGTGCATGTCTCTTATGACACCGACACAACACTGCATGGGGGCTTCTGTCTACAGAATATTCCCCAATGGCAGCCCTGCTACCCTTCCTTAAATACCCAGACCAGAACAAAGGGTTGTAAATATTTGCAACACAAACACCTAGTTTGGGGGAGAAGATCAGATATCTTTGGAGAGACCACACTCAAAGAGAAACACAATTCTCATATGTTTCAATCTTTCTAACCCTATCAGTGACTTCAGTGATGTTGAGACCATTTTACCAATCGCACTATGACCTTTAAAAGACACCAGACATGAAAGGGATAAAACAATAGATTCACAAGATAAATCATATGTAGTATATCTGCATTCTGGGACTTGAATCAGGGGGAAGGGGGAAAGGGAGGTAGAGAGGGGAGAGGGTTTTGGTCAGGGCGGTGTCCTACAGTTTCTCTGTGAGATCTTCTCTTCAGATTGAGTTTTATTGTTTTAATGCAGGGTGTTGGATCTCAGCTTTTGTCTTAGCAGTAAAACCGCTCCTTACAACTTCAAATATGTCATTGTAGGCAGTTTTTATCATGATGATTTCATTTCATCAGTGTTCATTTTTTAAATGAGTTTAGTTTTAGTTAGTTATTTGATGCTATAAAACCGGGGGTGTGACGTCATGATTGACAGCTGAGATTGACGGTTTCTCTGAGTGAAGTTGTCACTGAAGCACTAATGGACTTTTTCCGGAATTTTTGGGAGGAGATTGGAGCTTTAGCTTTAATTTCTACATTTCCATAACTGTTTATTTCACACAACATAATTCATTGTTCTGCATCTGCGAGAGTGTGGGCAGGCTTTTGATATTGCGCCCTTTACTTCCTGCTCTCTACCACGCAGATTCCGGTCCCAAGATCTCTACTGCGCAGACTCGGTCCCAAATCTGCACAAGCAAAATAAACTTAAGTAAAAGAAAGGAAAGTGAGAGGAGAGTTTTAGATAGCTTGAATGAAACCGTTAACCCATTTTCTCAGATCTTGGTCTGCCACGATATATATATATATATATATATATTTATATTTATATTTAATTAATTAACCTGCAATTTCAAAGTTTCTTTAAACATATGTATCATGTTTGTGAGACAAGTATTCACTAAGTTACAGTTCATTTTCTGAAGAGAATCAGATTAGACTTCATTAACAGAGAGGCTGCAGATCGCGAATCATGTTTGTTTTCTTTATTTTGCAAAAAGCACAACATTTTGTTTTTATTGTGAGTGTACACAAATAAAAGTAGATACTTAACAGATTATAATGATGTATAACATTTGCCTATTTGGCACTGATAAGAAAAAATTTGAGGCGGTTGTGCCGGCTTGATCATCGACCTCTAGGGGTTAAAAGCTTTAAAGGGATAGTTCACCCCAAAATTTAAATTAACCCATGATTTACTCCCCCTCAAGCCATCCTAGGTGTATATGACATTCTTCTTTCAGACGAATACAATCAGAGATATATTAAAAAATATCCTTGCCAATCCAAGTATTTTAATGGCAGTGAATGGGTGCCAAAAATTTGAAGCCCAAAAAAAGTGCATCTAGCCATTATAAAAGTGCTCCTTTACGGCTCCAGCGGTTAATAAAGGCCTTCTGAAGTGAACCGATGGGTTTGTGTAAGAAAAATATCCATATATAAATATTTAAATTAAAATATTTAAAATATCTAGCTTTTGCCACACCACCTTCTGTATTCAACTTAGGAAAAAAATGTAATGCTTCTCTCAGTTCAAAATTCGTACACAACGTCTGACATTATATGTTGTGTCAGTTCCGCTTTTTCTGTAAGTTAAATACGGTCTGGCGTCTACATTTCCTGCCATTCTTGAGAATCCACAGGGGTCAGCATGGGCACCCTGACTGGTCAGCGGCTGTGCCACCCCATATGCAACAAACTGAGATGCTCTGTGTATTCTGACACCTTTCTATCAGAACCAGCATTAACTTCTTGAGCAATTTGAGCTCCAGTAGCTCGTCTGTTTGATCGGACCACACGGGCCAGCCTTCGCTCCCCACGTGCATCAATGAGCCTTGGCCGCCCATGACCCTGTGTCCGGTTCTCCACTGTTCCTTCCTTGGAGCACTTTTGATAGATCCTGACCACTGCAGACCGGGAACACCCCACAAGAGCTGCAGTTTTGGAGATGCTCTGACCCAGTCGTCTAGCCATCACAATCTGGCCCTTGTCAAACTCGCCCAAATCCTTATGCTTGCCCATTTTTCCTGCTTCTAAGACATCAACTTTGAGGACAAAATGTTCACTTGCTGCCTAATATATCCCACCCACTAACAGGAGCCGTGATGAAGAGATCATCAGTGCTATTCACTTCACCTGTCATAATGTTATGCCTGATCGGTGTATCATAAACACAGACTTGTAGCGGAAATAACTTAGCATACTTTCCGATTTACAAGAGGCCTATCGCTGAAACCACAGTCAGAATTTGTGAGCTGAGAACTGCAACCACACCAGATAAAACTTACAACCAGAAACCAGTGGAAGAGCAACACATTCTCACTCTAAAGACATCAAAAACTGAGGCATGGTTAAGTGCTGTGCACATCACTATTGTAGCTCAATAGGCAATTTGTAACTAATTTACAATTTGGCGAACTGGTGGCTAATTCATATAAATTTGTATGATTTCATATGATATTCTTAAGCCACAGTGGTTGTTTAGTGGACCTTTAGTCTGGTTATGAGCAACCCACTTCTAGTCAAAATAACCTTGAATTTGGTTACATGTCATTTTTGCCTAAATAACTTGTGAGATGTTAGTGATTACACCAGTGATTACAAGGTGTTTGGTTTCATTTCTTTGACATGTTCATGTTCTAGATGACTAGTCTATTCTTGGGTTATGGTTACAGCCCAAATTTTGCCTTGTTTTAGGCCTCATCCACACAAAACCAGAGCTTTCCCTATCGAATCCTTTTTCCCCCCTCGTTTCAAGAAATGTCCACGTACACACGAAACCACTTAAACCGACTCAAAACGATGTAATATACATGCCAGGCCAGTGTGTTGTCTCTCACGATAAAATAACAATAAATAAATTTGCTACTTACCAGATGTGTTTTATTAACGCCTATGCCTACCCCAACCCTAAACCTTCCCTTACAATAATGCAAATACAGTAATTAAATGATGCAATATTGATGTGCGCATACCCAGTGCTTTTTGCCACGTAGTTGTATCCCTTTCTAGTCTTTCCCGTGCCGGACGTGGTGTGATGACATCACTGTTTCACAAAATACCGGTTTCATGCACATTTTTTCTTTATTATTTTAAAGATTATTTTCTTTATTTTTATTAAAAGACAATTTTAAAAATGAGAAGCACCCTCCTGATAATGCTGATGTAAGGAGCGGTTTTACTGCTAAGACAAAAGCTGAGATCCAACACCCTGCATTAAAACAATAAAACTCAATCTGAAGAGAAGATCTCACAGAGAAACTGTAGGACACCGCCCTGACCAAAACCCTCTCCCCCTCTCTACCTCCCTTTCCCCCTTCCCCCTGATTCAAGTCCCAGAATGCAGATATACTACATATGATTTATCTTGTGAATCTATTGTTTTATCCCTTTCATGTCTGGTGTCTTTTTAAAGGGCATAGTGCGATTGGTAAAATGGTCTCAACATCACTGAAGTCACTGATAGGGTTAGAAAGATTGAAACATATGAGAATTGTGTTCTCTTTTTGAGTGGTCTCTCCAAAGATATCTGATCTTCTCCCCCCAAACTAGGTGTTTGTGTTGCAAATATTTACAACCCTTTGTTCTGGTCTGGGTATTTAAGGAAGGGTAGCAGGGCTGCCATTGGGGAATATTCTGTAGACAGAAGCCCCCATGCAGTGTTGTGTCGGTGTCATAAGAGACATGCACACACACTGTATGTATTGTGCCAGATATGACTCTTTGAAACTATTTTCATATTACTTAATTGTATTTTATATTTTATGCTGAAAGTTGTGTACCATGGATTCATGTTTAATTATGTTCTTTAAGTTCTGTCTGGCCAAAATAAATGTTAATCTTGATTTATTCTGTATTTTTCATAAATCATTACTCAAGTAGTGTCGCATGAGGAGTTTGTAGGAGTTTCCGTAAATCTTTCTGTCAGGGCAGATTCATACCGAGGACCCCATGACCGGAGCATGGCGCTAAGCATGAGGGGCAATCTGATTTCTGGGTGTCACTGTTATTATCAAGTTACAGCTCTCGTGACTATTGCTAAAATTACACTTTCTGTTATGAGTAAGCGTGTGCGACTCACTTAAAGGTAAAATAGTTCACTCTGCAATCCTCTGTAATCTCAGAACTGACTCATTTGCGTCCGTGAGGTAATGTAATTATAATCGCGAGCATTATCCTCTGAGCGACTCCGGGTCCCATGGAGGAACGAGTATTTGAAATTAAGAGATACTAAGAGAAATCAAAGATCTAAATTAAATCACAACTAAACTTATGATCAGCTGTTAAGTTACAAATGTAACAAATGTAACAAAGTTACAAAGAATTGGAGTAAGATCAAATTATTCATGGAGTCAGATTTAAAATTCGATGGTCATAAATTAAGTGAATCCAACAGAAGTGCTGAGAAGGCGAACACGCAGAAGTCCTTCGACCAGGTCGTTAGATTCCGTCCTTGGGCTAACGGATGGACCTTACACTGACATTGATTATGCATTCAGTTATTGTTGACAGCATAATCACATGACCTGTAATAGGTCATAATCACATAATCCTTAACTCCTGCTCCCTGATTTCTGCTAAATCAGGTAATCATTCATATTCCTGAATCACTATTGCATTTGAGGAATGTAACTGATCTCCATTCAGTTTAGCCTGTTTCCACTGAAACACAATCACTAAAAGCATCTTGTGTTTATGAGAAAGGGACTGGCATGGCTGTTGAGATATTAAAATTGTTAGGTATCACTGGGCAGAAATGGGAGGGAAGACTCAAATGCAGGAAGAGTATTTATTGTAAATAATAATATAACACAAACATAAACAAAACACCTGCGAGGGGGAAAACCAAACTTGAAATAAACTTAAACATCAAGAAAGGAAAACAGGAAACTCAACCGGGAACAGATGATATCCAACATAAGACAACAATCCACGGGACGGGATGGATGGACCAGGGAGCTTGACCCATCACAATGTTCACCATGCTCAGTGCTTATGATCGCTAGTCCTGTGCTTTCTACACCTTCCTGTCCTGTGGTTCCCCCACCTGAACCCGCTCACAAGATGGCCGCCATGCTGTTGTCTTCAGTCAAGATGGCTGCCACACCCATGTCTTCAGGCAAGATGGTCGCCATGCCAGAACCTCCAAGCATCACGGACGCTACGCCAGAGTCTCCAGCTGCCATGGACACCACACCAGAGCCTTCAGCCATCATGGACACCAAGGCAGAGTTCTGAGTCGTCATGAACGCCACATGTGAAACCGGTAAGGTGACCCAATGCAAATGAGACTGGATCCAGCCTGGAGGACACACTGCTGACGTCGGTGCATGCAAGCGGCATCCCTAGATCAGCACCATCCAACCCACAGGCCTCTGCGCTCTCAAGCCTTCCGGTGCCTGCATTGTCTGTCTCAGAGGTTGCTCTCTTGTCCTCTGTTCTTCACGTCACAGCAATTGCCATTTTGTGTGTTTGAGCCACACACTGCTCTCCAGCCCGTGACCACGTCCAGAGTCCAGTGACGTCTCCTGTCCACGTTCAGAGTCCAGTGACGTCTCCAGCCCATGACCAGTGTCCAGAGAGGGCTCCAGCCCATGACCAGCGTCCAGAGAGGGCTCCAGCCACTGACCAGCATCCAGAGATGGCTGCAGCCAATGACCAGCATCCAGAAAGGGGTTCCAGCCACTGACCAGCATCCAGAGATGGGTCCAGCCACTGACCAGCATCCAGCAAGGGGTCCTGTCACGAGTCCAGAGAGGACTCCACCTCCAGTCCTGAGTCCGGAGAGGACTCCGCCTCCAGTCACAAATCCAGAGAGGACTCCGCCTCCAGTTCCGAGTCCGGAGAGGACTCCGCCTACTGTCCCGAGTCCAGAGAGGACTCTGGGCGGGTCATTTGAACTACCTGCGTCGCCATGGTCACTTGAACAACCCCATGGTTCCCTGGACTACCTGCACTGCCGTGGGGGTCTTCGAGCCCGCTTGTACTGCCATAGTAGTCTTCTGCTCTGCCATGGGGGTCTTCAAGCCCGTCTGTACTGCCGTGGTGGTCTTCTGCTCCGCCATGCGGGTCTTCAATCTCATCTGTGCTGCTGTGATGATCTGGTCATCTGCCCGGCCTGCGCCACCCTATTTATCTGCCCAGCCTGCGTGACGCTGGCCACCTGCTTCGCCCTGGTCATCTGCCCAGCCTGCGCAATCCTGGTTATCTGCTCCGCCTGGCCCCCTGCGATGCTTCAGTCTCCAGGCCCCCTGCCGCTCCAACCCTGCCTCCTGCCCACCTTTTGCCCGTGTTCCCTGCCTTGTTGTGTTTGTTTGAACTGCCTGCCTATTTATTGACCCATTGTCTGTACTCTTGACTACAATTGTGGATTACCCCAATAAAACTGTGTTTGGATCCTCTACCTGTCTTTCTGAGCAGCATGTTACAACAACCTAACGCAGGGTTAGTTGTAACACACACAGTTTAAAATTTTCCACACAAGTCAGAAAAAAAATGCACCAAAATTAAAAAATCTTTGGAAGATATCGCTGAACATTTATTTAACAATAACAAAAGTTAATTTCTGGAGTTAATTTTTCATCTCTCTTTTTTGTGTTTATTTAAAATAAGACAAAAATCTGATATTATTATGTATATATTTATGTGTCTATATTATGTGTTTTGAACTCTGCTGTATAGCTGTGTTAGGCGATGTGTTTGTCAAACTTAAAACTTTTTTATTTTTAATTATTACAAAAATGCCATTATTAATAATAGTATTTTATTGAGAAAATAGTTTCATTGAAAAGAATAGTATTGTATTGGCAAAATATTTTAGTTTGTCTTGGATGTTTTTTTGATTTTTGAAGCTGTCATATGGTCATGTTACACTGTGCCCCTCACATGTTACAATGTACCCCACCTATGGGGCATTTAGTCACATTTCACTTCCATTCTTTCAGAGGAAATCAAGAAAAAAGTATACACTGTATTAATGAAACAAAGCCACATATGTGTACTAGACGTGTGAAATTAACGTGGGGAAAAATAAATACTCTGAACCACAAGTGGATTTACACAAACTGAGAAAGTCAAATAGTGTTCAGTTGTGCCCCGTTGTTCCCTATAAACTCAAAGAGGAATGGTTAACAGTTTATTTGTGACAGCACAAAGCAGCAGGCAAAGCAAACAGGCGAGTAGACATACTGAGGTGAGGTGTGTGCTTAATGAGGGTGCAGATGAGGTGCAGGTGTGAGTGATTAGTACTCTGGTGACTGGGTGCACTGTGATTGATTGATGAGAGAGCCTGGCAGATCTCACACATGCTTTATTTATTGAAATGAAACATCACCTTTATTTCTACAGCACTTTATACAATACAGATAGTTTCCAAACAAGCTGGGATAAACAGGAAAGTAATTATTCAGTTATGCAAAGAGAGTTGAGTTGGGTTTGTATTAACTTTAAACATGGACACTGAGAACGGCAGATCAAGCAGAGAGTTAATTTTTCCCTGGTGATTTTCTGTGGCGTTTGAACTTTGTTTTTTACAGAAGCATTTGTCAGTCGGTAAAGTCGGGGCTGTATTTCTTGATTTACAGAAAGCATTTGATACTATAAACCATAATAACCTTTTAAAATGACTCAATTTTAATTTTTCGATTTTAATTTTTTTAAATTTAATCAAATCTTACTGTAATAAGCTAGACTGACTGCCATGTAGTAGTAATAACAACTGATTTTATTCATCACCTTTCTCCAGTATATCCTCGACTGTTAGCGCCCTCACCTGGTAAGGCATCACACATATAACATCTCCCCGTTTTCACTTATAGTTAAGGGTAACAAAACAACTTTAAACAGTCATTACTAACAGTTAGGGGTAACAAACATAACAATATACATTAATTAGATGAGCATCACTAAAGAGTCTCAGGTCATAAGTCTAATCTCATCAGTGGTTTGCAAACTCCTTTTGGATATCTCGCTCCTGTGATGCTGGGTTTAGTAACACTGGACTGGACATTAACACTGGGCTCTGTGACCAGGGACTGGGTATCGATTCCATTACTTCTTCCTCCTGTGGATGGTAACTGGGAAAAGGACTCTTGTTCTGACTCATGGGGGATGCTTTTTTGTTGATGTTCTCTAGTCTGCATCAGATGCACTTCTATTGCGTTGTTGACCATCACTTTCCACAATGTAAGAATGTGGTGCCTCAACCACCATTGCCGGCTTCCACTTGACATCCTCTTGTACCCGCACGTAATCACCATGTTTAAAGGGGTCATATAATAGTACATGCACTTTTACAAGTTGATTGTACGGAAATGTGTGTTGGCAGTGCCTGTACACAACCATCCTATAATGATAAAAATCCATCCAGTGTTTTTTTTTTTTTTTTAATCTCCTTACATGTTTTCCCCTGTCTCAAAACGAGCCGTCTGACACCCCTCCCACGATTGTTAACTGACAGCAGCGTTTCAACACAGACCCGCCCTGAGCTGTCATCATAGTCTGCCATTGTGGATACGCTGGAGCAGAATGGCGTCTAAGCGATTGTGGTGTTCTGTTCTCGGGTGTAATAACGAACACAGCATTCATTTTGATGTTCCTAAATCCAAATCGCCGAGACGCAGAATATTCCCCCCAATCAACGTCAGTGCTTTCATGTTTGTGCGAATCATTTCTCACCAGACTGCTTTATAAACGAGGGTCAGTATGAAGTAGGTTTTTCTAAGAAGCAGCTCCTGAAAAAAGGATCGGTACCAACTATTCGTGTTCCTGCTGCACCTCCAGAAGAAGTGAGTGTAATGTTTTATTAACCTTTATATTGATCTTTGCAAATCACTTGCATGCTTCACGATGAATGCAGCTAAAGTTTACAGGGTAAGTTACATTACGGCTTGCTTTCTATGTATGATGTTCTCAATATAATTATATAATATAATAATCCCACATAACGCATTATGGCACTGGACATAAATATACATTACAACAAATTCTTAGGTGTCCTTCAACTCCTGCTAGAAACACTCCTGTGGTGACCTAATGTCAGTGCTTCACCCCTGACAGCTGTACCGAACACTGCACAGATAACGTTACGCATCACTGACAAGCCCACATTTACCGAAAAAAAGTTTTTCATGACTATTAGCTGTAACATCAATGTGTCAATGAACTAACGTATACATCAGTAAACACACAGCATTCGTATCTCACTACGCTACCCTGCCAGTACATACAAAGATAGATCAAAGTGACATTACATTAACCAACCATTCAGAAACATCCTGTTCGAGCCTTAACTGTTGAACTTCGTTGGGGCCGTCATCTTGTTCCGGGTCCGACTCCGGTTCAAATTGATACGGTTGCACAGATGTGTCCTCAGAGACTCCCGTTGCCATCCTTTCTCCAAAATATACCCTCAACTGTTGTCATGGCAACACTCCACGTGTGTTGTGTCAGAACGCCCCACAGAACAGAGGGGCGGGGTGAGTAAAGCTCATTATCATTTAAAGACACATGCACTGAAATGGCTTGCTGAAAACAGAGCTGTTTTTGACCAGGTAAAATTTGTGTTTTCTTACAATACTAATGAGAATTTTTAATTAAAGTATATTACAAACTTTTCATTTAGACACTAAAGAATCATATTAACTTAAAGAAGCAAAATCAGCTGATGCATAAGCTGGGCCATTATCTGTTATCATCACCTCAGGTATACCATATCTAGCAAAATGCTGTTTACAGGTGTGAATGATGGTTGTGCTTTTAATGTTTTTCACCTTGTCCACTTTTATGAAGTCTGAATAGTAGTCCACAAGTACAATGTACTGTTCAGAATCAAATTCAAAAGAATCAGAGCCCACTTTTTGCCATGGTCTGTCTGGAATGTCATGCCCTATCATGGGCTCCTTGCAGTTTCTTCACCGGAATGTGTTGCACACAGGGCACTTAGAAATTAGGTCAGTAATTTGCATCGGCATGCCGGGCCAGAACATTATGTCTCTCACTAGTTGTTTAGTTTTTTCAATGCCTTGGTGACTGGTATGGAGTTTGTGTAGCATGAATCTTTGTTTACTTTGGGGAATGACGATGCAGTTACCTTTTAGGAGTATGTCATCTTCGACAGTCAGTACATCACGATAATCCCAGTAAGGTTTTGCTTGGTCAGGCATAACATGTTTTTCTTCAGGCCAGCCATTTAGGACAAAACTTTTGACGATGGCCAAAACAGAGTAATTTCTTGTTTCTGTTTTTATTTCCAACAGGTGCAATGGTGCGATGGGCAGTGCAGCAACAGTGCACACATGTATATCATCATCAGCTGTGTCATCTGTGTAAGACTGATAATTTCAGCTTAAAGCATCGGCTATGTGAAGCTCTGTTCCTTTTTTATATGTCACTGTCATGTCGAATTTCTGAAGTTTCAGGAGCATTTTTTGGAGTCTGAGGGGAGTGTCAGCTAGGGTTTTTTTCATGATCATTTCTAAGGGCTTATGGTCACTTTCTACTGTGAAGTCTCTGCCAAATGTGTACTGATAACATTTTTTCACATCCAAATACAATAGCTGCCAATTCTTTTTCAATGTGTGGCCTACACTTCGGTGTTTCAGTAAACACTTTGGAAGCGAATGCTACGGGGCTGTCATTTTGAAGTAACACAGCACCTACCCCACAGCTGAATGCATCCACACTAAGAGTGACTGGTGTTGCTGGGTCATAATATTTGAGAGTGGTTGTTGAGAGACCATCCACTGTAATTCCACAACTTTTGTCATGAGCTTCTTCCCAGCACCATTCTGCAGTCTTTTCTAAAAGGAGTCTTATGAGGGGCTGTGACATCAGAAAGTTGTGGGAGGAATTTTCCTAAATATGTGACCATGCCGAGGTACTGTTGCAGCTCTGTTCTGTTCTGTGGTCTATGCATGTTCCTGACAGCAGCCACCTTTTCCGTGGCTTAAGTCCATCTGCAGTCAGCAAGTGACCCATGTAGCTCACTTCTTTAGCTTTGAATGTACATTTAGTTTTATATTCCTTTCTCTGATGCGCTGCATGACTTTTTCCAGTCTCTTGTCATGTTGCTGCTCATTCTCCCCCCCCAGATCAATATGTCTTCCACAATCACTTCGATACCTTCCAAGTCTTCAAATGTTTGTGACATAATTCTTTGAAACATCTCCCCGGCACAGCTGATTCCAAACGGCAGTCTTTTGTAGGCAAATCTTCCAAAGGGACTGTTGAAAGTGCATTATTTGGAACTCTCTTTGTCCAATTTTACTTGCCAGTAACCAGACATGTGCATTGAGTGTAGTGAATACTTTAGCTCCTGTCGTTCTTGTTACCACCTCCTCAATTGTTGTCATTGGGTAATGCTCTCTTTCAATTGCTGCATTCAAATCCTTTGGGTCAATGCATATTTGGACTTTTTTTCTTTTCTGGTTTCCATATAGTGACCATGTTGACCCAAGCTCCACCACCCTTTCAATGGCATCCAAATTTTCCATCTGTTCCAGTTCTTCCATAACTGTTCCTGAGGGCCACCGGAACTCGTCTGGGTGGATGTATGGAAGGCTGAGCATCTGGTTTGAGTTTGATGTGTTGTTCCCCTTCGATACAGCCTAGTCCTGTGAAAACATCTGCATATCGGTCTTTAATGTTGCTGTGTTGTGATGTAACTGCCGCTACACATTTAATGAGTCCCATCTGTATACACGTTTTTAATCCAAGCAGGGGCTGTACATTATCCTCCAAAATCTGGCATTCAATGTCATAATATTTGCCTTTGTATTCACCTAACAATGGGCATTTGCCTTTGGGTTTCAAACATTGCCCACCATGTGTCATCAACCTTGCTTTTGATTTCTCCATCTTGGAACAGCCTTGAGCATGTATTGACTGTGGAATGATACTGAGACCATTGTGTGCAGCTCGCCTCAGCAGTGCGGAACATTTGAATTGCTTTATGCAAGTCCAAATCAGTTTCTCTCAGCAGCCTGCCCCTGAGGTTGTTGTCACGAATGCCTACTACTATTCTGTCCTCTATTAGGCTGTCACATAATTGTCTGTACTCACATGACTTGGCTTTGGTTTTGAGATCCGTAACGACCTGATCGATGCTTTCACCCGGTGCTTGGACTCTTGAATTGAAAATATGCCGTTCAAATATCCTGTTCTTTTGGGGTTCGAAGTAGTCATCAAATTTTTTTGTTATGACTTTAACATAATTTTTGTCTTCAGTTTCTGCAAACTCTAACGTGTTGTAGATTTCCAGGGCTTCATCACCAATAACGTACAGCAGTGTGCAGCTTTGTATTTTCTTAGCTTTCGTTTTGATGCCCAACGTGATCATGTACAGTTAACATTTTTGTTTCCATTTTTTCCAGTTCTCCGCTGTGTTGCCTTCCAACTGCAGTAGTTGTGGTGGCTTTAGTCCTTCCATAATGGGCTTGAATTCAATACTTCTGACACCATGTAATAAGTTAGACTGAACGCCATGTAGGTCAATAACAACGCGCCCTCACCTGGTAAGGCATCACACATATAACACTTACCCTTCTTCGCAGTCAATTAGTACAAATTGTTCATTATAAGTCTAGTTTATTGTGTCTATCAACTGGTGCTCCACAAGGGTCTGTACTGGGCCCAGTTTTCTTTAGCATGTATATTAAAGGCCCACTGAAGTGCCTTGAAACACGCAGCATTATTCAATGTGTTGATGTAACACATCAACTTGACCTCTGTCCTTCATTCAGTGTAGACATTTTTCACTCTGCTCCCGCTGTGCTCTGGCGCTTTGTTTTTTTGTCCTTCTTTTTCTCGCTGACCCGCTGCTTGCTGGACTCCTGAAAATACTGAAATGGAATTGACAAACTGGTCAACCGCGATCGATAGGATTTTCTCACAAAGGAAGGGTGCCCCGGGAGAACCCACCTGCCCGGACGGGACCTTTGCTGCAGGGTACGTGAGGGACGCATGGAACAACTGGCAAGTCCTGTGCCTGGAGGCTCTGTCCGTGGAGGATGCGGAAGATTTATACATGATTGGATTATTGATGGCGGGGTTCCTATTCTTTGGCTTTGGGATTGCCCTGACCTATCGGAAGATTGGTAAGGCAGCTGCAAGCAAATTCACCCAGCCGCTGTCTGTGGAAATTAAGGAATGCTTCGGGGTTGTGTGTGACCGTTTGAAGGAATTAGATCAGAAAGTGATAGGAATTGAGGAACTGAACCGTAACAACGCAGTCTGGACTGCGGATACGCAGGGTAGAGTGGGCTCCATCGGGGGTCAGATCGGTGAACTTTTACGGACTGTAACCGGTCTGGCCATGAGGCTGGACGTAATGTCTAGGGAAACTGCACAGACCGGACGCGAATGCTGAGGACCAGATCTGATTGATTGTTTATGATCCGGACAAATTACCGAAGATCATCAAATGGATTAAAAAAATTAATTTGCCTGACCTAATTCAACTACCCCACCGAACCTCACTTGTCCCTATCTCTCGGTTGGGCGTTCAGCCTGATAGCTTGGTCTGCTATCTTCCCCTGTGCACTGCCTTATCTCCCTTCAAGGACAAACCATAGAACTGAACTCAAAAACATCTGAAGTTATGGCTAACATTCTCACACAACACAATCTCAGACTCACTCGCACCATACACAACTATCCCAGAACCCCCTCCATCCGTCTGCCTGTCTTTATCTATCTCCTCTCCCACTCCATACAAAAAATCCCATCACGTGACCACGTGTACTGTGTTATGTTATGTTTTGTTGTGTTTGCTATGTAATGCTTGCCAACTGCATTCTTGTATTTCTGGAGAGCGTGTGGCGGCGCCTGAAAAGGCTGCGGCCCGGAGGCTTACTCCAAACTTCATTTCGTTATACTGTACTTGTACATGTGTAATGACAAATAAACTTGAAACTTGAAACTTAATATCTCCTGAAACGGCTCCAGTTTAAGCAGCTTCTCCCCTTTTTTTAAAAACAGCCAATAGCGTTTCGTTAATATCACAGTTTGACTAGAGCCTTTCTGTTTGGTAAAGCCACAGTTTCCTCACAATCTCTAACCGTTTATCATCATAATGTCCTCCATATCACTTTGAAATGCAGCATTCTGTGCAGAATTCAAATGGGTCCAATATGTTTTGTTGTCTGTGCCGACTCGCGTATATGATCCACTCTCGTGTCTCTAGTCTAGACCAGAACCGTGTGTGTGTGTGTGTGTGTGTGTGTGTGTGTGTGTACAGGCTGCACATGTACACTCAACTAAAGGATTATTAGGAACACCTGTTCAATTTCTTATTAATGCAATTATCTAATCAACCAATCACATGGCAGTTGCTTCAATGCATTTAGGGGTGTGGTCCTGGTCAAGACAATCTCCTGAACTCCAAACTGAATGTCAGAATGGGGAAAAAAAGGTGATTTAAGCAATTTTGAGCGTGGCATGGTTGTTGGTGCCAGACGGGCCGGTCTGAGTATTTCACAATCTGCTCAGTTACTAGGATTTTCACGCACAACCATTTCTAGGGTTTACAAAGAATGGTGTGAAAACATCCAGTATGTGGCAGTCCTGTGGGCGAAAATGCCTTGTTGATGCTAGAGGTCAGAGGAGAATGGGCCGACTGATTCAAGCTGATAGAAGAGCAACTTTGACTGAAATAACCACTCGTTACAACCGAGGTATGCAGCAAAGCATTTGTGAAGCCACAACACGCACAACCTTGAGGCGGATGGGCTACAACAGCAGAAGACTCCACCGGGTACCACTCATCTCCACTACAAATAGGAAAAAGAGGCTACAGTTTGCACCAGCTCACCAAAATTGGACAGTTGAAGACTGGAAAAATGTTGCCTGGTCTGATGAGTCTCGATTTCTGTTGAGACATTCAGATGGTAGAGTCAGAATTTGGTGTAAACAGAATGAGAACATGGATCCATCATGCCTTGTTACCACTGTGCAGGCTGGTGGTGGTGGTGTAATGGTGTGGGGGATGTTTTCTTGGCACACTTTAGGCCCCTTAGTGCCAATTGGGCATCGTTTAAATGCCACGGCCTACCTGAGCATTGTTTCTGACCATGTCCATCCCTTTATGACCACCATGTACCCATTCTCTGATGGCTACTTCCAGCAGGATAATGCACCGTCACAAAGCTCGAATCATTTCAAATTGGTTTCTTGAACATGATAATGAGTTCACTGTACTAAAATGGCCCCCACAGTCACCAGATCTCAACCCAATAGAGCATCTTTGGGATGTGGTGGAACGGGAGCTCTGTGCCCTGGATGTGCATCCCACAAATCTCCATCAACTGCAAGATGCTATCCTATCAATATGGGCCAACATTTCTAAAGAATGCTTTCAGCACCTTGTTGAATCAATGCCACGTAGAATTAAGGCAGTTCTGAAGGCGAAAGGGGGTCAAACACAATATTAGTATGGTGTTCCTAATAATACTTTAGGTGAGTGTATATTTTCACTCTATGATTCTTTCTCATCACATTGTTTGATAAGATGATCTAATACACATTCCATAGTTTTGAAAAAAAGAGAGAACTATACAAACAAGCACCTACAATTTTAGATTTATTTTAATTAAGAATAACTTGCTTAGCTGGGAAAACCTCATCAAGTTTAAAAATGCTTGTTTAGTTCACAAGATTTGTTACAGAACAGAGACTCACAACAAGGATGATATTAATAAAACAGGAGAGCTATATGCAGACTGGATGGTGAGTATATCCGAAGAGATGTAAAGTAGAAGAATGGTAAATAGGAATACTGACAGTTTTAATCGTTTAAGATGGATGAGGTCGTGGATAATTCTGTTTATTCATAATTCTGTTAGATCAAACAGGCTTTACATTAGATAGGCATTACTCTGAGATTACTAAACATTATTTTCTCTCCCTCATCCAATACCCCTGAAGTCATAGTTTCATTGGACGCAGAGAAAGCTTTCGACAAGGCTGAGTGGGAATACCTGTTCTTTGCATTAGGAAAATTCGGATTCGACCCCAAATTCATTTCTTGGATTCGACTCTTGTATGCTTTCCCGGCTGCGTTGGTGCACACCAACGGGGTGTCACAGAGCACACGTTAAGGTTGCCCACTCTCACCCTTATTGTTCAATATAGCTATTGAACCCTTGGCAATTTGGCTTCGTAGCCTCGATGCATTTAAAGGCATCACACGCCATGGTAAGGTACATAAACTTTCTCTCTACGCAGATGATTTGTTATTGTATGTCTCTGAACCCATAGTCTCTCCCCCCCATACTATCCATTCTGGATAAGTTTGGCTGCCTATCAGGGTACAAGTTAAATTTCCAAAAAAGCGAGTTCTCATTCTTCATTCGCCTTTAAATTGGCCTTGGATGGGATTAAATATCTGGGGATATTTATCACTAGTTCGCTTAAAGACTTGCATTTTAAGAATTTTACACCACTGATGCAAGTCAGATTTTGCTAGGTGGAATTCCCTTTCCCTTTCTGTAATAGGTCCTGCCAAAGTTCTTGTATTTTTTTCAGCATGTTCCAGTCTGCATTAGTAAATCTTTTTTCACCAATTTAGATAAGCAAATAATAAGCTGCCTCGCATCAGGAAATCAGTCCTCCAGTGGTAGAAATCGCGTTCGCAGGGGCACTGCGGTGCGATCGAAAAGGGTCATTTCACTTTCAAAGGGACAGGGGCTCTAACACCCATCCCCCTCCACCCCACGCCACTGCCTTGGGGCACGCAAAAATTTTGAGCAATCCAATTGTTATCAATAGTACTAAGATTTGGCCTCAATTCAGGAAACAATTCGGTCTACACAAAGTCTCTCAAATCATATGCCAATTTTAAATAATAATTTATTCCCCCTGTCCCTCTCAGACAGCATTTTTGATATTTGGGCAGCTAAGGGCCTTTCTACTCTGAATGACTTCTATGGAAACCATGTGTTCTCCTCTTTTTCTTCCTTCCTAATAGCCATCTTTTTAGTTTTTCCCAAGTGAGACACTTTATTCAAAAGTTATTTCCTTATTACCCCAATCATCCACCTGAATCAGAACTTAATTTAGTCCTCACCCTCGACCCTGGGGCTACCATCTGTGTTAATCTCCCTAACCTCATCTCCGCTTGATTCCCTTAAGCAAACCTGGAAGAAGGATTTGGGCTTTGACATTTCTGAGGACCAGTGGAAAAACATACTTGGTTTAGTTCATTCTTCATATAAGTATTAGTATATGTAAAGTGCTTCACAGAGCCCATTTCACTAATGCCAAATTGGCTAAAATGTTTCCTAACAGAACTGATGCCTGTAACCGATGCAAACAATCCCCAGCTGATCATCTTCACATGTTCTGGTCTTGCCTGATGCTAACAGACTACTGGTCTGATATTTTCAGAACTTTTTCACAGGCTCTTAATACTACCATTGCCCCTAATTCTTTGACTGTTCTGCTTGGCCTTTCCCCGAACCCGGATATACTGGTCACAGCGTCATTACCTTTGCCACTTTGTTGGCCAGACGTGCCAGCCTCACCTCCATCACATGGTGGCTGGATAAGGGATGTTTCGCAATGCATCCACCTTGAAAAAAATTAGGCTTTCTCTCAAAGGATCATTGAGTTCCTTTTATAAAACATGGAGCCCCGTATTGGCTGTTATTGAGGACCCTACCGTGACATCAGAACCACCTGTTTAGACTGCTATGTGGGGAAGAGATTTTTTTTCTTCTTCTTTTTACTTATTATTATTATTATTATTATATTTTTAATGTGTATATACTTTCTCTCTCTCTCTCTCTCTCTCTCTCTTTTGCTCTCTTATTTATTATTATTATTATTATTATTATTATTATTATTATTATTATATTTTTAATGTGTATATACTTTCTCTCTCTCTCTCTCCCTCTCTCTCTTGCTCTCTTATTTATTATTATTATTATTATTATTATTATTATTTATTTATTTTATTTATTTCCTTCTGATGGCCTTAGGGGTGGGTGGTTGGGGTCTATGTTGCTTTTGACCTGTTCTGTTGCTTTTCAATCTGTATTTTTTTCAGACACTTGTTTCATTTTGCAACAGTTGTAACACATTTTATATGTCTGCAAAACAATTTAATAAATAATAAATAAATAAAAAAATTTATCCTAAATGTATTTGTATTTGTTTTTGAAAAAAAAACTAAAAATCTCAATACTCATGGGAATACAAGTGTTCTGCATTTTGAAGTGCACAGCCATGATTGGGAATTACAAACCCGATTCCAAAAGAGTTGGGACACTGTACAAATTATGAATAAAAACAGAATGCAATGATGTGGAAGTTTCACATTTCAATATTTTATTCAGAATACAACATA
Organism: Paracanthobrama guichenoti; assembly: GCA_018749465.1. Lineage (NCBI taxonomy): Eukaryota > Metazoa > Chordata > Actinopteri > Cypriniformes > Gobionidae > Paracanthobrama > Paracanthobrama guichenoti. The sequence goes on from CM031963.1 coordinate 34,986,669, forward strand.
GATGACATATCAAATGTTTAAACTGAGAAAATGTATCATTTTAAGGGAAAAATAAGTTGATTTTAAATTTCATGGCATCAACACATCTCAAAGAAGTTGGGACAAGGCCATGTTTCCCACTGTGTGGCATCCCCTCTTCTTTTTCTAACAGTCTGCAAACGTCTGGGGACTGAGGAGACAAGCTGCTCAAGTTTAGGAATAGGAATGTTGTCCCATTCTTGTCTAATACAGGCTTCTAGTTGCTCAACTGTCTTAGGTCTTCTTTGTGGCATCTTCCTCTTTATGATGCTCAAATGTTTTCTATGGTGAAAGATCTGGACTGCAGGCTGGCCATTTCAGTCCCCGGATCCTTCTTCTACACAGCCATGATGTTGTAATTGATGCAGTATGTGGTCTGGCATTGTCATGTTGGAAAATGCAAGGTCTTCCCTGAAAGAGACGACGTCTGGATGGGAGCAGATGTTGTTCTAGAACTTGGATATACTTTCAGCATTGATGGTGCCTTTCCAGATGTGTAAGCTGCCCATGCCACACGCACTCATGAACCCCATCCCATCAGAGATGCAGGCTTCTGAACTGAGCGCTGACAACAACTTGGGTTGTCCTTGTCCTCTTTAGTCCGGATGACATGGCGTCCCAGTTTTCCAAAAAGAACTTCAGATTGTGATTGGTCTGACCACAGAACAGTTTTCCACTTTGCCACAGTCCATTTTAAATGAGCCTTGGCCCAGAGAAAACGCCTGCGCTTCTGGATCATGTTTAGATATGGCTTCTTTTTTGACCTATAGAGTTTTAGCCGGCAGCGCGAATGGCACGTGGATTGTGTTCATGACAATGTTTTCTGGAAGTATTCCTGAGCCCATGTTGTGATCTCCATTACAGTAGCATTCCTGTATGTGATGCAGTGCCGTCTAAGGGCCGGAGATCACGGGCATCCAGTATGGTTTTCCGGCCTTGACCCTTACGCACAGAGATTGCTCCAGATTCTCTTTGGATGATATTATGCACTGTAGATGATGAGAACTTCAAACTCTTTGCAGTGTTTCTCTGAGAAACTCCTTTCTGATATTGCTCCAGTATGTTTGGCCGCAGCATTGGGGGAATTGGTGATCCTCTGCCCATCTTGACTTCTGAGAGACACTGCCACTCTGAGAGGCTCTTTTTATACCCAATCATGTTGCCAATTGACCTAATAAGTTGCAGATTGGTCCTCCAGCTGTTCCTTATATGTACATTTTACTTTTCCGGCCTCTTATTGCTCCCTGTCCCAACTTTTTTGGAATGTGTAGCTCTCATGAAATACAAAATGAGCCAATATTTGGCATGACATTTCAAAATGTCTCACTTTCAACATTTGATATGTTATCTATATTCTATTGTGAATAAAATATAAGTTTATGAGATTTGTAAATTATTGCATTAATATTGCTTAATAAAATATTGCTTTTTTATTCACAATTTGTACAGTGTCCCAACTTTTTTGGAATCAGGTTTGTAAATTGGATCCTTTACAAAGAAAAAATAAAATAAAATAAAATAAAATGTTAGTCTCTCTGTTTATGCTGAGGTTTACTGCAGTCAGACGGATCTGGGACATATCCAGATCAGGTGGACCTGCACCTAGACACGACCAACTCATTCCTGAAGTGTCAGAGAGACCGTGTCAACTAGACTCTCCCCTGTGAAGGCCTCATCGACATGACATCCTCAACAAACCCATTTCCGGTGTGATGACTCCGATCTTCAATCAGCTGGAACTGGACAAATATTCAGAATATTCCGATCTTATATGAGTTCTGACCTGTAATGTTGCCTGAATCATAATCATACACTGTTTGTTCGTCGGCCAGAGCAGAACTGACTGACTGAGCCTGGTTTCTCCCAAGGTTTTTTTCTCCATTATGTCACTGATGGAGTTTTGGTTCCTCTCCACCATCGTCTCTGTTGCCTGTGGCTTTTGGCTTGCTCAGTTGGGGACACTAAATATTCAACAATACACCGCATGCAGAATTATTAGGCACGTTGATTTCTAATCATATTTTTTTCCAGGCACATTTGACCGATTTCAAACCCCTTTAATCATAATAACTACTATTAATTTTGTATGTAATAATTTATAAGTGATATATAATTGTTCATGAAGGGTGGAAATGAAACACACCTTATATTCAGGTGTGCATAATTATTAGGCACGTCTTCTTTTACAGACAAAATGAGCCAAAGAAGAGATTTAACTGAAAAGTCAAAAATTATTAAATGCCCATGAGAAGGATACAATACTAATACAAGACTAGACACTGCAGATAAGGCATGACCATTGGACAGTGACATGCTCATCGGGTCAGCAGGGTCAGAGAAAAACAGGTGGGAAAAAATAACTACGTTTGGATAGTGCCCCAGACAGCATGGTAACATTGATACAATGTTGAGTTTTGATCCAAACCATCATTTTGGTTAAGATTGAAATTTCAATGTTTAAAGTTTGTTGGATCTGCACTGAAACTGTGATGAAAGTCAACAGCACACATGGGTGGAGACCGTGACATTGAACTAACAGTGATTTAGTTGATGAGCACAAGATCAGTGGGGCGTTTTCAAACCACGATGGGCATTTTCAGTCGCTTTACCTGATTTGCTCTAATCCACTGGGGGCTTGGTTTAGGGGTGGACCTTCATGAGTTTAGCAAGTCTGTTGAAAAATGGTTGAAAAACATCCATTGTAGTTTGAAATTGGCCACTGATTGGTAAAGGCCCATTTTGGTTTAGCATGTGTGCTTCTCAGTACCCTAATTGATGCTTCTTCATTAGAAAGAAAACACAGGTGCATCCTATACAGAAAACTTGTGTGTTGAACCACCTGACATATACAACTTCTCTTGTACAATTTCAAACAATGCTCCATCTACCTTATTATTGCACTTTTCCTTTATTTTGCCTGCTTGTTATTTGGGTTTGATTTGTATTGTTACTGACTGTAATTAGAAACATTTTTTCTACATTCTTAGATAAATGCATCTTGCTTTAGTAATGTTTATTGGGGAATTCCTGAATAAAATTAATTCATCATTTAACAGATTTCTTGAAGAGCAAGAGACATGAACATGAGCAAGTTAAGTCAAGTCACCTTTATTTATATAGCGCTTTTAACAAGTCCAGTTGTTTCAAAGCAGCTTCACATTGTTAACAGAAAAATAAAGCAACAGAATTTGTACAGCCGTTCTGGTGAAACGGTGATGTTATCCAGCTAATTTCAAGTATCATATAGTGTCAATGCGGGCAGATCGGGAATATAGATGAGATTTAGGAGTCCCCAACTGAGCAAGCCAAAAGCCAGAGGCAACGGTGGCAAGGAACCAAAACTCCTTCAGGGTCAGAATGGAGAAAAAAACCTTGGGAGAAACCAGGCTCAGTCGGGGTGCCAGTTCTCCTCTGGCCGACGAACAAACAGTGTATGATTATAATTCTGGCAACATAGCAGGTCTTAATTCATATTAGGTAAAAAGATATTCGTAAGACTGTTTAATGAGGATGTCGTGTCGATGCAGCATTTACAGGGGGAGTTTATTTGACACGCTCTCTGCAGACACTTCAGGGATGTGTTGGTCATGTCCAGGCGCTGGTCCACCATCTGATCTGGATACGGCCTGGATCCGGCTGACTGCAGTAAACCTCGGGATAAACAGAGAGACTAACATTAGCGTAGATGCCATTCTTCTTATGATGTAACGAGTACATCAGGTGTTGTGGGAAGTGTTCCCAGTTCCTGCTGACCTAGTTAATGCAGCCTAACAATCATTTACTGATTTGAATAATAGAAATTGATAATGTTTTATGTGTAAGCCATAGTAAAGAGATGCGTTTTTAGTCTAGATTTAAACTGACAGAGTGTGTCTGCTTCCCGAACAATGCTAGGAAGACTGTTCCAGAGTTTAGGCGCTAAATAGGAAAAGGATCGACCGCCTGCAGTTGATTTTGATATTCTAGGGATTATCAACTCAGAGTTTTGAGACCGCAATAGACGTGATGGAGTATAATGCGTTAAGAGTTCGCTCAAGTACTGGGGAGCTAAACCATTTAGTGCTTTGTAAGTAATAAGCAAGATTTTAAAATGTATACAATGTTTAATAGGGAGCCAGTGCAGTGTTGACAGAACCGGGCTAATATGGTCATACTTCCTGGTTCTAGTAAGATCTCGAGCTGCTGTGTTTTGGACCAGCTGGAGTTTGTTTATTAAGCGAGCAGGGCAACCACCCAGTAAAGCATTACAGTAATCTAGCCTTGAGGTCATGAGCAGGAATGTCACACCGCACACAGCCCATGTCTTCATCCGTCAGTGCTGGAGCACATTTCTCCTTTAGTAGGAGGATGAAGGGGGATGAAGATGGACAATTAAAACAATGAGAAGGACCTCCTGATAAAGCTGACATTGATTATACATTGAGTTATTGTCGACAGCATAATCACCTGACCTGTGCCTTATCTGACTGACATGGCTATTTTATGATATTTAAAGAGGTTACGGTCTACATAAGGTTAATCTGCAGCTTTAAAGGGATTCACTCCAAAATAAAAAAGGTCATCATTTATTCACCCTCAAACTGTATGAGTGTCTTCTGCTGAACACAAAAGAAGTTTAGTAACCAGACAGTTTACGTGTAGCCACTGACATCCATTGTATTTTTTCCTACTATATAAATCAATGGCTACCGTAAACTGTCTGGTTACCAACATTCATTAAAATATCTTCTTTTGTGTTCAGCAGAAGACACTCATACAGGTTGAGGCTGAGTAAATATGACATCATTTTCATGTCAGGGTGAACTAAGGTCAAGATTCAAGATTCAAGAGTTTTTTTTTTTTTTGTTGTTTTTTTATTGTTTTTATTTTTATTTGTATGTGACAAATAAAACTCTTGAATCTTGAACTATCCCTTTAAAGAATTTTTTGTTGAAAAAACTGAAGCTCTTTTATTCTTCAAGATTAATGTGTTATTTGAATGCTATGTAGTTTCACACAAAATGACCAGGGGTCTCATTTATAAAGCGTGCGTATGCACAAAACGGGGCTGGAAACGTACGTACGCCAGTTCCCACACAAAGGTTGTGATCTATAAAAAACAAACTTGACGGGAGAATGTGCGCACCTTTAAGCAAACTTTGAGCCGTGCCTCCGCACATTCTGGAGACAAAGGGTATTGACGACACAGATGGTGAGGTTGTGAACTGAAGTTAGATTGTAGAAAATAACGATTATAAGAATTAATGACATTTAATTTTCACTCTACTTCATACGTTATATCCACATTATCATGAAGATTAAATCCAACAGTGTTATTTGTGCCGACTGTTTTAGGCTATATACATCTAGAAAAATCCAAACGTAATTCAAAATGTATTAAAAAAAATAATAATAATCAGCGCTGCCTTACAGTCACATTGTCCACAACGGGAGCTCAGGAGGAAATGGCGCGACTACATGTGATACAGAATAGCATGAAATGCCCTTTTATTAGAGAACTGCAGAACAGTGTAAAAAGGAAATATTTTCCTTAATGTACATATAAAATAAAATGTCGAAGTCTGCAAATGTCTTGAAGCACAATCGCTAATATTTTCGTCTTAAATTTTTGCCCACAAATTAATTATGTGATTTTGTCAAGGTGTTAATGATCAGTCTATTTGCTAGAAACATATAAATCCTCCGGTGACCCGGGTATGTAATGCTTCATGATGGCACTGCTGGCACTGTTGGAGGATTACGCCAATGAATGAATAAGGAGAGAACGAGTTTTCAGGGACCATGATGATTTCCTGGCCCATGATGATGACTGGCTAATAAGCCGATTTAGATTCCCTAGAGCTGTGCTCTTGGATCTATCTGCTGAATTGGGTCCAGTATTAGAGAGGGCAACACGCCGGAACCATGCCATCCCAGTCCAAATACAAGTCCTCACCACTCTGGGGTTCTTGGCAACCGGCTGTTTCCAGCGGGAATTTGCAGACAGGTAAATTATTTATATAAAAAATAAAAAACTATAAGTAATCCTCAACTTTGTCTCTAAGACCTTTTTGTATATGAAATAATTCTATTGGAATCTATCATCTCACCCTATAGGTCTGGTATATCACAGCCGTCCCTGAGTGCCATAATATATGTCATTTTGAATGGTATATTTAATATGGGTAGTCGATACATCAGGTTCCCCTACACTGTGCGAGAACAGGCCGAAATTAAAATGCCATTTGCAGCAATGTCTGGTTTCCCAAATGTAATCGGCGCAATTGACTGCACTCATGTTGCTATAAGGGCACCATCTGAAAATGAATTTGCTTATGTTAATAGAAGCATGTGCATTCTATTAATGTGCAAATCATATGTGACTCCAATATGACCCTCACAAACATTGTGGCACGCTGGCCTGGTTCAACACGATTCCTTTATCTTGACACATAGCAGTGTAGGGAACAGACTAAATGCAGGCGCAGTACGTGATGGCTGGCTTCTTGGTGAGTTTAACAATATTAAAAAGTAGAAACTGTAACAATTTTGTTTTTAATATAATTATAACCTGAAGGCGACAGTGGCTACCCCCTGAGACGCTGGCTCCTCACCCCATTTTTAAACCCGCAGAGGAAACTCATTATAACGAGGTCCACTCTTGTGCCCGCGCAGTTTTGGAGCGTGCCATCGGCATCCTGAAATGCAGATGGCGTGCTCTGGATGCCTCGGGTGGCAGACTTTTATACCATCCAGCAAAAGTGTGCAAGATTGTCGGGGCGTGTGGTGTTTTGCACAATGTAGCACTGAGGAACGGTATTCCTCTCCCTCCTGATCTCCCTCTACCCCAGCATTACGACCCCGAGCCACAGCTCCCTGGCCGACAAGAGGGATATCAACGAGGTGCAAGAATCCGTGAGGATGTCATGTGGCGTTTGTAAAGAAAGACAAGACTCAAGGTTCATGTTTTAACTGCATCTTTTAATGATTGTGCAATTTCTTGCATCACTTCTCTCATCATCTGCAACCCTGTTGACAGCGTTTATTGTCTCTAGCTGTAACTGCAGGACTGTGTCAGTGAGTACCTGACCACTTTTGGACGTGCCAGACGCAGAAGGGGCACTGCTTTGAGCCGGACGCTGTGCATCTGCATCTGAGAACCCCTCACCCTGAACCTCCTGTTCACCCACAGCTTCAGACTCCGGAAGAACTGGAGGACAAACAATTGGCAACATTTATCCATTTATCACCCCACACACTCAAATGTACAGCGTTAATGTAAACCTTGCTCCCCTGTGGGTTCAGTCATGTCAGTGACTCCCCTCCTTTTCCGACACAATACCACACACGCTGACCTCCCCAATTATAGCCACGATTTTGCTGTCCACTGATGTGAGATCAGCTGTACTTGGGCCCCCACCATTTGCAGCCACGCTCTGGCGGTGGGAGGGCAGTTTTCTCTTTGCCTCCACCTTGAATGAATGAGAATCTTTATTTCACATATTTTACACACTGTAAGCACATGTAAATCAATTTGAAAATCAATATTGCTGTTTATATAGGTATATAGCCTAATAAAACACAAATGCAATATTTGTATACCTTCAGGTCGGACCATTTTTTCTTTAATTCTGCAACTGTCCGTTCTGTCCCAGACACAACTGACGGCAGAAGCAATACTTGGCCACTCGCACTGCTTCTTTTTATTAGTGACCCCACTGCTGTGGCCACCAAATAACATCTCCACCTCCCCTACAAGTGTTTCAATCTCAGTGTCTGAGAAATTACGTTTCTTTCCTCTTTTCTCACCTGTCGCCATTATTCAAAGTAACAGAAATACACATTTTCACTTTATTGGATTAATTAATTGGCGGGTCGCATGCCAGTTTTCCAGGTATATTTGGGATTCCACTCTCATTATGCCGATCAGCAATCATGAGGTGATCTGCATTGGTTAAAATTATGGTTAAAAATGGGCGCGTACAGGGCGGGATATGAGGCTGGTTCACGTACGCACATCTGTGGGTGATCTGTGATTTATAATCATTGCTTACAGGTGTGCGTACGCACAGTTTTATAAATATGAATATTTTTTGGCTTTTGGGCGCACGTAAACTTTTAGTAGGGATCCTACGCACAGTTTTATAAATGAGGCCCCTGAGATGTGTGTACTGGTCTACGGTCATGCTCAGAGGTGTTCACAGTGTGTGTGTGTGTGTGTGTGTGTGTGTGAGTGTGTGTGTGTGTGTGTGTGTGTGTGTGTGTGTGTGAGTGTGTGAGTGTGTGTGTGTGTGTTTGTGTGTGTATTTGTGTGTGTGTGTGTGTGTGTGTGTGTGTGTGTGTGTGTGTGTGTGTGTGATTTGAATGCAAAGTAGTTTCACAGAAAATGGTCTGAGATGTGTGTACTGGTCTACGGTCATGCTCAGAGGTGTTCACTCCTCTACACCTGCCTGAAGTGTTCACTGATCCGAATGACCGTAGTCAGCAGCTTCAGGTGTGTTTGATTAGGGCTGGAGAGAAACTCACACACACACACTCACACTCACACACACACACACTCACACACAAACACACACACACACTCACACACACAAGAGGCAGTGGTCTGAAGCTGAACCGCTGGACCACCTGTAGTTATAACCACATCAGACTTCTGAAACTAGTTTCATCTTTAAAGGTTGTGATGCTTTTGTCCTATTGATGTTTATATCTTTTTGTCACTGATTGTGGTAAACTGTTAAATAAAATAAACTGAAATTTCCAAAGGTATATTACCATTGATTATTTTTGATCATTTCAGTATTGATTGATCATCAGTGATGTAGAATCATAGTGTAATGCTGATCCTATAGCATTATTTCACCATCGATCAACATTAAATGCAGGTGCAGACGTGATATTGAACTAACATCAGGTCATAATGTTGAATTGAATCTGAATGTTGAACATTGTTTCAACAGTAACTGAGGGTGTAAAAGTGATGTTGAAAAACATTCAGTAAATCAGTTTCCAGTAAATGAGAACGTGTTTGTGAATCTGAGCTTAAGAGATGTTTACTTCAGCACAAATTCCATTCAGACTTTCAATTTTATTAAAAGAAATTGGGGAAATGTGAATCAGATTTACTTAGCATTTAGAAGAATTATTTTAACCATTTTAATTGAAGTTTTACACTCAGGCAATCAAAATCAGTTGTTTTAAACCCATCATCAGTGTAATTCTTCACACTCACGGCCCTATTGATAAAATGCACTTTAACAAAACAAAGATGAAGTTTGATTTTATTTATTACCCTTATATTCTGTGGAAAAACTGAGATGGAATAAGACAGATATTTATATAATAATAAGGATTCAGTTTTAGTTCAATTAAATACTAGAGTAATCCTTTATAATATGAAGATCAAGACACTTGACTTTATTCATGATGATTTGATCCTTTGAATATGTTTTCTGTATGTGAATTTCTATTATTGTGAATGGGACTTTTATTTTGGTGTGGCGTCGTGACGTCATAAGTGTGCGCCGCACTCCTGCGTCTGTGATTCTGCTGAAGAAAGGTTTGTGTTTTTAATCATTTAAAGTGTTTAAATCAGTACAACCCATTCAGAGGGTCATATAGAGAACTGTGAAATGTATTATTTTTGAATGTAAAATGATCATGTATTAATAACATGAATGAACATGAGTTTTAGTGTGGCTCCTGTTCATTATTCCCAAACACAGAAGAACTCCTGCTGAAGCCCCTGAGATCACGCACTGTTCTCAGCATGGCGTTTATTAAAGAGGAGAGGGAAGACGTGCAGATTGAAGACGCATTCAAACATGAGGATACCGAGGAACAAACAGGTGTGCTTCATTCTCAAAGTCCTTCTTCACTCTTTATCTGTGTTTATAGACGCAACCCGTCACAGAATCCATGATGACACTTAACATGAGGAGAAACAATACAGAAAAAGCTATTTTGTGTAACATCAAACCCAATATCTACCTCTGAATTAAAAACAACAAAAATCATTATCTTTATTAAATTAAGCAACCGTATCTAACAAATACATTATTTTACCAACAACAAAATGTGAACTGTGAGTGATCAACTTTTATTGTCTAAAAATAAAAATCTTTTAAAAATGGCCCAGGCATCCTGATGAAAACACCTTTACTCTTCGAAGTGATGATGACTTTTAAAAGGAAATTAAAAACCACTTTATTCTTTTGAGAAAGAAATGCCGTTTTTAACGTTTGCCACATTTCTGATGGCATGAAGCTGACACTATTCAACACTGAGCTGTTCTGCAGAGCTGATCGCCGCCGTTGGTCCCGTGTGTTTCACTCCTGCCTGTGTGAAGTTTCCCAACGCAAAACATCGGCAAAATAGTCTCAAGCATTTGTGCTGTAAAAACTTTTTGTTTGCGCTGATATTAAAAGATAATTTATAGGTCATTCTGAGGTCTAATTTTTTTAAACCGTAAAGTGTCTTTTATTTGTATGCACTCAAAGCGGAAAATTAAATAAATAAAAAAACATTAATAAACGCTTTATAAAATAAAGAGAACAATTTGTGCGAACTTGCCTCACATGAAAAACATGTCTATAGAAAACATATTTTAAGTATATAATTTGATTATGTAGGCTATACATGTGACACCAGAGGTAGCCTCATTCGTCCCTCTGGGCTCATTATCCTGGTAATCGTCCATGTGAACGTCCTTTATGAGCTTGCTCCACCCCTGAGCTTCGTATCCTAAAGACTTGAGCAACTTTACAGGAAGACTGCCTTTATTGAACATGTCTAAAAATACGAATCAGCTCTGAACTGTGCTCGTTTTAGTTTAGTCTCTGCCACAATTAACAAATCAAGCAACAGCCCAAAAGCATTACTTAAAAAAGCTCACCAAACCTCCATCCCATGATGCTCTAGCTTCAGATGACTTTGCTGTTCCTTCCTGAATTACTTGCTGTCCACCGGTGTTTCGCTAATGATGCTATGAAGTGTAGCTATTTGCCAAATCTATCTGGCCAGTCCCTGACTTTCTTTTCACTGACTACTCCATCCTCTGTCTCTGAGTTAATCTTGAACTCCAACTCTTCATCCTGTCGACCTCGATCATCAAATTTGCTGATGATACTGTTGTCCTGGGTTATAAACCTGTTTGCACATTATACTCTTATACATTTGTTAACCACATATTTATAAGTCTACAGTTTACTCACTGCACAGTCTACTTCAATTACTTTATTCCACTTCTTTATTCTTATTTTTTACTTTTTTTCTTCTACTTGACTTGATTATTTATAATTCTACAGATACAAAATATAGTTTTATTAATGTATTTCTGAAGTGTGCTTTGAATGCTTTAAAAAGGAGTTAAATCTTAGTAGACTTATTTATTTATATATATATATATATATATATATATATATATATATATATATATATATATATATATATATATATATATATATATATATATACTTTTTTATATCCTATTTCTATATAATTTCCTCCTTGTGTTTTTAACTGTGAATTTGCACTGTCCATGGAGCGGACCTGTTTATATTTCACTGCCGGTTGTATATTCTGTATATAACTGTGTATGTGACAAATAAAACTCTTGAATCAATTGAACTGTGTTATACTACCACTGACAATTGTGACCGTTAACAAATTTACACATCTTATGAGCAAAATATATATGCAGGAGTATAATTCTCAAAATATATCAGTAGTAGACCATTTAAAGAATATATGTACAAAATATGATAGTTCTATCTGTTAATTAAGGTGTTTTACTTGCTGCTTTTTGTAGTAGTCTGGGAAGACATCTTCATCTAGATGTGCAAGCAGGAAGCAAACCGATCTGGTCATGTGACCTCTTACACTAGTCACATTACATTGACATTTACATTTTAATTAAGACAATCAATTTTATCATTTAAAAGTTGAATTTCTTGCCCAAAGCCAACAACAACACTTTTTTAGAGCTGTCAGAAATAAGAAAAAAAGACACGGTCACAATTGTGACCGGTGGGATCATGGGTACTTTACATTAGTAATATATTTTCAATAAAATCTATTTAATTAAAATGTAGGATTACTATATAAAAGTCTACTAAGATTGAACTCCTTTTTAAAGCATTCAAAGCACACTTCAGAAATACATTAATAAAACTATATTTTGTATATTTTTGCGGTAGTAAACTCTTTCAATGCAGTAAAAATCACTTTAAGTATTAGTGGTATTTAGTATAGTTTATAAGTGCACTGAAGTAGAAATATACTTTTAATTGGTGTATAACTTTTAGAATATTATTTAGCACAAAAAGAAAAACATTCTACAAATGTACTTGTAAATGCTTGTATTTAAGTTCAAGTATACTTTATTTTTACCTGGGTGTCTTTGATACGGTCTTCCATGAATGATTTATATCTTGCCTTTCGGATGTGAGCATTTCTGGTGCTGCTCTTTCTTGGTTTTCTCTGACAGACAGTTCTACATTTCAGTACAGGATTTTTGACCACATACTGTCCCCCTGAAGCAAGGTGTCCCCCAGGGATTCGTTCTCAAATCAAATCAAATCACATCACCTTTATTTATATAGCGCTTTTTACAAGTCCAATTGTTTCAAAGAATTTGATTCGGCTGTACAATCGATCCGGTGAAAACGCTGATGCTATCCAGCTAATTTCAAGTATCATATAGTGTCAATGCGGGCAGATCGGGAATATAGATGAGATTTAGGTGTCCCCAACTGAGCAAGCCAAAAGCCAGAGGCAACGGTGGCAAGGAACCAAAACTCCTTCAGGATCAGAATGGAGAAAAAAACCTTGGGAGAAACCAGGCTCAGTCAGGGTGCCAGTTCTCCTCTGGCCGACGAACAAACAGTGTGTGATTATAATTCTGGCAACATAGCAGGTCTTAATTCATATTAGGCAAATAGATATTCATAAGATTATTTGAAAGATTGGAGTCGTCACGCCGGAGACGGCTTTAATGAGGATGTCGTGTCGATGCAGCATTTTCAAGATTCAAGATTCAAGAGTTTTATTTGTCACATACACAGTTATATACAGAATATACAAACGGCAGTGAAATGTAAACAGGTCCGCTCCATGGACAGTGCAAATTCACAATTAAAGACACAAGGAGGAAATTATAATGGAAATAGGATAAAGTACTATATATATATCTGTAGAATTATAAATAATCAAGTCAAGTAGAAGAAAAAAAAGTAAGAAGATAAGCATAAAGAAGTGGGATAAAATAATTGAAGTAGACTGTGCAGTGAGTAAACTGTAGACTTATAAATATGTGTTTAACAAATGTATAAGAGTATAATGTGCAAACAGGTTTATAACAGGTTGTTACACAGTAACAACGAGAACAGAAAGTGCAGTGCAATGTCAGTGTATCGATGTTTATCCTGAAGTGAAGTCACGAGATGTTAAGTGACTGAGTTCAGGAGTCTGATGGCCTGGGGGAAGAAGCTCCTCCTGAGTCTCTCAGTTTTGGCCATCAGGCTTCGGGAAGCGCTTACCAGATGGCAGCAGCGTGAAATGAGGGTTTGCAGGGTGATTAGAGTCCTTGATGATCTTAGTAGCTCTACCTTTGCAGCGTTTGGTGTAAACGTCCTGCAGAGACGGGAGAGCTGACCCTGAGATACGCTCGGATAAGCGCACGACTCTTTGCAGGGCTTTGCAGTCATGACTGGTGCTGTTCCCATACCACGCTGTGATGCACTGAGTTAATACACTTTCTATCGCCCCTAAATAGAACGTTTTCAGGATAGCTGGTGAAACCCTGAATTTCCTCAGCTGGCGCAGGTGCTACAGTCTTTGCCTGGCTTTTTTCACCTGTGTCTGAATGTGAGCAGTCCAGGTCAGGTCCTCAGAGATGTTTACTCCCAGGTACTTGAAGCTGCTCACTCTCTCTACTGGTGACCCATTGATCATGAGAGGGGAGTATGTCCATTGCTGTCTCTTCCTGAAGTCCACAATCATTTCTTTGGTCTTGCCAACATTCAGAGAGAGACAGTTGTCCTGGCACCATGATGTTAGATGCTCCACCTCGTCCAAGTATGCCGTCTCGTTGTTGGAACTGTTGTCCTGGGCCTCATTATCATCAGCAAATTTGATGATAGAGGTGGAGCTGTGTGTGGACAAACAGTCATGCGTGTAGAGAGAGTAGAGCAGGGGACTCAGGACACAGCCCTGTGGAGCTCCCACACTCAGGGTGGTGGAGGTGGACTGGCCTATTCTCACCACCTGAGGCCTGCCAGTGATGAAGTCCTCAATCCAGTGGCAGAGAGAAGGATTCAGGCTGAGATCCAGGAGTTTGGAGGTTAGCTTGATGGGAACTATGGTGTTAAAGGCTGAGCTATAGTCAATAAATAGCAGCCTTACGTAGTTCCCACTTTTGCTGTCGATGTGAGTGAGGGAGGAGTGGAGGACATGAGAGATGGCATCTTCAGTCGATCTATTGGGGCGATAGGCAAACTGAAGAGGGTCCAAAGTGTCAGGAATGAAGGCGCAAATGGTGTTTTTAATGAGTCTCTCAAAGACCTTCATGACTATAGACGTGAGAGCCACTGGACGATAGTCATTTAGGCAAGAGGGTTTACTATTCTTAGGGACAGGGATGATGGTGGATTTTTTGAAGGAGGTGGGGACCACAGATGTAGCGAGGGACTCATTGAAGATAGATGTAAACAACCCGGCGAGCTGATCAGCACAGGACCGCAGAACACGACCTGAAATACCATCTGGCCCAGCAGCTTTCCTGACGTCCACACGTTTGAGTGCCCTCCGAACTTCATCCTCCGAGACAGAGATCACGTGATTGTTGCTGCTCTGAGTGATTCCCTCTGACGCGCCACTTGGCGGAGTCGTTGCGCTGCCGCCGCGTTACAGTCAAAGCGGCGTAGAAAGAGTTTAACTCGTTCACAAGCAACGGATCAGCTCTCACCTCTGCAGAGGATTTAGATCCAAAAGAGCAGATGGACCTCAGACCCTGCCACATGCGCCGCAAATCGTTGAGTTGGAAATGAGACTTCACTCGGTCTTTGTAACAGAGTTTTGCAGCTTTAACTGCACGTCTGAGAGCATAGCAGGACGATCTGTATTCAGTCATATTCCCCGTTAGGAGACCGGCGTTGTAAGCGGCAGTGCGTGTTCACTGCAGCGCGGATTGAATTGTCCACCCACGGTTTCTGGTTTGAGAAGAACGTTATTGTTATTGTTTGCGTGGCTTGCTCTGTAAGCGTGTTGATGAAGCAAAGCGCCACATCTGTGAACTCGCTGACGTTAGATGAACTCGCCCGGAACATGTCCCATTCGACGTCTTCAAGAGCTGCCTGTAGCGCGGTCTCTGAATCGGGGGACCAGCGCTTAACTTCCTGAACGAGCCTTTATCTGTATTCAGGTGTGAGGAAAATGGCGACATGATCTGATTTGCCAAAAGCTGGAAGTGAGCAAGCTTTATAGGCGTTCTTAAACAGAGAGTAGCAATGATCCAGTGTGTTTGCTCCTCGTGTAGGACAGGAGACGTGCTGATGAAAGTTTGGCAGGACTTTCTTTAGGTTAGCTTTGTTAAAATCGCCCGCGACGATGAAAGCAGCATCGGGGTGTTTGTTTATGACGCCGCTGGCAACATCATGAAGGCCAGATAAAGCCAGCCCTGTGTCTGCCTGCGGTGGAATGTAAACAGCGGTCGCGACGACCGCAGAAAACTCTCTCGGCAGATAGAATGGGCGGCAGATGATTGTTAAATGTTCCAGATGAGGCGAGCAGGACCGCGAGAGAATGGTGATGTTCCTGGGATCGCACCATTTCTTGTTGACCATGAAGCATACTCCACCGCCTTTGGATTTACCGGCCTCGGCTGTTCTGTCCATCCGAAAAACAGAGAAGTTCTCCGACGGCGTCACAGCTGTGTCCGGGACGCGGCGTGAGCCATGTTTCGGACAAACAGTAGATATTACAGTCTCTCATGTCCCGTTGAAAACTTATCCTGGCTCTAAGATCGTCCATCTTATTCTGCAAGCATTGGACATTTGCTAGAAGAATGCTAGGGAGAGGTGGGCTGAATGCCCTTTTTCTCAGTCTGTTGCGGATCCCTGCGCGTTTCCCACGGTGTTTCTTGATTCTTCGCTGTCGGCTCTGGCCATTGTTCAACTCTGCGTTCCGAAGGATCTCAGATGGCCACAGAGGATCGGTGAAAGTGTCCTGAAACAGTCCGGTGTAGAGGTAACCAATGTCCAAAAGAGTTTTGCTGTCATAGTAGATCAATGCAGTTGATAAGTTTGTAAAGATTGAGAGTAAAAGAAAGTAAAATAGTAAATAAAAGCACAGTCTTCGCGGAGCGACCTGAGTGGCGACCGAACACGGCGGTGCCATTTTGTTTCGCGCCGCCGTGGGGGGAGTTTATTTGACATGCTCTCTGCAGACATTTCAGGGATGTGTTGGTCATGTCCAGGCGCTGGTCCACCATCTGATCTGGATACGGCCTGGATCTGGCTGACTGCAGTAAACCTCGGTATAAACAGAGAGACTAACATTAGCGTAGATGCCATTCTTCTTATGATGTAACGAGTACATCAGGTGTTATGGGAAGTGTTCCCGGTTCCGGCTGACCTAGTTAATGACCTAATTATTGAATACGTTTCTCCTTCTATTTCTGTTTTTAAATCTAGATTAGAAATCGAGCCTTTCCTGATTATGGATTAGTAACTGATATCTCATTATTTTTACTTATTTTTATGATTGTTTTATACAGCACTTTGGTCAATGTATGCTGAATTTTAATGTGCTCTATAAATAATAAAATGTGCTCACTTGCTTACTGATGACATCCAAATATACACTGTCTGTACACCCGCTCTATCTGCCCAAACCAACAAAATCTCTGCTTGTGTGCATAAAATAAAAGATTGGCTTAATTCAAATTTTCTGAAAATTAACATGGACAAAACAGAGATAATTTTTATTCGAACTTTGTCACTCACTAGCAATATTACTACTGATTTCACCGGTGAGTTTGCTGGTTCTCACATCAAACCATCAAGTACTGTTATCTAGGTGTTATTTTCAACTCTATTCTTTCCTTTCAGGGATAGTTCTTTTTGCGTGAACTATCCCTTGTAGACAAAGAGTTGTGAGGTTCTGAGATTACAGGTTACACCTTTTTGGTTTTTTAGTGGGTATAGGATCTAGCATGCATGTTGGATTTGATGTTTCACGTGTCTGTTTTTGTGCCATTTAAACTTGTGTTTTTGTTTCTTTTTACCCTAGACCTGATGATGCTAAAAGAGGAGAGTCAAGAACTTAATGAAATGGAAGAGAAAAATCAGCATGAGAAATGTCATTATTTTACGATTGGGGAAAAATCTTTTAGTTACTCACAGACTCCTAAAACCGAAACTACAACCCTTAAAATCACTGAAGAGAGTCATTTCACCTGCCAACAATGTGGAAAAAGTTTCAGTCGAAAAGACAGCCTTAAAGTCCACATGAAAATTCACACGGGAGAGAAGCCTCACACCTGCGAACTGTGTGGGAAGAGCTTCTCACTAAAAGGAAATCTTAAGACCCACATGAGAATTCACACAGGAGAGAAGCCTTACACCTGCTCTCACTGTGGAAAGAGCTTTAACCAGAAGAAAATCCTTACAGCCCACTTGAGGTTTCACACTGGAGAGAGCCCTTTCACCTGCCAACAGTGTGGGAAACGTTTCACACAAGAACAAAACGTTAAACTCCACCTGAAAATCCACACTGGAGAGAAGGCGTTCATATGCCCTCAGTGTGGAAAGAGTTTTACACTGAAAAAAAACCTTGATGACCACTTGAGAATTCACACCGGAGAGAAGCCTTTCACCTGCCAACAGTGTGGAAAGAGCTTCTCACAAAATGGAAATCTTAAAATTCACTTGAGAGTTCACACCGGAGAGAGGCCGTTCATATGCTCTCAGTGTGGAAAGAGTTTTAAACAGAAAAAAGAACTTAATGTCCACATGACATATCACACTGGAGAGAAGCCTTACACCTGCGAACTGTGTGGAAAGAGCTTCAAACAAAAAGAAAGTTTTAAGACTCACATGAGAACTCACACTGGAGAGAAGCCTTACTTCTGCCTTCAGTGTGGAAAGAGCTTCACGATGAGAGACCAGCTTAAGGTTCACATGAGGGTTCACACTGGAGAGAAGCCTTACACCTGCAAACTGTGTGAGAAGAGTTTCTCACTAAAAGGAAATCTTAAGACCCACATGAGAATTCACACAGGAGAGAAGCCTTACACCTGCAAACTGTGTGAAAAGAGCTTCAAACAAAAAGAAAGTTTTAAAATTCACATGAGAGTTCACTCTGGGGAGAAGCCTTACACCTGCCCTCAGTGTGGAAAGAGCTTCACGATTAAAGATCAGCTGAAGGTTCACATGAGAGCTCACACCGGAGAGAAGCCTTACAAGTGTCTTCAGTGTGAGAAGAGTTTCTCATATCACTCAAACCTGAAACAGCATTTGAAAACTCATTCTGGGAAGAAAATGGTGTTTTCCTCAGTTTGACATTTAGGGACAGGTTTAGAGACATTTCAGCATCAGGGCATTCAGTCTGGAGAAAGACTATTCAGTTGTGATCAGTGTAATAATATCACACATACACATGAAATGTCACGTAAATGTGACACCCTGTTTGTGTATTTTCTGAATGGAAAATGTGGATCTTTTTCAAATCAAGGCTTACGTTCACCCCACAGCTGAGCTTCATCTGATTGTCCACCTTCATGACCACTTATTTTATTTGTTATATTACTTTATTTTTATTTGTTATTTATTATTATCTTTTAGTTATATCCTTACCTTGAACCTTTTTACTTTTGTGCATATTTACACCGGTGGCCACACTTGACAATCTTCTTTCCAGTAGTTTCACATATTAAGACGTTGAGGCCCTTTAATTTAGACTCTTTAGAGGTGTTGCTCATTGTCATATGTTGGTTGACTTTTTTTTTTTTTTTTTGAATGTGTTGTAAAAGGGGGACATTTTCAGAGACCGCTCCTGTTAGGGACAAAACAATAAACACTGGGATTGTACCTGGAAAAGGAGTACTTTCCACACATATGAAGAGAAACTTAGAGGATGTTGGTACTGTTTGTTTCAACATGTAAAGTATGTGAACCCTTTTGAATTGGTTGTTTTTCTGCATTAATTACTCTGATGACATTTTATGATCTTCATCAAAGTAACATAGTAAGTCAATGTGCTTAAGCTAACACACACTTTTTTGTTTTGTTTTATGAAATGTGTTAAATAAACACTTTCATTACTTGCATTAATTTGACAGTCAAATCTCCTTATTGTCTTTTATTTGTTGCATTAAGTATACTTCACTTTTTACACATACGCAAGGGTCAGCATTACGTATATAGTTAGATTTTTGTAACCGTGCGTACTCTGTACTGGGTTGTAATGTGTGGCGAGAGATTTCTCAAAACTGTGCATGCATCGAATGCCTGTGTACATACATAGTGTTCTTCAGTACTATGCAAGGCTGTGCGTTTGAATGTGCGTGTAAAAAAACGAGGTATACTTTCGGCTCTAGTTGCTTGCTTACTATTGATTGCTTTAGTCCAGAGCACTGTTGCCTAGTTGCTCATTCTGCTAAACACTGGAGCCTAAAGTTCTGTTGTTTGATTGTGACATGCCCCAGTTTACAACTTTGCCATCATACAGTTACCTTGTTTCATACAGTTATTCTTGTTATTCTTCTGAATTGTTTGTTTTCTCTTCTTATTTGGGAACTGTAGGGAAGTGAGTGCCATTTTTATTTTGTAAACCCCTGTTTTCTCCTGGTTTGTGGCTAGGCAGGGAGTAAGAAGTTAACTACCAAGGTAGACATCTTTTGTTTGTTTTTTTGGCATTGTTCCCTTCTGAAGTCTTTGTTTCCCTCCTAAGCTGTACTCTTTATTCAAAAGAAACCTGGCTATATTTTGCTAACCTCTAATAAATCTGTTAAAAAGGATCTTCTTGTGGTGCTGGGGCAGGGCCCAGACAAATGCTCTTTAAACCCTTAATTTTGTTACGTTCTGCTAAAAGGAATTTTAGCATTCCTTATGCAATTTATGCAAAATGGCGCCGCTGTGTTTGGTCGCCGTTCAGGTCGCTCCGCGAAGACTGTGCTTTTATTTACTATTTTACTTTCTTTTACTCTCAGTTTTTACAAACTTATCATCTGCATTGATCTACTATGACAGCAAAACTCTTTTGGACATTGGTTACCTCTACACTGGACTGTTTCAGGACACTTTCACCGATACTCTGTGGCCATCTGAGATTCTTCTCAACGCCGAGTTGAACAATGGACAGACAAGTCAACGGCGAAGAATCAAGAAACACCATGGGAAACGCGCTGGTATCCGTAACAGACTGAGGAAAAGGGCATTCAGACCTCCTCTCCCGAGCATTCTTCTAGCAAATGTTCAATCCTTGGATAATAAGATGGACGATCTTAGAGCCAGGATAAGTTTTCAACGGGACATGAGAGACTGTAATCTCTACTGTTTGTCCGAAACATGGCTCACGCCCGCGGTCCCGGACACAGCTGTGGCGCCGTCCGGAGAACTTCTCTGTTTTTCGGATGGACAGAACAGCCGAGGCGATTAAATCAAAGGCGGTGGAGTATGCTTCATGATCAACAAGAAATGGTGCGACCCCAGGAACATCACCATTCTCTCGCGGTCCTGCTCGCCTCATCTGGAACATTTAACAATCATCTGCCGCCCATTCTATCTGCCGAGGGAGTTTTCTGCGGTTGTCGCGACCGCCATTTACATCCCACCACAGGCAGACACAGCGCTGGCTTTATCTGGCCTTCATGATGTTGCCAGCGGCATCATAAACAAACACCCCGATGCTGCTTTCATCGTCGCGGGCGATTTTAACAAAGCTAACCTAAAGAAAGTCCTGCCAAACTTTCATCAGCACGTCTCCTGTCCTACACGAGGAGCACACACTGGATCATTGCTACACCCCGTTTAAGAACGCCTATAAAGTGCGGTCACTTCCAGCGTTTGGCAAATCGGATCATGCCGCCATTTTCCTCACTCCCGAATACAAACAAAAGCTCTTCCAGGAACCCCCGGTGAGGCGGGAAGTTAAGCGCTGGTCCCCCGATTCAGAGACCGCGCTACAGGCAGCTCTTGATGAACATGTCCCAGTCGACGTCAGAGCGAGATCAGCTGACGTCAGTGAGTTCACAGATGTGGCGCTTTGCTTCATCGACACGCTTACAGAGCAAGCCACGCAAACAATAACAATAACGTCCTTCTCAAATCAGAAACCGTGGGTGGACAATTCAATCCGGCGCGCAGTGAACACACGCACTGCCGCTTACAACGCCGGTCTCCATTCAGGGAATATGACTGAATACAGATCGTCCTGTTATGCTCTGCGGTGTGCAGTTAAAGCCGCAAAGCTCCGATATAAAGACCGAGTGGAGTCTCATTTCCAACTCAACGATTACGCGGCGCGCTATGGCAAGGTCTGAGGTCCATCTGCTCTTTGGATCTAAATCCTCTGCAGAAGCGACGCTGATCCGTTGCTTGTGAACGAGTTAAACTCTTTCTACGCTCGCTTTGACTGTAACGTGCGGCAACGCGACTCCGCCAAGTGGCGCGTCAGAGAAATTACTCAGAGCAGCAACAACCACGTGATCTCTGTCTCAGAGGATGAAGTTCGAGAGCACTCAAGCGTGTGGGCGTCAGAAAGCTGCCGGGCGGATGGTATTTCAGGCCGTGTTCTGCGGTCCTGTGCTGATCAGCTCGCCGGGTTGTTTACATCTATCTTTAATGAGTCCCTCGCTACATCTGTGGTCCCCACCTCCTTCAAAAAATCCACCATCATCCCTGTCCCTAAGAACAGTAGATTCAAGATTCAAGAGTTTTATTTGTCACATACACAGTTATATACAGAATATACAACCAGCAGTGAAATGTAAACAGGTCCGCTCCATGGACAGTGCAAATTCACAGTTAAAAACACAAGGAGGAAATTATAATAGAAATAGGATATATAAATATATATATATCTATATATATATATATATATATATATATATATATATATATATATATATATATATATATATATATATATATATATATCTATATCTGTAGAATTATAAATAATCAAGTCAAGAGAAAAAAGGTAACAAATAAGGATAAAGTGGAATAAAATAATTGAAGTAGACTTTGCAGTGAGTAAACTGTAGACTTATAAATATGTGGTTAACAAATGTATAAAGAGTATAATGTGCAAACAGGTTTATGACAGGTTGTTACACAGTAACAACGAGAACAGAAAGTGCAGTGCAATGTCAGTGTATCGATGTTTATCCTGACGGGAAGTCACGTGATGTTAAGTTCAGGAGTCTGATGGCCTGGGGAAGAAGCTCCTCCTGAGTCTCTCAGTTTTGGCCATCAGGCTTGGAGCGCTTACCAGATGGTAGCAGCGTGAAATGAGGGTTTGCAGGGTGATTAGAGTCCTTGATGATCTTGGTAGCTCTACCTTTGCAGCGTTTGGTGTAGGCGTCCTGCAGAGAGCGGGAGAGCTGACCCTGAGATGCGCTCGGATAAGCGCACTACTCTTTGCAGGGCTTTGCGGTCATGACTGGTGCTGTTCCCATACCACGCTGTGATGCACTGAGTTAAAACACTTTCTATCGCCCCTAAATAGAAAGTTTTCAGGATAGCTGGTGAAACCCTGAATTTCCTCAGCTGGCGCAGGTGGTACAGTCTTTGCCTGGCTTTTTTCACCTGTGTCTGAATGTGAGCAGTCCAGGTCAGGTCCTCGGAGATGTTTACTCCCAGGTACTTGAAGCTGCTCACTCTCTCTACTGGTG
>CM031963.1:35014559-35047059 GCA_018749465.1 Paracanthobrama guichenoti
AAATAAATACCTAGGGTTGTGTTTGTTTTCTTCTAAGAGAGTCGAGAAATAAGCAGATCTAGCAGTTTTTACGGCCTTTCTGTATGCGATCATGCTCTCTTTCCATGAATTACTTAAAAATCTCTAATTTTGTTTTCTTCCAGCTGCGCCCATTTTTCTGGCTACTGTTTTAAGGGCCCGGTGTGCTCATTGTACCACGGCGTTGGACTATTTTCTTTAATCTTCTTTAAGCGCCGGGGAGCAACTGTGTCTAAAGTGCTGGAAAAAAAGAGAGTCAATAGTTTCTGTTGCAAAATCGAGTTCCTCTAGGCTATCTGGGATGCTGAGGAGATGAAACTGATGAGGAAGATTATTTAAAAAGCAATTTTTAGTGGCGGCAGTGATAGTTCTGCCATATTTGAAGCGAGGGACGGCTTTGCAGCCTTAGCTAAATTAAGTATACATGATACTAGGTAATGATCTGAGATGTCGTCGCTCTGCTGCAGAATTTCAACGGTATCAACATTTATTCCATGTGACAATATTAGGTCTAACGTATGATTAAGGCGATGAGTGGTCCTGACACATGTTGCCTTACTCCAATAGAGTTTAGAATGTCTCTAAATGCTAATCCCAATGCGTCTTTTCATTATCTACATGGATATTAAAATCACCAACAATTAGTACTTTATCTGCAGCCAGTACTAACTCGGATAGAAAGTCAGCAAATTCTTTGATAAAGTCTGTATTGTGCCCTGGTGGCCTGTATACAGTAGCCAGCACAAATGTCAAACGGGATTTATCAATTACACTACATAATGCTACATAAAGCACCAAAACTTCAAAAGAATTATATTTGAAACTAGACTTCTGAGTAATACTGAAGATATTATTATAAATTACAGCAACCCCTCCCCTTTACCTTTCAGACGCGGCTCGTGTTTATAACAATAATCTTGGGGGTGGACTCATTTAAAGTAATGTAGTCATCAGGTTTTAGCCAGGTTTCTGTCAAACACAGCAAATCTAGATTATTATCTGTAATTATATCATTAACAATAAGTGCTTTTGGGGAAAGGGATCGAATATTCAGCAACCCGAGCTTTATCATTTGATCATCTGTATTATATCTGTTGTTTATTCGTTTGACATCAATTAAGTTTTTACTGTTGAATGGTCTTGATGTTTTTTTGTATTTACTAATTCGGGGAACAGACACAGTCTCTATGTGATAATATCTAGGTGAAAGAGTCTCTATGTGTTGGGATTTATCTGACTTCTGTAACGGAGACAGCTAGCAGACGGTCGGGTAAGCCAGTCCGTCTGCTTCCTGACCTGGGCCCCAGTTAGTCAAGGTTTAGCTTTAAGACTATATGCCAAATTACTAGAGAGAAGAGCAGCACCACTCCAAGAAGGATGGATGCCGTCCCTCTTCAACAGGTCAGGTCTGCCCCAAAAGCTTTTCCAATTGTCTATGAACCCTATGTTATTTTTAAAGAATCCCTAAATATTTTATATAGTTTATGATCTCTATTTGCATTTTTAATATTTCCATATAATTCATGTGTATTTTCTAACCAATGCACATCAAAAAGACTTCCCCTAGAACACCTAGAAAAACCTCAGGCTGCTTATGTCAACACTTTGCTTGCCTTGTGCTCACATGTGCTCTGCTCTGCTCTTTTGGAATTTTTATTTGATATAATTCTCTGTTGTTTAAACTGCTAAATATAACTTACTCATCTTCATATATTGTCTAATATTGCCTACCACATTAAATCTGACATCACTAGCTTTTAATCTAAATCACTATCACACGTTAGCTTTTCGCTAGCCTGTTAGCTTGCCATCTCTGCACCCGGGTCTCCTGTTTTCTGAGTTCATTAAACAACTCTTTGCAGGGCTTTGCGGTCATGACTGGTGCTGTTCCCATACCACGCTGTGATGCACTAATAATACACTTAGAGAGTTAATACACTTTCACTTTTTTTTAAGAGTTAATACACTTTCTATCGCCCCTAAATAGAAAGTTTTCAGGATAGCTGGTGAAACCCTGAATTTCCTCAGCTGGCGCAGGTGGTACAGTCTTTGCCTGGCTTTTTTCACCTGTGTCTGAATGTGAGCAGTCCAGGTCAGGTCCTCAGAGATGTTTACACCCAGGTACTTGAAGCTGCTCACTCTCTCTACTGGTGACCCGCTGATCATGAGGGGGGGGAGTATGTCCGTTGCTGTCTCTTCCTGAAGTCCACAATCATTTCTTTGGTCTTGCCAACATTCAGAGAGAGACAGTTGTCCTGGCACCATGATGTTAGATGCTCCACCTCGTCCAAGTATGCCGTCTCATTGTTGTTGGAAATGAGGCCCAGGACAACAGTATCATCAGCAAATTTGATGATAGAGGTGGAGCTGTGTGTGGACAAACAGTCATGCGTGTAGAGAGAGTAGAGCAGGGGACTCAGGACACAGTCCTGAGGAGCTCCCACACTCAGGGTGATGGAGGAGGTGGACTGGCCTACTCTCACCACCTGAGGCCTGCCAGTGAGGAAGTCCTCAATCCAGTGGCAGAGAGAAGGATTCAGGCCGAGATCCAGGAGTTTGGAGGTTAGCTTGATGGGAACTATGGTGTTAAAGGCTGAGCTATAGTCAATAAATAGCAGCCTTACGTAGTTCCCACTTTTGCTGTCGATGTGAGTGAGGGAGGAGTGGAGGACATGAGAGATGGCCTCTTCAGTCGATCTATTGGGACGATAGGCAAACTGAAGAGGGTCCAAAGTGTCAGGAATGTAGGCGCAAATGGTGTTTTTAATGAGTCTCTCAAAGACCTTCATGACTATAGATGTGAGAGCCACTGGACGATAGTCATTTAGGCAACACTTCCCATAACACCTGATGTACTCGTTACATCATAAGAAGAATGGCATCTACGCTAATATTAGTCTCTCTGTTTATCCCGAGGTTTACTGCAGTCAGCCGGATCCAGGCCGTATCCAGATCAGATGGTGGACCAGTGCCTGGACATGACCAACGCATCCCTGAAATGTCTGCAGAGAACATGTCAAATAAATGTAAATGCTGCATCGACACGACATCCTCATTAAACCCGTCTTCAGCGTGACGACTCCAATCTTTCGAATAATCTTACGAATATCTATTTACCTAATATGACTTAAGACATGCAATGTTGCCAGAATTATAATCATACTGTAATGAATATCTAGCCCCAGGGGAAATGGTGCGGGATTTATGCATGCGTTTAATCGTGTTATGATCAAACATGCACAGATCCGCACAGAGGGGAATTTTGATATTAACAATTGATTAAAACGAATTAAAACAATTATTAATATCTAGGGCTTAATTCAACTTTTAGAAATTTCTTTAATTCTAGGATTG
Source organism: Paracanthobrama guichenoti (assembly GCA_018749465.1). Lineage (NCBI taxonomy): Eukaryota > Metazoa > Chordata > Actinopteri > Cypriniformes > Gobionidae > Paracanthobrama > Paracanthobrama guichenoti. The sequence goes on from CM031963.1 coordinate 35,017,932, forward strand.
AGTTCAAAGGACGGATAATTGTCCACCAAAATATCTGTCTTTTAATAACTCTTAAACAACGTTTCTCTGGCCAGGAGAAATATCTTTCTTTTAATTTGTAACAGGGTCGGTTCACCGTAAAAGTGACCTATGTATGAGCAAACCAAGCGCAATCACGTGTGAATATATATATTTTAATAAAATCAACAAACAATAAACAAACATACACAAATTAACTGAAAGCAGGAAGGAGAGAGAGGGAGAAAGAGAGAGAGAGAGAGAGAGAGACAGAGCAACGGTGATATCGACACAACCTATGAGCATAAACAAGGAGTCAGTCCAGCTTATTGGTATAAGCTCAAAACTTTATAACGACAGCTTATGGATACTTGCATATGTTTCCTTGGTGGTGAGCTTGTGTGTTTAAGGGAATTCCGCGATCCGGTCCGTGTTTCGATCTTGCCGGGTGGTTCCTTGGAGTCCGCGGGAAATTCAACTTTGGTTCCTTTGTGTGATGAGATCCGTTGGAAGGTGGCGAAGAGGAAGAGGAAAGCAAGAAGGAAGAGAGAAGACGAGAGAGCAGGACAGAGAGCGAAGGAGCCGGACAAGAGGCGAAGGACCAGAGAGGAGGCGCAAGAGAGACAAGAAGCCGTCTGTGGCCCATTCTTAAAGGCCGCGACGGGGCACGTCTCTTTGGTCGGAACAGCCAATCAGAGCGAAGGAACTCAGAAGCTGGAAATCTCCCTTTGTCTTGGGTCTCACCTCATTAACATGTTTTATGACTCTCACAAATGGGCAGACTTGGGGTTTTTTGGGTATGCAGACTTTGGGGTTTTGGCATGAAAGAAAGCAAAATAGCATCATAGCACCCCACAACCCGCCTAGCTGGCCTACAAATTGCGAGACAAAGATTTCGAGACCAAACATGGGGGTTTTAACCCAAGAGTTACAGGAATGGCGAGAATTGACGCCATCTTTCCTTAAGCCTTCGCTGGCTATAAGTTTCTAACCTATCAAAACACATCTAAAATGGTTATAACAAAAAGCATGCATACATACAGGGAAGAGTACACCTAAAATGAAGAATAACTAAGTTAACAGTCATATGATCTGTTCGGATGTCCTTTGGTATGTGTGAGGTGGGGGGCTGGTTTATGACGGTGAGCAGCACGAGCATGGTTTGTGTCCTTTTAGCACCGTTAACCTGTCAGTCTGTAGACTTCACGGCGCCGGTCTTGCTTGAGTCATTATAAATAATCAAAGTATTGGTCCGTTGATCATTTATGAGCGCCGTCCATACGCTACAATACACTGTTTGTTCGTCGGCCAGAGGAGAACTGGCACCCCGACTGAGCCTGGTTTCTCCCAAGGTTTTTTTCTCCATTCTGACCCTGAAGGAGTTTTGGTTCCTTGCCACCGTTGCCTCTGGCTTTTGGCTTGCTCAGTTGGGGACTCCTAAATTTCATCTATATTCCCGATCTGCCCGCATTGACACTATATGATACTTGAAATTAGCTGGATAACATCACCGTTTCACCAGAACGGCTGTACAAATTCTGTTGCATTATTTTCCTGTTAACAATGTGAAGCTGCTTTGAAACAATTGGACTTGTTAGAAGCACTATATAAATAAAGGTGATTTGATTTGTTTTGAAGAGGGTTTACTGTTCTTAGGGACAGGGATGATGGTGGATTTTTTGAAGGAGGTGGGGACCACAGATGTAGCAAGGGACTCATTGAAGATAGATGTAAATAACCCGGCGAGCTGATCAGCACAGGACCGCAGAACACGGCCTGAAATACCGTCTGGCTCAGCAGCTTTCCTGAAGTCCACACGCTTGAGTGCCCTCCGAACTTCATCCTCCGAGATCACGTGGTTGTTGCTGCTCTGAGTAATTCCCTCTGACGCAACACTTGGCAGAGTCGCATTGCCGCGGTTACAGTCAAAGCGAGCGTAGAAAGAGTTTAACTCATTCACAAGCGATGGATCAGCTCTCACCTCTGCAGAGGATTTAGATCCAAAAGAGCAGATGGACCTCAGACCCTGCCACATGCGCCGGGAGTCGTTGAGTTGGAAATGAGACTCCTCGGTCTTTATAACAGCTTTGTGGCTTTATCTGCATGTCTGAGAGCATAGCAGGACGATCTGTATTCAGTCATGTTCCCCGATTGGAGACCGGCGTTGTAAGCGGCAGTGCGTGTGTTCACTGCAGCGCGGATTGAATTGTCCACCCACGGTTTCTGATTTGAGAAGGACGTTATTGTTATTGTGGCTTGCTCTGTAAGCGTGTTGATGAAGCAAAGCGCCACATCTGTGAACTCGCTGACGTCAGATGAACTCGCTCGGAACGTCCCAGTCGACGTCATCCAGAGCTGCCTGTAGCGCGGTCTCTGAATCGGGGGACCAGCGTTTAACTTCCCGCCTCACTGGGGGTTCCTGAACGAGCCTTTGTTTGTATTCAGGTGTGAGGAAAATGGCGGCGTGATCCGATTTGCCGAAAGCTGGAAGTGACCGCCCTTTATAGGCGTTCTTAAAGGGAGAGTAGCAATGATCCAGTGTGTTTGCTCCTCGTGTAGGACAGGAGACATGCTGGTGAAAGTTTGGCAAGATTTTCTTTAGGTTTGCTTTGTTAAAATCGCCCGCGACGATGAAAGCAGCATCGGGGTGTTTGTTTATGACGCCGCTGGCAACATCATGAAGGCCAGATAAAGCCAGCGCTGTGTCTGCCTGTGGTGGAATGTAAACAGCGGTCGCGACGACTGCAGAAAACTCCTTCGGCAGGTAGATTGGGCGGCAAATGATTGTTAAATGTTCCAGATGAGGCGAGCAGGACCGTGAGAGAATGGTGATGTTCCTGGGGTCGCACCATTTCTTGTTGATCATGAAGCATACTCCACCGCCTTTGGATTTACCGGCCTCGGCTGTTCTGTCCATCCGAAAAACAGAGAAGTTCTCCGACGGCGTCACAGCTGTGTCCAGGACTGTGGGCGTGAGCCATGTTTCGGGCAAACAAAAGATGTTACAGTCTCTCATGTCCCGTTGAAAACTTATCCTGGCTCTAAGATCGTCCATCTTATTATCCAAGGATTGAACATTTACTAGAAGAATGCTCGGGAGAGGAGGGCTGAATGCCCTTTTCCTCAGTCTGTTACGGATCCCAGCACGTTTCCCACGGTGTTTCTTGATTCTTCGCCGCCGACTCTGGCCACTGTTCAACTTGGTGTTCCGAAGAATCTCAGTTTCCAGACCACTTCCTGTTCTCTTTATTGTAAGTCAAATGAGCCAGATTACTGAGATTCTCAACTTTTGTCTTTTAATGGCTCTCGGAGCACCCTGTAATCATTAGGCTGATTAGATTAGGATTTGGAGTCTTGGGCAGGTCTCTTTACGTATACAACATTTGCATTCTTTTGTTTAGATTGTCTCCTCATCTACTGTGTGAATCCCTCCCCCTGAAATGTGGATAAATTATAGTCTATACTGTTTTGAATTAGACTTGATGACTGTAGCGACCAAACAGCAAGGTTCTTCTCAATAAATTATCCTGCTGAAGATATCTAAGTTCTCCTAGTCTTCATTTCTGAGTTTCCAACACCTGCATGGTGTACAGTAAAAAAAAAACATTTTTATGAAATATGACTGTGACAAGCTTTTGTCTGACCGGTTAGAAAGGAGGGAGACATGGCCTGAGAGTGGCTGTGCAACAGTTTGCCTCTTTATTAACACACTTCTTGATAACCAAATTAAAATTAAGCATTAGGGCTTTTCAGCAATCACAAACAAAAAGAAGTTTCACACCAACAGTTGTTGCTTCAAGGCACGGAACAGCACACTTCCCAGGCAGCTCTCCCCACTTTTCTCCAAGCCCTGCTTTTTATCCTCTTTACTAACTACAAAATGAGAACACCTGTTAGATGTTTAATAGGGAGCCAGTGCAGTGTTGACAGAACCGGGCAAATATGGTCATACTTCCTGGTTCTAGTAAGAGCTGGAGCTGCTGCATTTTGGACCAGCTAGAGTTTGTTTATTAAGCGAGCAGGGCAACCACCCAGTAAAGCATTACAATAATCTAGCCTTGAGATCATGAACGCATGAATTAACTGATCAGCATTTTGCATTGAAAGGATGTGCCGTAATTTAGATATATTTTTAAGATGGTAGAATGCAGTTTTACAGATGTTAGAAACGTGGCTTTCAAATGAAAGATTGGTATCAAAGAGCACACCCAGGTTCCTAACTGACGACGAGGACTTGACAGAGCAGCCATCGAGTGTTAGACAGTATTCTAGGTTACTACTTAGAGTTTTTTTGTCCAATAATTAAAAATTAAGTTTTTTCTGAATTAAGTTGCAGGAAATTAATAGACATCCAATGTTTTATATCAGCTATGCATTCCGTTAATCTTGTGAATTGGTAAGTTTCGTCAGGGCGTGAAGAAATATAGAGCTGAGTATCGTCAGCATAACAATGAAAACTAACGCCATGCCTCCTAATGATATCTCCCAGTGGTAGCATGTACAGGGTGAAGAGCAACGGTCCTAGCACTGAGCCCTGCGGTACTCCATACTGAACTTGTGATCGGTGTGACATCTAAATCAAAATCAAATCACCTTTATTTATATAGCGCTTTTAACAAGTCCAATTGTTTCAAAGCAGCTTCACATTGTTAACAGGAAAATAATGCAACAGAATTTGTACAGCCGCTCTGGTGAAACAGTGATGTTATCCAGCTAATTTCAAGTATCATATAGCGTCAATGCGGGCAGATCGGTAATATAGATGAAATTTAGGTGTCCCCAACTGAGCAAGCCAAAAGCCAGAGGCAACGGTGGCAAGGAACCAAAACTCCTTCAGGGTCAGAATGGAGAAAAAAACCTTGGGAGAAACCAGGCTCAGTCGGGGTGCCAGTTCTCCTCTGGCTGACGAACAAACAGTGTATGATTATAATTCTGGCAACATAGCAGGTCTTCATTCATATTAGGCAAATAGATATTTGTTAGATTATTCGAAAGATTGGAGTCGTCACGCCGAAGACGGGTTTAATGAGGATGTCGTGTCGATGCAGCATTTACGGGGGGAGTTTATTTGACATGTTCTCTGCAGACACTTCAGGGATGCGTTGGTCATGTCCAGGCGCTGGTCCACCATCTGATCTGGATACGGCCTGGATCCGGCTGACTGCAGTAAACCTCGGGATAAACAGAGAGACTAACATTAGCGTAGATGCCATTCTTCTTATGATGTAACGAGTACATCCGGTGTTATGGGAAGTGTTCCCGGTTCCGGCTGACCTAGTTAATGCAGCCTAACAATCATTTACTGATTTGAGTAATAGAAATTGATAATGTTTTATGTGTAAGCCATAGTAAAGAGATGCGTTTTTAGTCTAGATTTAAACTGACAGAGTGTGTCTGCTTCCCAAACAATGCTAGGAAGACTGTTCCAGAGTTTAGGCGCTAAATAGGAAAAGGATCGACCGCCTGCAGTTGATTTTGATATTCTAGGTATTATCAACTGGCCAGAGTTTTGAGACCGCAATAGACGTGATGGAGTATAATGCGTTAAGAGTTCGCTCAAGTACTGGGGAGCTAAACCATTTAGTGCTTTGTAAGTAATAAGCAAGATTTTAAAATTTATACGATGTTTAATAGGGAGCCAGTGCAGTGTTGACAGAACCGGGCTAATATGGTCACACTTCCTTGTTCTAGTAAGAGCTCGAGCTGCTGCGTTTTGGACCAGCTGGAGTTTGTTTATTAAGCGAGCAGGGCAACCACCCAGTAAAGCATTACAGTAATCTAGCCTTGAGGTCATGAGCGCATGAATTAACTGTTCAGCATTTTGCATCGAAAGGATGTGCCGTAATTTAGATATATTTTTAAGATGGTAGAATGCAGTTTTACAGATGTTAGAAACGTGGCTTTCAAATGAAAGATTGGTATCAAAGAGCACACCCAGGTTCCTAACTGACGACGAGTGTTAGACAGTATTCTAGGTTACTACTAGCAGAGTTTTTTTGTCCAATAATTAAAAATTCATTTTTTTCTGAATTAAGTTGCTGGAAATTACTAGACATCCAATGTTTTATATCAGCTATGCATTCCGTTAATCTTGTGAATTGGTAAGTTTCGTCAGGGCGTGAAGAAATATAGAGCTGAGTATCGTCAGCATAACAGTGAAAACTAATGCCATGCTTCCTAATGATATCTCCCAGTGGTAGCATGTACAGGGTGAAGAGCAACGGTCCTAGCACCGAGCCCTGTGGTACTCCATACTGAACTTGTGATCGGTGTGACATCTCTTCATTTACTGCTACAAACTGATAACGGTCAGATAAGTATGATTTAAGCCATGCCAATGCAGTTCCACTAATGCAAACATAATTTTCGAGTCTATTCAAAAGAATGTTGTGGTCGATAGTATCGAATGCAGCGCTAAGATCGAGTAACACTAATAGAGAGATACAACCACGATCGGATGATAAGAGTAAATCATTTGTAACTCTGATGAGAGCAGTCTCAGTACTATGATACGGTCTAAATCCTGACTGGAAATCCTCACAGATACCATTTCTTTCTAAAAAGGAACATAATTGTGAAGACACTGCCTTTTTCTAGTTGTGGGCGTTACAGAAGGTTGTCTGCTGTGTTTGCATTCTTAGCATATGATGTCTTAATACATTTATTGGTATAATTATAAAACCCTATTTAAATAAACTTAACCTGAGTTTATGGAAGTGGCTATTTATAATAAACTCACACAAGAAGTATCTTACCTGACAATGATATTAAAATGGGCAGACTTTGCAGTTTCAGCCATTTGGCTCTACTCAATTTTATCATTTAGTTTTTTCATTGGATAACATTCATGTTAAATTGAAATGAAAGCTTGTGAAAGATTGTTGCACAAACGGTAGCTCAGGTAGGTCAAAAACACATGAAAAGCGTTAGAATAATACAATATCAGCAATCGCAGACATTCACATCAGAACGGGATTAGATTTCACAGAGGACCGCTGATTTTCAGGTAATTTGCTGTGGAATGTTTATTGAGGTGTGAGAAAAACACAGACTTGGCAGATTCGGACAAATCCTGAGCAGGATCAACAGTCCCATCAGTTCAGCTCAAGATTCTTCAGCGTCACTTGCAGGTTCATCTGAAGCCACACAGATGAAGTGCCTATTTGCTTTAAACACAGCCTCCAGATTAATTTGTTCACATAGGTATTTTACAGCAAGGCAAATGTATTTATATAGCACATTTCATACACATTGGCAATTCCAAGGGCTTTACACAGAAAAGGAATTAATATAATCATAAAGTAGCATATGCATAAGAAATAAAAAATAACCTGAATCACTAAGTTAGGGGAACCCCTATCTGGAGCGGAAGAATGGAGTCAGGTTCGTGATTTTACTTTCTTGTTTGTCAGAGCGGATTTACACAGATCTTCCTCACATGGAGAGCTTGACTATTTTCTTGTCTGTCAGAGCGGATCTAAACAGCCATATCGGTCCCTTCTCTTCACCTCTTCCACCCAAACAGCCCAAAGTAATACGATTTTATTTATTTTTGGTAGGAAGTAGGAAAATAAAAACAGTACATCCAGTGTAAAGACCGGAGGACTAGTGTGATATGTTCATATGTTCTTGTTCTGCTCAGCGTTCTGTATGAGGTACATCTGTCTAATGGTCTTTTTGGGAAGGCCGGTGAGGAGCCCATTACAATAATCCACCCTACTGGTGATGAAAGCATGAACAAGTTTCTCCAAGTCTTGTCTGGAAACAAAGCATCTAATTCTTGCAATATTCTTGAGATGATAGTATGATTTAGTTTTCGCCTTTACATGACTACTTAAAGGGGCTTTAGGTAGGAATGGACACCCAGTGGTTGAACTAGCTATTGCAATCCAAATTCAAAATATTGGAGCAGGTTTTGTTTTTCAACCAGCCCCCTCCTCAGACTTGAAGAACACGCAGGTTGCCAGATTGACGACACCAGCAGGAACGAGCGCACCTGACGATGGAAAGCAGCGTTCACACTTGATGTCTTTTTTCAAGCTGCCAGCGTCTGTTTTACATTATAATCCTATGGAATAAACCGTGTTTTCATGAGCGCTTTAAGCGCCAATGCCAACGTCTTTTACTGCAGCTCAGAACATCTTTGCAAGTTGAAAAAAGTTGAACTTTTCTGATAAAAACACCCCGCGTCAAGCACCTTTCTGACAGCTGACCAATGACAAGCGAGTAGTGAGACCTGAAACATTAATCTGACAAGTGCATATATGACTACCACTGTAATAAAATTAAATAAAACACAACCCAGTCTCTTTTTGTTAAATGTAAGTTTATGTATGATGAATAATAGCTATTATAAAAGTATAAGTAAAAGGTATAAGAAGCTATACAAGAAATAAACCAAACAATTCAGTCAAACATACAAAGTCAGCCCTACAACGGTAACGAAAATGTTAAATAGCCTAAAAATATAAAGAATGAAATGAAATAATGAAACTTCACTTTGCCCTCAGCTCCCTAGATTTGCCAGGGAGCAAATTATAGATCCATGAGAGCAAAGATCGCCCGTTACATATACACAAGAGGAATTATATCTCAAGTAACCACTACAGAGACATCAGAGCCAGCGGCAAACGTCAGAAGGACTGGCAGAGCTCTCAGCGGGGTTAACGAGTGCCGAGCGCCACTGATCGACTGGAGCTCACCAGAGCCAGCGGCAAACGTCAGAAGGACTGGCCGAGGAAAGGCTGCTCTCAGCGGGGTTAACGAGCACCACTGATCGACTGGAGCTCACCAGAGCCAGCGGCAAACGTCAGAAGGACTGGCAGAGCTCTCAGCGGGGTTAACGAGCGCCACTGATCGACTGGAGCTCACCAGAGCCAGCGGCAAACGTCAGAAGGACTGGCAGGGGAAAGGCTGCTCTCAGTGGGGTTAACGAGCAACGAGCGCCGCTGATCGACTGGAGCTCATCAGAGCCAGCGGCAAACGTCAGAAGGACTGGCCGAGGAAAGGCTGCTCTCAGCGGGGTTAACGAGCACCGAGCGCCACTGATCGACTGGAGCTCATCAGAGCCAGTGGCAAACGTCAGAAGGACTGGCCGAGGAAAGGCTGCTTTCAGCGGGGTTAACGAGCATCGCTGATCGACTGGAGCTCACCAGAGCCAGCGGCAAACATCAGAAGAACTGGCAGGGGAAAGGCTGCTTTCAGCGGGGTTAACGAGCACCGAGCACCGCTGATCGACTGGAGCTCACCAGAGCCAGCGGCAAACGTCAGAAGGACTGGCAGGGGAAAGGCTGCTCTCAGCGGGGTTAACGAGCACCGAGCGCCGCTGATCAAATGGATCTCATCAGAGCCAGCGGCAAACGTCAGAAGGACTGGCAGGGGAAAGGCTGCTCTCAGCGGGGTTAATGAGCGCCGCTGATCGACTGGATCTCACAACTACGAAAACAGCAGATAAAATATTCAAATATGAGCTCTCTTTATAAATAAACCACAGATTTGAGCTTTACACAAGTACATTATCACCTGAAAAAGTCTTAAAACTACATTTCGTTACACACATTAACAGTAGTATTTTTAAATAACACTCTTGCTGCGGCTGTTGTTAAGACGCCCTCGGCTGCTTGGGGAGTAGCAGATAGCAATAAAGGATATAACGCCGGATGGATTATTTTGGATGGATGTCGAGGTTTTTTTAGGACAGGAATGTTCGCTCTCTGACTCTGACCCCTTTCGTTTGGCAGCTTCCATGACTGGACTAAACTGAAATGACATGCGCCGTGTTTGCCGCCAACTGGCAACCCGGGTTGCCTAAATACAATTGGATAAACTGACAGTGGGCGTGTTACACAGACCAAAACAAAGACAGAGTGTCATTTTCACAGGAGAATAACTGACTATAGCATTGTTTTTCAGATAAACAATTATGTTAAACTTAGCATGTTTTTAAATATCTGCAAACATATTATTGTATTTTTATGCTTTAGTGGAGTCAAAAACCTACATAGAGCCCCTTTAAACTAAGGTCTGTCTCCAGAATCACACCAAGATTCCTGACTTGATTTTTTGGCCCCCTAGCCTCGAGGCATGCATTCACCTTGAGAACTTCATCTTTGTTTCCAAATGCAATGAGTTCAGTTTTGTCTTTGTTCAACTGAAGAAAGTTTTGTTCAACTGAAGAAAGTTGTTAACTTTATCAATGCATCTGCACAGGGAGTCAATGGGGCTGTAGTCGTTAGGCGATAGGGATCAGTAGATCTGGGTGTCGTCTGCATAGTTGTGGTCAGCATTTTGGATCTTTCTCAATATTTGGCTCAGTGGGAGCATGTACAGGTTGAACAGGAGTGGCGCAAGAATTAAGGGGTCCCCATAGGGGACTCCGCAAGCCATGGATGTCCACTCAGACTTATGGTCACCAATACTTGCATAATAACCTCTCCCTTCTAAGTATGACCTGAACCATTTTAGGACCATCCCAGAAAGCCCAACCCAGTTTTCCAGCCTGTCAAGAAGTATGTAGTGATCGACAGTGTCAAATGCAGCACTGAGGTTGAGTATACACACACACACACACAAAAAAAGTGTGTATCGGCACATAAAAGGTAATTTCTGTGTATAGAGCATGCAAATTGAAAGCATGAACTAGTGCTATAGATACACAGTACTAGAAGATTGGGCTTGGACTGATAGCAGTTGTCGAATTGGAGGTGTCCACCTGGCTTTTATGAACAGAAATGATCTCTGAATCACTCTCAGAGTCAGTGTCAGATGAACTGTCAAGAGACATCCTTATCTGAATCTGCTCCTTCATTAGACTCAGCATCATCAAGCATCAGCAACAGTGATGCACATGACGTCTTCCAGTGTTCCCAAGTCCTCGGTTTATATCGTTCTTTTGTGCATGCGGGTCAGTTCAGAACCATAATCTGTTCAAACTGGAAATAAGATATTGGCCACATTTAAAACAACAATGTGAACATTAAGGCGTGCAGTGTTAATGTTGCCATGCTGCACATATTATTGTAACAGTTAAATTATAAGTAACTGAAATATGTCAGGGCATGATAAAACACCTCCAGGGCCCAAAAACCTCCTCAGACCCCAGAGGGTTAATGTGACCTTTTCGGTTGAAACATTTTGTACATTGTTGGCAAGGTGAAGAGACTCTTTAGGTGTAAATTATCATGTGGATTTGAAGGCTTCCATGTTGAGCCAAACTCTGTGTTGACAGGTTCTAAAGCTTTTCTCCTGTGTGGATTTTCATGTTAAATGTTCCTTTTTGGCTGAAACTATTTTTCACTCTGTTGGCAGGTGAAAGGCTTCTCTTCGGTGTGAACTCTCATGTGGTCTTTTAAGGTTTGTTGTTGACAGAAACTCTTTCCACACTGTTGGCAGGTGTAAGGCTTCTCTCTGGTGTGAAGTCGCATATGCCTGTTAAAGGTTCCTTTTTGTGTGAAACTTCTTCCACACTGCTGGCAGGTGAAAGGTTTCTCTCCAGTATGAATTCTCATGTGGTCTTTTAAGGTTCGAGGTTGATTGAAACTTCTTCCACACTGAGGGCATGTGAACGGCTTCTCTCCCGTGTGAATTCTCATGTGGACATTAAGGTTTGCTGGAGTACTGAAACTCTTTCCACACTGTTGGCAGGTGTAAGGCTTCTCTCCAGTGTGAGTTCTCATGTGGGATTTCAGGTTTCGAAGATGATTGAAACTCTTTCCACACTGTTGGCAGGTGAAAGGATTTTCTCCGGTGTGAACTCTCATATGCCTGTTAAAAGTTCCTTTTTGTGTGAAACTTTTTCCACACTGTTGGCAGGTGAACGGCTTCTCTCCAGTGTGAATACTTGTATGGTCTTTCAAGATCTGATGTTGACTTAAACTTCTTCCACACTGTTGGAAGGCAAGCGGCTTCTCTCCCGTGTGAATTCTTATGTGGGCTTCAAAGCGTACTTTTTGAGTGAAACTCTTTCCACACTGAGGGCATGAGTAAGGCTTTTCTCCAGTGTGTACTCTCATATGGTTCTTTATGGTTCGTTGTTGACAGAAACTCTTTCCACACTGTTGGCAGGTGTAAGGCTTCTCTCCGGTGTGAACTCGCATATGCCTGTTAAAAGTTCCTTTTTGTGTGAAACTTCTTCCACACTGCTGGCAGGTGAACGGCTTCTCTCCAGTATGAATTCTCATGTGGTCTTTCCAGGTTCGATATTGATTGAAACTTCTTCCACACTGTTGGCAGGTGAACGGCTTCTCTCCCGTGTGAATTCTTATGTGGGCTTCAAAGCGTACTTTTTGAGTGAAACTCTTTCCACACTGAGGGCATGTGAAAGGCTTTTCTTCAGTGTGAACTCTCATGTGGACTTTAAGGTTTCCTTTTCTGTTGAAACTCTTTCCACACTGTTGGCAGGTAAAAAGGCTCTCTCCAGTGTGAAGTCTCATGTGGTTCTTTAAGGTTCGATGTTGATAGAAACTCTTTCCACACTGTTGGCAGGTGAAAGGCTTCTCTCCGGTGTGAACTCTCATATGGTCCTTTATGGTTCGTAGTTGACAGAAACTTTTTCCACACTGTTGGCAGGTATAAGGCTTCTCTCCGGTGTGAACTCTCAAATGCCTGTTAAAAGTTCCTTTTTGTGTGAAACTTCTTCCACACTGCTGGCAGGTGAACGGCTTCTCTCCAGTATGAATTCTCATGTGGTCTTTCCAGGTTCGATGTTGATTGAAACTTCTTCCACACTGTTGGCAGGTGAACGGCTTCTCTCCCGTGTGAATTCTTATATGGGCTTCAAAGCGTACTTTTTGAGTGAAACTCTTTCCACACTGAGGGCATGTGAAAGGCTTTTCTCCAGTGTGAACTCTCATGTGAACATTAAGGTTTCCTTTTCTGTTGAATCTTCTTCCACATTGTTGGCAGGTAAAAAGGCTCTCTCCAGTGTGAACTCTCATGTGGTTCTTTATGGTTCGAAGTTGACAGAAACTCTTTCCACACTGCTGGCAGGTGTAAGGCTTCTCTCCAGTGTGAAGTCTCATGTGGTTCTTTATAGTTCGAAGTTGACAGAAACTCTTTCCACACTGTTGGCAGGTGAAAGGCTTCTCTCCGGTGTGAACTCTCATATGGTCCTTTATGGTTCGTCGTTGACAGAAACTCTTTCCACACTGTTGGCAGGTGTAAGGCTTCTCTCCAGTGTGAACTCGCATATGCCTGTTAAAGGTTCCTTTTTGTGTGAAACTTCTTCCACACTGCTGACAGGTGAACGGCTTCTCTCCAGTATGAATTCTCATGTGGTCTGTCCAGGTTCGATGTTGATTGAAGCTTCTTCCACACTGTTGGCAGGTGAACGGCTTCTCTCCCGTGTGAATTCTTATGTGGGCTTCAAAGCGTACTTTTTGAGTGAAACTCTTTCCACACTGAGGGCATGTGAAAGGCTTTTCTCCAGTGTGAACTCTCATGTGGACATTAAGGTTTCCCTGATTAGTGAAACTCTTTCCACACTGAAGGCAGGAGTAAGGCTTCTCTCCGGTGTGAACTCTCATATGAACTTTAAGGCTTCCATGAGTACTGAAACTCTTTTTACACTGAAAGCATGAGTAAGGCTTCTCTCCAGTGTGAGTTCTCATGTGGACTTTAAGGTTTTCATTCTTATCGAAACTCTTTCCACACTGAGAACATGTGTAAGGCTTTTCTCCAGTGTGAATTCTCATGTGCTTGTTAATGCTTCCTTTTTGAGTGATACCTATTCCACACTGTTGGCTGGTGTAAGGGCTCTCTCCAGTGTGAATTCCCATGTGGACTTTAAGGTTTCTATGTAGAGCAAAACTCTCTCCACATCGTTGGCATGTGTAGGGCTTTTCTCCAGTGTGAATTCTCATGTGCCTGTTCCAGCTCCCTTTTAGAGTGAAATTTATTCCACATTGTTGGCAGGTAAATTGCCCCTTTCCAGTTCTCATGACTTTGAGTTTTCCATGTCGATTGAAATTCTTTCCAAATTTAAAACAAGTTAAATAACTTCTTATATTTTGAGCAGTTTTTCTTGTGGAAGTTGTTTCAGTCTGTGAACAACTGAAAGATTTTTCTCCAGTTATGAAATCAAGAAGATTCTCATACTGATCTTTCTCTTCAATTTCATTGAGCACTTCCCTCTCCTCTTTCAGAGCCATTAGGTCTACTGTGAAAAAAAACAAAAAGAAAAAATTATTTAAAGTCAACTTCAATTTGATGGCATTAATGGCAACCGACATCAAAATATTTAGATATGTAATGCATCAAAACCAAGAACGTCTGTTCTAGATCCTATATACCAGGGGCTGTCCAAACCTGCTCTGGAGGGCCGGTGTCCTAAAGTGTTTAGCTCTAACTTGGCCCAATACCCCTGCCTGGAAGTTTCTGAAGTTGCCAGAAGACATTAATTAGCTGGTTTAGGTGTGTTTAACTGGGGTTAGAGATTTTCGTCTATGCTTTGAAAGAGATGCACCGGTCAACTTGCCATGAATCATAACTGGACATTTTTTGTTTTGGCTGATCTCTGTACTAGACTAGCACACAAACTGCATTGCAATAATTTCCCAAAATATCCAATGTGTAGAAATATTATTAGTTTTGAAAAAAGGATGTTAACTCAAGCCAGAGATGGAACACGGAATATGGATAGAAAGATCGAACAGACACGCCAGAAGAGAAAATAGTAGTACTTAAAAGCACAGCGCTTCTGTTTTATAAGTGCCACCAAGTGGCAGATAATGAATGTGCATTTATTCAGTCCATGTGCTAATTTTGTTTTGCGCAGGTGTCATGTAACAATTTCACAAATCTAATGTCCGACAATTCTGTTTTTGCTTTAAATCTCAAAAGTTATACAATCTAATTTGAATCAAAAACCACTGCTCATGCAGCATGTGTAACATCTTTGTTTAAATCATAATTCAAATGAAGTGGTGCCTCTAATGGCTACAGATATTTGAGGCCAGTTTTTTTGCATGTTGAGCAAATAAGCAACAAATATATTTGCTTAACCCCCATGGGTCAACGGAAGCACCATTGCGATCACTTGGATTTTTTTCATGCTTAGAGCGATATGAACTTATTCTCCGGCACCATTGGTTATACTGATCAAAGTAATACATCATTCGAATAGGTTGCTGAATTTTCCAAATGATTTCATGCTGTGCTGATTAGAATATGCATCCAGGAGAAAACGGTGAGTGGGCTGTCATTAGGAAAAACAGTGTGGGGGTTTAAACACTAATAGCAATATAAAATGTTATGCAGAAAACCAGTAAATTAAATTAAGTTCCACGTGTATGTCAATATTTTGGGGCAAAAAGGGGTATTAAAAATATCTTAAAAAAGGTAAAAAAGTTTCCCAACATGAACCAGTAAACAGAGGTTGTTCCAAACGGTACCAGCTGCCTACATTCAAAATAAGAAATCTACATTCTTCTGGAATCTACATGCTGAACAAACTGCCATGGATGACTTTCTGGAAAACAGCCAGGGAAGCCAGGATAACATATTACAGCCTCTAGTAACACCAGAGCAACAGTCCCCCTCACCAGACATGTTATTCCTCTCTCCAGCATCCCCGCTTCTGAGCTTCTCTGAGAAATGTATTCTAGAATCAAACTATCACACTATTGCTGCGAGCCCCCAGATATCAACCAAAAAGTGTTGAGCCCCACAACCACCAAAGCCTATGGGCCCAGCTCGTCCTCCCCCTCCTCTTGTGAGAGCTCTTCAGCCTCTGCCACAAAGCCAAGGCCCACACTCCTCCTCCATCTGCTGTAGGTGAACCAAAAACATACCAGCTCTCAGTGATGTGTCGGGTCCCCGCTATAACAGTAACTTTATCACGTTTACAGAACAAGAACCCAGTGTTCATGTAGCGTGCTCTATTCGTGTTTTATTATGTGAAGTCTAAGGCCTTTCAAGCCATATGGCAAACCCATCTAATCTGCTGCTTATTACACGTCAAACTAATATTACTCTGGGGACAAAAAGTAAGACCGTTAAGTTGGCACTTTTAAACATCCGCTCACATAAATAAATAATTTCTAGTCAACGACTTAACCACAAACAACCTGGATTTTAAGTTTCTAAACAAAACATGGCTAGAAGACAGCTGCGGTTCAATAGTCTTCAATTAAACAGCCCCTCCTAACTTTACTTTTATGAGTGGTTCTGCAGAGCGGTTAGGAGAGGTGGAGGTATTGCTGCTCTTTTTAAAGATACCCATCAAATGTAAGCAAGTGTCATTTGATGATTACCTGTCTTTCGAATATCTGGGTACTGTGTTAAAGGGGGCTCCATGCATTCTACTTATTATTTACAGGCCTCCGAAATACTTTCCAGCCTTTGTTGAGGACTTTACAGAGCTGTTATCAACAATCACGTCTGAGTTTGACTGTTTTACTATTGCTGGGGATTTTAACATTCACATTGACAATGCTGAATCCAGTACAACAAAAGATCTCATGACTGTTTTTATCACTTTTAATCTGACTCAGCATGTACATGGACCCACATACATTCATGGTCAAACTCTAGATTTACTTATCAGTAAGGGTCTAAACATTTTATCAATTGTTATTAAGGATGTAGCACTGTCTGATAATTTCGGTTTTCTTTGATATATTGATCTCTCCTGAAGCTAGATCTGTCTCTGTCAAAAACAGATGCTTAAATGAGAACACTAGTGTGCGGTTTATGAAGGCCATATCTCTGACACCAAGCATATCTGCAGACTCTGTTGATTTTTGATCATAGATTATCATAGATTACTGTAATGTTCTACTGGGTAGTTGCCCTGCTCACGTAATAAATAAACTCCTGATCCAAAACGCAGCAGCTCGAGCTCTTACTAGAACAAGGAAGTATGACCATATTAGCCCGGTTCTGTCAACACTGCACTGGCTCCCTATTAAACATCATATACATTTTAAAATCTTGCTAATTACTTACAAAGCACTGAATGGTTTAGCTCCCCAGTACTTGAGCGAGCTCTTAATGCATTATAATCCATCACGTCTATTGCGGTCTCAAAACTCTGGCCAGTTGATAATACCTAGAATATCAAAATCAACTGCAGGCAGTTGATCCTTTTCCTATTTAGCACCTAAACTCTGGAACAGTCTTCCTAGCATTGTTCGGGAAGCAGACACACTCTGTCAGTTCAAGATTCAAGAGTTTTATTCGTCACATACACAGTTATATACAACCGGCAGTGAAATGTAAACAGGTCCGCTCCATGGACAGTGCAAATTCACAGTTAAAAACACAAGGAGGAGATTATATAGAAATAGGATAAAAAAAAAATGTATATATATATCTGTAGAATTATAAATAATCAAGTCAAGAGAAAAAAAAAAAAGGTAAAAAATAAGGATAAAGTGGAATAAAATAATTGAAGTAGACTTTGCAGTGAGTAAACTGTAGACTTATAAATATGTGGTTAACAAATGTATAAGAGTATAATGGGCAAACAGGTTTATAACAGGTTGTTACACAGTAACAACGAGAACAGAAAGTGCAGTGCAATGTCAGTGTATCGATGTTTATCCTGAAGTGAAGTCACGTGATGTTAAGTGACTGAGTTCAGGAGTCTGATGGCCTGGGGGAAGAAGCTCCTCCTGAGTCTCTCAGTTTTGGCCATCAGGCTTCGGAAGCGCTTACCAGATGGCAGCAGCGTGAAATGAGGGTTTGCAGGGTGATTAGAGTCCTTGATGATCTTGGTAGCTCTACCTTTGCAGCATTTGGTGTAGACGTCCTGCAGAGACAGGAGAGCTGACCCTGAGATACGCTCGGATAAGCGCACAACTCTTTGCAGGGCTTTGCGGTCATGACTGGTGCTGTTCCCATACCACGCTGTGATGCACTGGGTTAATACACTTTCTATCGCCCCTAAATAGAAAGTTTTCAGGATAGCTGGTGAAACCCTGAATTTCCTCAGCTGGCGCAGGTGGTACAGTCTTTGCCTGGCTTTTTTCACCTGTGTCTGAATGTGTGCAGTCCAGGTCAGGTCCTCGGAGATGTTTACACCCAGGTACTTGAAGCTGCTCAATCTCTCTACTGGTGACCCACTGATCATGAGAGGGGAGTATGTCCATCGCTGTCTCTTCCTGAAGTCCACAATCAGGTCTTTGGTCTTGCCAACATTCAGAGAGAGACAGTTGTCCTGGCACCATGATGTTAGATGCTCCACCTCGTCCAAGTATGCAGTCTCGTTGTTGGAAATGAGGCCCAGGACAACAGTATCATCAGCAAATTTGATGATAGAGGTGGAGCTGTGTGTGGACAAACAGTCATGTGTGTAGAGAGAGTAGAGCAGGGGACTCAGGACACAGCCCTGTGGAGCGCCCACACTCAGGGTGATGGAGGTGGAGGTGAACTGGCCTATTCTCACCACCTGAGGCCTGCCAGTGAGGAAGTCTTCAATCCACTGGCAGAGAGAAGAATTCAGGCCGAGTTCCAGGAGTTTGGAGGTTAGCTTAATGGGAACTATGGTGTTAAAGGCTGAGCTATAGTCAATAAATAGCAGCCTTACGTAGTTCCCACTTTTGCTGTCGATGTGAGTGAGGGAGGAGTGGAGGACATGAGAGATGGCATCTTCAGTCGATCTATTGGGGCGATAGGCAAACTGAAGAGTGTCCAAAGTGTCAGGAATGAAGGAGCAAATGGTGTTTTTAATGAGTCTCTCAAAGACCTTCATGACTATAGACGTGAGAGCCACTGGACGATAGTCATTTAGGCAAGAGGGTTTACTCTTGACTCTGTCCTTCATTCAGTGCAGACGTGTTTTCTCTCTGCTCCCGCTGTGCTCTGGCGCTTTGGTATTTTGTCTTTTTCTTTTTCTCTCTGACCCGCTGCTTGCTGAACTCCTGAAAATACTGAAATGGAACTGATTAACTGGTCAATCAGCGCGATCGATAGGATTTTCTCACAAAGGAAGGGTGCCCCGGGAGAACCCACCTGCCCGGACGGGACCTTTGCTGCAGGGTACGTGATGGACGCATGGAACAACTGGCAAGTCCTGTGCCTGGAGGCTCTGTCCGTGGAGGATGCGGAAGATTTATACATGATTGGATTATTGATGGCGGGGTTCCTATTCTTTGGCTTTGGGATTGCCCTGACCTATCGGAAGATTGGTAAGACAGCTGCAAGCAAATTCACCCAGCCGCTGTCTGTGGAAATTAAAGAATGCTTCAGGGGTTGTGTGTGACCGTTTGAAGGAATTAGATCAGAGAGTGATACGAATTGAGGAACTGAACCGTAACAACGCAGTCCGGACTGCGGATACGCAGGGAAGAGTGGGCTCCATCGGGGGTCAGATCGGTGAACTTTTACGGACTGTAACCGGTCTGGCCATGAGGCTGGAAGTAATGTCTAGGGAAAGTGCACAGACCGGACGCGAGTGCTGAGGACCAGAACTGATTGATTGATTATGATCCGGACAAATTACCGAAGATCATCAAATGGATTAAAAAATTGTATTTGCCTGACCTAATCAACTACCCCACCGAACCTCACTTGTCCCTATCTCTCGGTTGGGAGGTCAGCCTGACAGCTTGGTCTGCTATCTTTCCTGTGCACTGCCTTATCTCCCTTCAAGGACAAACCATAGAACTGAACTCGAAAACATCTGAAGTTATGGCTAACATTCTCACACAACACAATCTCAGACTCACTCGCACCATACACACCCGATCCCGATCCCAGCCCCCATCCATCCGTCTGCCTGTCCTTATCGATCTCCTCTCCCACTCCATACAAAAAATCCCATCACGTGACCACGTGTACTGTGTTATGTTATGTTTTGTTGTGTTTGCTATGTAATGCTTGCCAACTGCATTCTTGTATTTCTGGAGAGCGTGTGGCGGCGCCTGAAAAGGCTGCGGCCCGGAGGCTTGCTCCAAACTTCATTTCGTTATACTGTACTTGTACATGTGTAATGACAAATAAACTTGAAACTTGAACTGTTCTTAGGGACAGGGATGATGGTGGATTTTTTGAAGGAGGTGGGGACCACAGATGTAGCGAGGGACTTAAAGATGGATGTAAACAACCCGGCGAGCTGATCAGCACAGGACCGCAGAACACGACCTGAAATACCATCCGGCCCGGCAGCTTTCCTGACGTCCACACGCTTGAGTGCCCTCCGAACTTCATCCTCCGAGACAGAGATCACATGGTTGTTGCTGCTCTGAGTGATTCCCTCTGACGCGTCACTTGACGGAGTCGCGCTGCTGTGATTACAATCAAAGCGAGTGTAGAAAGAGTTTAACTCATTCACAAGCAACGGATCAGCTCTGACCTCTGCAGAGGATTTAGATCCAAAAGAACAGATGGACCTCAGTTCCTGCCACATGCACCGGGAGTCGTTGAGTTTGAAATGAGACTCCACTCGATCCTTATAACGGAGCTTTGCGGCTTTACCTGCGCGTCGGAGAGCATAGCTGGACGATCTGTAGTCATTCATATTCCCCGTTAGGAGACCGGCGTTGTATGCGGCAGTGCGTGTGTTCACTGCAGCGCGGATTGAATTGTCCACCCACGGTTTCTGATTTGAGAAGGACGTTATTGTTATTGTGGCTTGCTCTGTAAGCGTGTTGATGAAGCAAAGTGCCACATCCGTGAACTCGCTTACGTCAGATGAACTCGCCCGGAACATGTCCCAGTCGACATCATCAAGAGCTGCCTGTAGCGCGGTCTCTGAATGGGGTGACCAGCGTTTAACTTCCCGCCTCACCAGGGGTTCCTGAACGAGCCTTTGTCTGTATTCAGGTGTGAGAAAAATGGCGGCATGGTCCGATTTGCCAAACGCTGGAAGTGACCGCGCTTTATAGGCGTTCTTAAACGGAGATTAGCAATGATCCAGTGTGTTTGCTCCTCGTGTAGGAGACGTACTGGTGAAAGTTTGGCAAGATTTTCTTTAGGTTTGCTTTGTTAAAATCGCCCGCAACGATGAACGCAGCATCGGGGTGTTTGTTAGTGAAGCCGCTGGTAACATCATGAAGGCCAGATAAAGCCAGCGCTGTGTCTGCCTGTGGTGGAATGTAAACGGCAGTGGCGACGACCGCAGAAAACTCCCTCGGCAGATAGAATGGGCGGCAGATGATTGTTAAATGTTCCAGATGAGGCAAGCAGGATAGCGAAAGAATGGTGATGTTCCTGGGGTCGCACCATTTCTTGTTGATTACGAAGCATACTCCACCGCCTTTGGAGTGCCAGAGAAAACCAACGCATGCAAAACCTGAGGTAAAATTAAATTATTTTGTTTTGCTGCAGATATACACAAGTCAACTAGCAGCAACCCCAGGCGATAACATTTAATCGACTAGTTGGATAGTCTCGCATATCCCTACTGTTTAGCTCAGACAGAAACAGGCTCATAGCTGAGAATGCAGAGAAGCTCATTTTCAGCAAAAAATAACCTGCCTCTCACTTTTCCAAAAAAGGCTTAGTCTTTAGTAGCTTACTGTACTAACATATGATAACATATAATTTTAGTTGTTCTGCTACTACGTTGTGTGGTACTGAAATATTGTTTACATTTCACTGCCGGTTGTATATTCTGTATATAACTGTGTATGTGACAAATAAAACTCTTGAATCTTGAATCTTGAATCCACTGAATGCGTTACAGGTTACATTTATTTGAAATGGGCAGCAGTGCCATGTTTGTTTAGGAAAACACCAAGTTGAATGTTAAAATGTCAAGTTTATTACTTTGTTACAGTCAGAAGGTGAAAAACATCTGATGAAAGTAAAACATTGTTAGAAGAACTGTAATGGTATTATTAAGTACTCGTAAAGTATCCAAATGGTCTGAAAAAAAATTATCGGTGCATGCCTAGAGGAAACAACTAAAAACGCTATATTATGCAATGCAGTCAAGTAATTTGGCAGTCATTTTGTAAAGGCTTCTGTGGGCTCCTGATCGATTACTCCTGTCTGCCTTGCTGCAGAGTGTTTGTAGCTCTGTACAGCTTTGCTATTGAATCTCTATTTGATATCTTTGTTGTTTATACTGTTAAATATAACTTATTCATCACCATATATGGTTTAATATTGCTGGATTAGTCAACAGAGTCCGTCAAACAACAGTGGTGAGTCAAACAACTCTTCCGTTCCAATTAGAACATCAAACAGGTTCTCCCCGCTCAGTGACGCACCCACTGAGAATCCTGTTGAAAGTGCCCTAGTTATTGCCGATTCTATTACACAGAACGTGAAAATAGAGACACCAGTCACCATAGTCACGTTTAACGGGAGCCAGAGCTCCTGACATCAAAGCAAATTTAAAAGTGCTTGCTAATGCTAATTGTAAATTCTCTAAGATTATTATTCACGTTGGCACTAACGATGTTCGACTTCGCCAGTCGGAGATCACCAAAATTAACATTAAAGAGGTGTGTGAACTCGCAAGTACGATGGCAGAAAGCGTTTTTTGCTCTGGTCCCCTCCCCGTTAAAAGGAGTGATGAGATACTTAGCAGACTATCATCACTCAATGGCTGGTTGTCTAAGTGGTGTCCACAAAATAACATAGGGTTCATAGACAATTGGAAAAGCTTTTGGGGCAGACCTGACCTGTTGAAAAAAGATGGCATCCATCCTTCCTGGGATGATGCCGCTCTTCTCTCCAGTAATTTGGCATATAGTCTTAGAGCTCACCAGATTCAGATAAATCCCAACACATAGAGACTCTTTCACCTAGATATTATCACATAGAGACTGTCTGTTCCACAAATTAGTAAATAAATAAAAAAACAACAAAGCATCAAAACAGCAAGCATCTACACTAATGTTAGTCTCTCGGTTTATCCCGAGGTTTACTGTTGCCAGCCAGATCCAGGCCGTATCCAGATCAGATGGTGGATCTGCACCTGGACATGACCAACGCATCCCTGAGGTGTCTGCAGAGAGCGTGTCAACTAGACTCTCCCTGTGATGGCCTCATCGACATCAACAAGCCCATCCCCGGCGTGATAACTCCGATCTTCAACCAGATGGAACTGGACAACTACTCTGAATGTTCCGATCTAATATGACTTCTGATTTGTAATGTTGCCCGAATCATAATCATACACTGTTTGTTCGTTTGGCCAGAGGAGAAGTGTCACTGATGGAGTTTGGGTTCCTTGCCACCATCGCCTTGCTCAGTTGGGGACACTAAATATTTAGCTATATTACTCTCTATTAAATTCTGTTGCATTGTTTTCCTGTTAACACTGTGAAGCTGCTTTGAAACAAATCTGCATTGTAAAAAGCGCTATATAAATAAAGGTGACTTGACACACAAACACATACACCTACCTATATTACTAACAGGGGACTAATCGCTCTACACTGAACAAAGTGGGGACCAGTGTCTCTGGTCATTTTGAAGAAACTAAAATGACATACAAAATTTTCTTTTAAGAAATTCATAATATAACTTCAAATATGCATTTCTTATTTTTTTTAAAACATGCCAAGAGGGGACCTGCAACTCTGACCGATGTCTATCTATCCAACAGGGGACCTCCATAGCCTGCAATGGAGCTGTGTGTGTTAAACACCAAGTTAACTGGCAGTAAAGTCTTTCTCCATGATATGTTATTTCATGGACCTTTTTGGAGATCAAAACTTATGTTGACTTGAAAAAAAGTTCAGTTGGTTCAAATAAATAATGTGAACCGAATGTCTTTTAACATTGACACTTTAGTTGTTGAACCAACTGAGGATTTTCAATTGAACAAACGCAAAACTGAGTTTTGACCTACAAAATCATTTTACAGTGTATTTTCTAAACTGTGGATCATTTATCATTGCTTTGCCACAAAATGCGTTCAATGATGACTTCTTAATTAGATACAAACCGCAGCAAAACAATGAATCAAAGGCCAATTTGCACGTTTACATTCTCTTTTAAAACCTGTTAAACTTTAAGGGTTAGTTCACCCAAAAATGAAAATGAAGTCATTAATGACTCACCCTCATGTCGTTCCACACCCGTAAGATCTCCATTCCTCTTTGGAACGGTTTAAGATATTGTATTTATTCACATGGACTACTTTGATGATGTTTTTATTATCTTTTTGGATATAGACAGTATACCGCACATACATTTTCAATGGAGGTCTTACGGGTGTTGAACGATATGAGGGTGAGTCATTAATTACATAATTTTCATTTTTGGTTGAACTAACCCTTTAAGCTCAAAACTTAACACAACACAAATGAATAACACAGAAATTTGCTACATTTCTAAGATAATACCATACTGAAATATATTCTGAATATAAAAACTCAAATACTAATCAAAACAATTAGATGTTGATGTAGTTAGTCTGAAATTTTCATATACGTTTTCTGCTGGATTTAAAACATAAATCTTATTGGTTGGTATAAATTTATGTATTTTAGGTTGGTTCAGTGAAAAATATTTTTGACGAACAAAAATCACAATTTTTAAGAGAAGTTTTTATTCACTATTCCATGCCCATTTCCACTCAAGTTAAAGCGTTCATGCTAAACTGAATCTGCAGCAGCATGTTGTAGTGATTTCACTACCCAAAAGGACACTGGTCCCCTGTTAGATAGTACAGTGTGACGCCTGTTTGCCTGCCGTTACATGGCAGTATTTCACATTCTTATTATCCCTGAATGTAACCGCAATGTTCACAATAACACGTAATAATTTTTCTTGCACTTCGAAGTTCACTGTCATTCCCTATATAACTAAATAAAACGCCATTCATACAAACCTAGTCACTGAACATGGCAGCGCGTTCAGACGCAGCGGCTACTCCGGGTCCTAAAGACGGTGTTTTTATGTCTTTAAATGTTGTCTGTTCATCTCCAAACAGTGTCTTTTTACTGCCAATTCATAAGGAAACCACTCTAAAATACACATATGATTGGCAAAGCCTTTTGGATATCAGCAACATACAAACACCAAATCTCGCCGGCAGCCACTGAGAAGCTACAAAGCCTTTGTTTACTACTGGAGCCGGACCTCGAGACCGTGGCCTCGCCTACTGACGCTACCCGCACAAGGAGGCGTCAGAAGCGGTGCGAGAGAGGACAGTAAGCGTGGAGGTATACGAGCTAGGCTAAGGGCAAACCCCACAATACCGGCTCTTCCAACACTTATGCTCTCAAACGATCGCTCTCTGGAAAACAAACTGGACTTAATTCAACTCAACCGGTCTACACAGCATGAGGCAAGGGATTGTTGTGTGTTTGTTTTCACTGAAACATGGCTTAACAACATCCCGGACTCCACCATTCAGCTACACGGGCTAACCTGCTGCCAAGCGGACAGAGATTCAAGACTCGCGGGGGCGGCTTGTGTGTGTATATCAACAAAGAACGGTGTAACAATATTACAGTAGTATCAAAACACTGTAAATCGCTGGTGGAGTATATGGTTGTGAAGTGTTGACCGTTCTATCTGCCACAGGAGTTCACGGCCATTGTTATTGTCGTGGTCTACATTCCCCCGTGTGCAAACACTAAGGATGCACTTCGCGAACTGTACAGCGCCATTAGTGATCAACAAACAAATAACCCCAACGGCTTTGTTATCATAGCAGGGTGACTTCAACCACGCAAACTTAAAAGACAGTTTTGCCAAAGTTTTACCAACATGTGAGCTTTGCAACAAGGGAAAACACCACATTGGACTTTGTTTACACAACAGTGAAGAACGCATACAAGGCTGAACTCCCACCTCGGGTACTCCGATCACATCTCCATTATGTTAACCCCAGCATACAGACCACGTCTGAAACTCGC
The DNA here is from genome assembly GCA_018749465.1 of Paracanthobrama guichenoti. Taxonomy (NCBI): domain Eukaryota; kingdom Metazoa; phylum Chordata; class Actinopteri; order Cypriniformes; family Gobionidae; genus Paracanthobrama; species Paracanthobrama guichenoti. The sequence goes on from CM031963.1 coordinate 35,043,692, forward strand.
CAAACCGGTTAAAAAACTCATTACAATTTGGCCACAGGAGGCTACCTCAACACTACAGGACTGCTTCCAGTGCACAGACTGGAACATGTTTAAAGAGGCGGCCACCTACAACAACCACACAGACCTGCAGGAGTACACAGAAACTGTGACTGCTTACATCACAAAGTGCATCGATGATGTGACAGTCACCAAGACCATCACCACACGTGCAAACCAGAAGCCGTGGATGACAGCAGAGTTTTGGGAGCTGCTAAAGACCAGAGATGAGACATTCAGATCAGGAGATGAAGCAGCCCTCAAAACAGCAAGAGCCAACCTGTCCTGTGGCATCAAAAATGCAAAACGGTCATATGCTCAACAACAAAAAAAAAAAAAAAAAAAAAAAAAAAAAAAAAAAAAAACAACCACTTCACAGACAGCAGGGACACACGGAGCCTGTGGCAAGCCATTCAGACCATCACTGACTACAAGCCCCCGCCACAGGCCTGTGATGATGATACATCCCTCCCAGATGCACTCAACCACTTTTATTCACGGTTTGAAATGCAGAATGATACACCTGCACAAAAACTGCCCACACCTCCCAACGACCAGGTGCTCCGTCTTTCTCCAGCCGACGTAAGGAAGACCCTATCTAGGATTAACCCACGCAAGGCTGCGGGTCCTGACAACATACCTGGCCGTGTATTGAGAGACTGTGCTGCACAGCTGACAGATGTCCTATCAGATATCTTCAACATGTCGCTGAGCCAGGCAGTCGTCCCCACTTGTTTCAAATCCACAACAATCATACCGGGACCAAAGAAATCACCTGTGTCCTGTCTAAATGACTACCGTCCCTTAGCACTAACCCCAATCATAATGAAATGCTCTGAGAGATTAATCATGCACAACATCAAAACCGGCCTGCCCAACACACTCGATCCACTCCAGTTTGCATACCGTCCAAACCGCTCTACGGATGATGCAATTTCCTCCACCCTCCATCTGGCTCTTACCCACCTAGAAAACAAAGACTAGAATGCTGTTCATTGACTTCAGCTCAGCATTCAACACAATAATCCCACAACAGCTCATCAACAAACTAAACCTGCTAGGCCTCAACAATTCCCTCTGTAATTGGATCCTGGACTTTCTAACCGGAAGACCTCAGTCAGTCCGTGTCGGCCACAACTCCTCGAGCACTACCACACTGAGCACAGGTGCCCCACAGGGCTGTGTGCTCAGCCCGCTGCTCTTCACACTGTTGACCTACGACTGCACTGCCAAGTTCAGCTCCAACCACATCATCAAGTTCGCCGATGACACAACTGTGGTAGGTCTCATCGGCAACAACGATGAAACGCACTACAGAGAGGAAGTGGCACAGCTGGCGGAATGGTGTGGCACTAACAACCTGACCCTCAATGTGGGGAAGACAAAGGAAGTTGTGATGGACTTCAGGAGAAACTCTGTTGACCACCCCCCACTGACCATCAACAGCTCGACAGTGAAGAGAGTCAGCAGCACTAAATTCCTGGGGGTGCACATCACAGAGGAGCTCACCTGGACCACCAACGCCATGTCACTATCCAAGAAGGCACAACAGCGCCTACACTTTCTCCGCCGGCTGAAAAGAGCAAGTCTCCCTCCGCCAATTCTCACCACCTTCTACAGGGGCACCATTAAGAGTGTGTTGACCAGCTGCATCTCTGTCTGGTATGGGAACTGTAGTGCAGCGAACCGCAAGACCCTACAGCGGACAGTGAACACAGCCACAAGGATCATCGGTGCCTCTCTCCCCTCCATCCTGGATATTTTCCTTACACGATGCTCCAGCAAAGCAAACAGTATTGTGAAGGACCCCACCCACCCCTCCCACAGTCTCTTCCAGCTCCTTCCATCAGGAAGACGGTTCAGGAGCATCAGAGCCCGCTCCACCAGACTGCTCAGCTTTTTCCCCCAGGCTGTGAGAGCCCTGAACTCAAACCCCCCCGCCCCTCCCTGAGACCCCATACAAACCCCCCTCCTCCTGAAACATAAACCAAAAAAAAAATAGCAATTTGAAGTGTGCTACACACAGGTGAGTGGGCCGGAAAAAAACACCTGTAGTAACACACTCTCCCCTATGCGCACTAGTCACTTTCACACACTGCTGTGTGTACATAAGCCCCAATGTTCCCCAGACATGTATAGGTTAACATTTATATTTATATATAGTATATTTATAGTCAAATTTGTCAGTAGGTTATGTATGTATAGGTTTATAGTGTTTTACTTCATGGTTGTATGTCTGTACTTGTGTAGCACCGTGGTCCTGTGAGGCATGACATTTCGTTCCACTGTATGTCCCCACATGTAGCGGAATGACAATAAACTTGAACTTGAACTATTTCACTTAAAAACCCTTGTCAATGTTAAAAGACATTAGTCCACACAATCTAAGCCAGCTGAACATTTACAAGTCAAACATACCAACTAGAACAAAGAACAAGCAGTAAAGGCACAGCCCTCTTCTGAAAAGTGGACGGGGAGTAGCAGCTCATTTGCATTTAGAGATACACACACAAATAAAGCCCATTCTTACTCCCACCCAAAAAGGGGCATTTGATGCCGAGTTCAGACTGCACAAGTTTCAAACTGGTCAGATCACTGCTTCTCACACTGCACGACTATCTGGGGTAGCATTCAGCCGCTGCTGTGTTCACACTGACCAATGGATCGGCGACAGGAGGTTTCACACTGCATGACTGTACAAGAGGAATCACCGACAACTCTGTCCCGTCCGCAAACTACGTTTCCCAAACAAACACACGAGAAAGGTGACAAGTAAACAACACGAGATCACGTGTGTCAGACCAGAGTTCTCGCACGAGCCTGGAATTGTTATTAAAAACATAGATTGCAGAAAGCTTGCGGTCCAAATTGTCTGTGCGCTGATTTACAGCAAAAAGGAGAAAAATAAAAAAACCAGGAAATGGTTGGAGACACGGGCAGCAAGGATAGTGTTCTGCAAAGAGTTGGAGGTCATTTTGCAATGCGCTGCTGTTGCGGCACATGCACTGTAAATACATCTACTAAAATACTGATATTCTGGCCTACAAATCCTGTATCTTGCTCTCTCATTGGCTGCCGGTCATCGCCAATGTCATTTTCGGTCAGAACACACTTCACACAGCAGGATTACGAATCCTGAATTCTTTCAGATCGCATTTTTGATAATGCACATTGCGTGATTGTCACTCAAGTGAACAAGCTTCAATTTGCCTTTGATTTCAAGCATTTCGGGGCTAAAATCGGGCAGTGTGAACTCTGCATTTTCCTTTTCATTAATCAATGTTTTCCTTGACTTCCAGGTGGGCTGTGTGAGAGGCTTCTCTTTTTAAGTG
>CM031963.1:35054559-35102059 GCA_018749465.1 Paracanthobrama guichenoti
AGATGTGTTTCATGTTCACTAGTCTGCGCTGCCGTCACCCTCACGCATCTAATATACAGACACGCCGATTTTACTTTCACTTTAGACATAACCGACTGTGTTTGTTAACCTTGTGTGTATTTGACAGTATTAGCGCAGTAAGACCACTTAGTCCAGTGATCACGTGTTTGACAGGCCTTTAGTGCACGCACTCAGCGCATGTTAAAACAAATTAAATGTTTACTGGCAAGGCTTTAAAACGCATGCAAATAATGAACTTTCGTGATTGTGAATAACTATAGTGAGTATAACTCTCTGACACCAGCATTGCAAGCGTGGCTAAACACCCCCTAACTTTAGTGATTGGATATTTGCTCATATCAGCGCGTAGACTCGCAGGCACTCAAACAGAGCCGAAATAAACAGAGAAATATTTCAAATTATATTGAGAATTGTGGCATCCCTAGGGAGTAGGAACATTTTGTTTACATCACCATGAGTTTGAAAATCAGATTTCATTGCTTCAGACTCACGGCATCGAGAATTCGCTATGAATATTCACAAAGTTGGAATGCTACTCTTTAAAACGATACCAAACTTGTGCTGAGGGGAAGAGAGCAGAGAAAAACTGCAATTTTCCTTGGACAAAGGAAAGGCACTCAAATAAAGACACTGTGGTGACACTTTATAATAACTGCACGCTATTAAGCATTAGTTAATAGCCAATTAATTTATAAAGCATTAACAGACACTAATAAGCAGTTTATAAATGCAGCTATAAATGCTTTATTCTTGATTTATAAGCATGTCTATAATGTGTTTAATAATTGTATTGCATACTTTATAAATTATTAATTTACAAACCAGTTAATTAGAAGTTCTCTAAGAGTTCTCTCCTGCACTGCTGTTCTCCAATGGCTTAAAGTTAACACTGAGGTAGGGTTAGACACTGCAAAATATTATTATGTTATTATTGTTTTATACAAATTACAAATGTTTATTTTCTATGACATTGCAGATGTTTATTTTTAATTTTATCAAGTTACCAGTTGTACAGTTTAATTTTGTGCATCTTGAAATAAATCCCTCTATGTTCTGTATTCCTCTGTGTTGTGTTTGTTTCCTGAGAGCTGAGCCTTTACACGGAGCTCTCACTTTAGATGAGCTCACAGAAATACTGACTAAATGTGTTATAACTACCTGAATTAATCAGGAATTACAGTAGGAATAACTACCACTATATGTCTAAATGATAAGATGTATAAATGTACATTTAGATAGTGTAAATAAATGATTAATAAACTTTCTAAATGATCTTATGAATGACTGACAACTTCTAATTAACTGGTTTGTAAATAATATAATACATAATTTAGAAATTATAAATGGATCATTTATAAAGTATGAAAATACAATTATTAAACACATTATAGATATGCTTATAAATCAAGAAAAAATGCTTTATGAATGATGAATTAACTATTCACTACGCATAATCTTGAAAACGCGTATGGACGGAGATTGTTTTGAAACAAAAACTCAGGTTTCAAATGTATACGGATTAATGTAGATCCAGATTAACGTAGGCGTATCAATGTAGATCCAGATTAATATAGACATATTAATGTAGACGGATTAATGCAGATCCGGATTAATGTAGATCTGGATTAATGTAGACATATTAATGTGGATCCAGATTAATGTAGACATATTAATGTAGATCCGGATTAATGTAGACATATTAATGTAGATCCGGATTAATGTAGACATATTAATGTAGAGGCGGATTAATGCAGATCCGATTAATGTAGATCTGGATCAATGTAGACATATTAATGTGGATCCAGATTAATGTAGACATATTAATGCGGATCCAGATTAATGTAGACATATTAATGCAGATCCGGATTAATGTAGACATATTAATGCAGATCCGGATTAATGTAGATCCGGATTAATGTAGACATATTAATGTAGATCCAGATTAATGTAGATCCGGATTAATGTAGACATATTAATGCAGATCCGGATTAATGTAGACATATTAATGCAGATCCGGATTAATGTAGATCCGGATTAATGTAGACATATTAATGCAGATCCGGATTAATGTAGATCCGGATTAATGTAGACATATTAATGTAGATCCGGATTAATGTAGACATATTAATGCAGATCCGGATTAATGTAGACATATTAATGCAGATCCGGATTAATGTAGACATATTAATGCAGATCCGGATTAATGTAGATCCGGATTAATGTAGACATATTAATGCAGATCCGGATTAATGTAGATCCGGATTAATGTAGACATATTAATGCAGATCCGGATTAATGTAGATCCGGATTAATGTAGACATATTAATGCAGATCCGGATTAATGTAGATCCGGATTAATGTAGACATATTAATGCAGATCCAGATTAATGTAGACATAATGCAGATCCGGATTAATGTAGACATATTAATGCAGATCCGGATTAATGTAGATCCGATTAATGTAGACATATTAATGTAGATCCAGATTAATGTAGACATATTAATGTGGATCCAGATTAATGGAGATCCTGCTCTCCCGGGCCAGCCCTGTCCCAGTGTTGAGGTCAACCTCACTTCACCTTTTGTCTCAAAACTCATTTGTTGGAGCCTAACCACCATTAACCACTAATAGCAGCGTTTTGTTACTTTCGATAAGAAACAAAGTAATCTTACAAATTCTGTCCATTTTATTCAAACAATTTGTTTTGATGCTTTTTGACAGATCGCTGTACAGGCGCCTCAGCTCAAGCGCGATCATCTCTTCCTCATATTTACAGAATAAACATGAATGAACATCAGAAGGCATGCTGAATACAGTACTCACTGAAACATCATCTCTCGTGTAATTGCTCAATCAGTTTCAACGGCAGAAAAAACCTGTAAACAATTGTGTCTCTTTGGGCTGTAAATAATGCCGCAAACACCAGTAAACTGACGAGCGCAACCATTTGTAAATCACCTCACGTTATTCTTTCAAATCTTCTCCTCCCATGAATACTGCATCTGAAAGGGAAACCCCTACAAACGCATATGCAATAAGATCATTCGCAGAAATAACCCTGTCCACGCCTTTACAGCGCTAATGTTTCACCGCGTGACTTTAATCCTCACAGTAGTTTAGGGTTTGTGCTGGAGCAAGCGTTAGTAAACCTGCCCCAAATGGAGAAATGAGGCGTCTTTCGCTGCTGACTGTGATTCAAAGGCTTAAAATGACTTGTTTTTACACCAATGCTTACAAACGCATGCAAATGAAGCTATGAGCATGCAGCACAGCAACCTCTCGTGAACGAGTAACTTCAGATGTCTGTGGATGTCATTAACCATAACACCCCCTCCTTTTTCACAAACTCTTCAGATCTAGACGAATCACAATAATGACCCATTTTTTATCGAAAGGGCACAAGTTTGCACCTCTGAATGCAACGCTGCTCTATGCGTGAGTCTGCGTGCGTGACAGCGATTCTTGCGCCTCTGAAATGCCATAGAGATTACCTGAGAGGTTCCAGTAGACGGTACGCACAAGTGTTTTTAATTTAACTCTATAAAGTTAATAAGCTTATAGCCTAACTATTATCCGAGCAACGGCACCGCAGAACGAGTGTAGCTACTCTCTCTCTAGAGGCTTTAAACCGTTCATAATTTAAGCGTCAGAAATATGCGTGCGCAGTTGAGTTTACCTTCGAAGCCAAGCAAACGTCCTTCCGAAACATCCACAACACAGACGGTTAATACACCCTCACCTCAGGGCTCGTCACGTCTACTACATATTTCTGGCGTATATTTGCAGCATTTGTTCTCTTTTTTATTATCATGGGTTTATGTGAAAATTGTTTTAAGTTCACATAAATTAAAAGTTGTTATTTTAAAGCCTAATAAAGGCTGAAATTGCCATTACAACAAATGTAATGCCATTACAATAGACAGTCTTTAAGCTGCTTCTACTTTCATTTGGAGAGTAACTGTGACATTATTACAATTTAAAAATAGTTTAAAAAACAAAAAAAACACACAATGCTTTTAAAACCCCATTAAAGGAAGAGCAACTCACCGTGAGTGTGTGTGTGTGTGTGTTGAGAATGAAACAGACCGGTGTGTGTGTGTGTGTGTGTGTGTGTGTGTGTGTGTGTGTGTGTGTGTGTGTGGAGAATGAAACAGACCGGTGTGTGTGTGTGTGTGTGTGTTGAGAATGAAACAGACCTGTGTGTGTGTGTGTGTTGAGAATGAAACAGACCTGTGTGTGTGTGTGTGTTGAGAATGAAACAGACCTGTGTGTGTGTGTGTGTGTTGAGAATGAAACAGACCTGTGTGTGTGTGTGTGTGTGAGAATGAAACAGACCTGTGTGTGTGTGTGTGTTGTGTTGAGAATGAAACAGACCTGTGTGTGTGTGTGTGTTGAGAATGAAACAGACCTGTGTGTGTGTGTGTGTGTTGAGAATGAAACAGACCGGTGTGTGTGTGTGTGTGTGTGTGTTGAGAATGAAACAGACCTGTGTGTGTGTGTGTGTGTGTGTGTGTGTGTGTGTGTGTTGAGAATGAAACAGACCTGTGTGTGTGTGTGTGTGTTGAGAATGAAACAGACCGTGTGTGTGTGTGTGTGTGTGTGTGTGAGAATGAAACAGACCGGTGTGTGTGTGTGTGTGTGAGAATGAAACAGACCTGTGTGTGTGTGTGTGTGTGTGTGTTGAGAATGAAACAGACCTGTGTGTGTGTGTGTTTCTCCAATCATCAGGTCTTCACTCTCCTCTTTAATGAACGCCATCAGTGGACCTGTGTGTGTGTGTGTTTGGACAGATGAGGAATTAACAGAAACAGACCTGACTGTGTGTGTGTGTGTGTGTGTGTCAACACATGTGCGTCTTTACTCAATAATAACACAGATTGCCTGTGAGTGTGTGTGTGTGTTGAGAATGACACACAGACACAGTGTGTGTGTGTGTGTTGAGAATAGACACAGACCTGAGTGTGTGTGTGTGTGTTGAGAATGAAACAGACCTGTGTGTGTGTGTGTGTGTGAGAGATGAAAGAGAGAGAGAGACCTGTGTGTGTGTGTGACGTGTAAACACACAGACCTTTCTCACACTGTGTTGAGAGAATGAAACACAGACCTGTGTGTGTCCTCTTCTGCTGTGTGTGGGTGTTGAACCACCAGCCTCATCTCGTGTACTCTCTCACATGAAAAGACCTATTACAGTGTGTGTGTGTGTGTTGAGAATGAAACAGACCGGTGTGTGTGTGTGTGTGTTGAGAATGAAACAGACCTGTGTGTGTGTGTGTGTGTTGAGAATGAAACAGACCTGTGTGTTCCTCCTGTTTGATTTCTCCAATCATCAGGTCTTCACTCTCCTCTTTAATGAACGCCATCGGTGGACCTCGGGAGTTCTTCTGTGTGTTTGGACAGATGAGGATTATTAACAGAAAGAGAAACACACACACACACACACACACACACACACACACACACACACTGTGTGTGTGTGTGTGACTCGTGAAACAGACCTGCTCTGCTTCACACACATGTGCGTCTTTACACATAATAACACACAGCATGTGTTGAGAGAGAACACGCTGTTCTTCACACAGTATTAACAGACACCTCTTTACACATGTACATCAGGTGGACACTTATGACACACACACACAGAGACACACACACACACACACTACACACACACACTAGAGAGCTTCAGACATGTGCGTCTTTACTCACATAAGAGAGAGAGATTGCCTTAGAGAGAGCTGCACTTCACACACTCCGAGAAACACAGACAGAGAGAGAGAGAGAGAGAGAGAGAGAGAGAGAGAGAGAGAGAGAGAACGCAGTGTGTCGACTCAAACACCGCAGACGCGTAAACACACAAGCCTTTCTCCACACTGCAGCGAGGCGCGGACTTATGACGTCACACACCAGAACAGAATAAGAGTCCTCTTCTGCTCTCATTAATGTAGGGTGTTTAACCACCAGCCTCATCTCGCTGTACTCTCTCACATGAAAAGAGCTATTACAGTAGCCATTTTTCCAATGCTTTGTGTTGATTAGTGTATTTATTGATTTATTTTTATTTTAGTACAGTTTTGGTACAATTTGTTACTTATTTTAATTTGGATTTTGCATTTTCTAAATCACATAACTGTCACATGTTGTTTTTATGATTATGATTATGTTTGCCTTTTATATATATATATATATATATATATATATATATATATATATATATATATATATATATATATATATATATATATATATAATATATATATATATATATATATATATATATATATATATATATATCTCCCAAACTCCATTCTTGTCTTATCTATCAGCATTTTCTGGAAGATTATAGGCATTACATTAATCTGACATACATTCCCCTTTTACAGACAGAGTTGATTGTAGACTATGTGCAAGTCTTAATCTTGATATAATCAGGGGCTTTTGTTTATTAACCCTGGTTTAATCCTGTACAGTGTTTTGTTGGGCTCTGTGTTTTCTGAATGTGTTTTAGCAGAGTTTTCATTGTCAAACTACAAAATTGTATAATGCTTTTATTTTATATGAAACAAATAGTAATTGTCTTTTCTTTTTTTTTCCTTTTTTTAATATATTTTAGTTTGTCATGTATATATTTTTAGATCAGATAACATATCATATGGTTGTGTTACAGTGTGGGGCATGTTGTCATTTGTTCCAGACGTGTGAAATTAATGTGGAAAAGATAAGTACTCTAAGTAGATTTACACAAGCTGAGAAGGTCACAAAGTGCTCTCCCCTATTTGGTGATTACAAACTGCATTTTTATTTTGAAAAATGCCATGCTCGCGTTTGATTATCACATTTAAGCAATATACAAACCCGATTCCAAAAAAGTTGGGACGCTGTACAAATTGTGAATAAAAAAGGAATGCAATAATTTACAAATCTCATAAACTTATATTTTATTCACAATAGAATATAGATAACATATCAAATGTTGAAAGTGAGACATTTTGAAATGTCATGCCAAATATTGGCTCATTTTGGATTTCATGAGAGCTACACATTCCAAAAAAGTTGGGACAGGGAGCAATAAGAGGCCGGAAAAGTTAAATGTGCATATAAGGAACAGCTGGAGGACCAATCTGCAACTTATTAGGTCAATTGGCAACATGATTGGGTATAAAAAGAGCCTCTCAGAGTGGCAGTGTCTCTCAGAAGTCAAGATGGGCAGAGGATCACCAATTCCCCCAATGCTGCGGCCAAACATACTGGAGCAATATCAGAAAGGAGTTTCTCAGAGAAACACTGCAAAGAGTTTGAAGTTCTCATCATCTACAGTGCATAATATCATCCAAAGAGAATCTGGAGCAATCTCTGTGCGTAAGGGTCAAGGCCGGAAAACCATACTGGATGCCCGTGATCTCCAGCCCTTAGACGGCACTGCATCACATACAGGAATGCTACTGTAATGGAGATCACAACATGGGCTCAGGAATACTTCCAGAAAACATTGTCATGAACACAATCCACCGTGCCATTCGCCGCTGCCGGCTAAAACTCTATAGGTCAAAAAAGAAGCCATATCTAAACATGATCCAGAAGCGCAGGCATTTTCTCTGGGCCAAGGCTCATTTAAAATGGACTGTGGCAAAGTGGAAAACTGTTCTGTGGTCAGACCAATCAAAATCTGAAGTTCTTTTTGGAAAACTGGGACGCCATGTCATCCGGACTAAAGAGGACAAGGACAACCCAAGTTGTTGTCAGCGCTCAGTTCAGAAGCCTGCATCTCTGATGGGATGGGGTTCATGAGTGCGTGTGGCATGGGCAGCTTACACATCTGGAAAGGCACCATCAATGCTGAAAGGGATATCCAAGTTCACTTTACGGAATTATTTGGCAATTTCTGCACCTGAAAGAAGACATTTTCAGAGCGTGATGCAGTCCCAGACTCAGGTTATTTATTTGTAACAGTCTAGTCTTGAATCTGTAGTTATTTCTATTTATTTTGAACCACAATCTTTTTTTATTGCATAATAATAAATGAATATAATACAGAACAATGAATATGAACATGTGGGAAAGAAGAAGAAGAGAAGAAGAAAATAAAATAAAATGACAATTCAAGATTCAAGATTCAAGATTCAAGAGTTTTATTTGTCACATACACAGTTATATACAGAATATACAACCGGCAGTGAAATGTAAACAGGTCCGCTCCATGGACAGTGCAAATTCACAGTTAAAAACACAAGGAGGAAATTATAATAGAAATAGGATAAAAAAAAAACTATCTATATATATATATATATATATGTCTATATCTGTAGAATTATAAATAATCAAGTCAAGAGAAAAAAAAGGTAACAAATAAGGATAAAGTGGAATAAAATAATTGAAGTAGACTTTGCAGTGAGTAAACTGTAGACTTATAAATATGTGGTTAACAAATGTATAAGAGTATAATGTGCAAACAGGTTTATGACAGGTTGTTACACAGTAACAACGAGAAACAGAAAGTGCAGTGCAATGTCAGTGTATCGATGTTTATCCTGGCGTGAAGTCACGTGATGTTAAGTTCAGGAGTCTGATGGCCTGGGGGAAGAAGCTCCTCCTGAGTCTCTCAGTTTTGGCCATCAGGCCGGGAAGCGCTACCAGATGGCAGCAGCGTGAAATGAGGGTTTGCAGGGTGATTAGAGTCCTTGATGATCTTGGTAGCTCTACCTTTGCAGCGTTTGGTGTAGACGTCCTGCAGAGACGGGAGAGCTGACCCTGAGATACGCTCGGATAAGCGCACGACTCTTTGCAGGGCTTTGCGGTCATGACTGGTGCTGGTGCATGACATGACATTGCACTGGTCATGACTGGTGCAATTTACCTAAAATGTGTTCTATAATAGTATAGGTTTTAAAGCTTTTTTATTGAAGTGGATTTTTTGAAGCGATGATAATAATAACTGTAAATAAGCAAATACTTTGCAGTTAGGTTTGAAATTAAGGTATCTTGCTTTGTGAATATGATATTTACCCATCATACAAATAAAGTTTAAGACAACATCAGAGTGAAAAAGAACCGTAGCAATAGAAATATTACACAGCTGGTGAAATACAAGAATTAAGGAAGCTGAAATTTGAAGCCAAATTTTTTTTAGAGTAAGAACAGAAGTAGAATAAGTGTAAAAGAGATTATTCCTCCTCTTAGCAAAAAGAGCAGAGTGGGGAAACATTTCGGTTAGATTTACTTAGATATTTATTAGGTGCACGGGTAATAATGAAGAATAATTTTTAAATGGATTTATTTTATTATTAAATAAGAATTTGTTTGGCACTCTCCATCCATTATGACATTTAACATTTGGGAAAAGTGCTAATCGTTTCCCATTAACCTTAATAATTGAATAATTACTAACAGTGATGAAGTTCCTTAAAATGTGTATTTCTGTTACTTTGAATAATGGCGACAGGTGAGAAAAGAGGAAAGAAACGTAATTTCTCAGACACTGAGATTGAAACACTTGTAGGGGAGGTGGAGATTCAAGATTCAAGATTCAAGATTCAAGATTCAAGAGTTTTATTTGTCACATACACAGTTATATACAGAATATACAACCGGCAGTGAAATGTAAACAGGTCCGCTCCATGGACAGTGCAAATTCACAGTTAAAAACACAAGGAAGAAATTATAATAGAAATAGGATATAAAAAAAAGTACTATCTATATATATATATATATGTCTATATCTGTAGAATTATAAATAATCAAGTCAAGAGAAAAAAGGTAACAAATAAGGATAAAGTGGAATAAAATAATTGAAGTAGACTTTGCAGTGAGTAAACTGTAGACTTATAAATATGTGGTTAACAAATGTATAAAGAGTATAATGTGCAAACAGGTTTATGACAGGTTGTTACACAGTAACAACGAGAACAGAAAGTGCAGTGCAATGTCAGTGTATCGATGTTTATCCTGGCGTGAAGTCACGTGATGTTAAGTGACTGAGTTCAGGAGTCTGATGGCCTGGGGAAGAAGCTCCTCCTGAGTCTCTCAGTTTTGGCCATCAGGCTTCGGAAGCGCTTACCAGATGGTAGCAGCGTGAAATGAGGGTTTGCAGGGTGATTAGAGTCCTTGATGATCTTGGTAGCTCTACCTTTGCAGCGTTTGGTGTAGACGTCCTGCAGAGACGGGAGAGCTGACCCTGAGATACGCTCGGATAAGCGCACTACTCTTTGCAGGGCTTTGCGGTCATGACTGGTGCTGTTCCCATACCACGCTGTGATGCACTGAGTTAAAACACTTTCTATCGCCCCTAAATAGAAAGTTTTCAGGATAGCTGGTGAAACCCTGAATTTCCTCAGCTGGCGCAGGTAGTACAGTCTTTGCCTGGCTTTTTCACCTGTGTCTGAATGTGAGCAGTCCAGGTCAGGTCCTCGGAGATGTTTACTCCCAGGTACTTGAAGCTGCTCACTCTCTCTACTGGTGACCCGCTGATCATGAGGGGAGTATGTCCGTTGCTGTCTCTTCCTGAAGTCCACAATCATTTCTTTGGTCTTGCCAACATTCAGAGAGAGACAGTTGTCCTGGCACCATGATGTTAGATGCTCCACCTCGTCCAAGTATGCCGTCTCATTGTTGTTGGAAATGAGGCCCAGGACAACAGTATCATCAGCAAATTTGATGATAGAGGTGGAGCTGTGTGTGGACAAACAGTCATGCGTGTAGAGAGAGTAGAGCAGGGGCTCAGGACACAGCCCTGTGGAGCTCCCACACTCAGGGTGATGGAGGTGGAGGTGGACTGGCCTATTCTCACCACCTGAGGCCTGCCAGTGAGGAAGTCCTCAATCCAGTGGCAGAGAGAAGGATTCAGGCCGAGATCCAGGAGTTTGGAGGTTAGCTTGGTGGGAACTATGGTGTTAAAGGCTGAGCTATAGTCAATAAATAGCAGTCTTACGTAGTTCCCACTTTTGCTGTCGATGTGAGTGAGGGGGAGTGGAGGACATGAGAGATGGCATCTTCAGTCGATCTATTGGGACGATAGGCAAACTGAAGAGGGTCCAAAGTGTCAGGAATGAAGGCGCAAATGGTGTTTTTAATGAGTCTCTCAAAGACCTTCATGACTATAGACGTGAGAGCCACTGGACGATAGTCATTTAGGCAAGAGGGTTTACTGTTCTTAGGGACAGGGATGATGGTGGATTTTTGAAGGAGGTGGGGACCACAGATGTAGCGAGGACTCATTAAAGATAGATGTAAACAACCCGGTGAGCTGATCAGCACAGGACCGCAGAACACGACCTGAAATACAATCCGGCCCGGCAGCTTTCCTGACGTCCACACGCTTGAGTGCTCTCCGAACTTCATCCTCCGAGACAGAGATCACGTGATTGTTGCTGCTCTGAGTAATTTCCTCTAACGCGCCACTTGGCGGAGTCGCGCTGCCGCGGTTACAGTCAAAGCGAGCATAGAAAGAGTTTAACTCGCTCACGAGCAACGGATCAACGCTGCCTCTGCAGAGGATTTAGATCCAAAGGAGCAGATGGACCTCAGACCTTGCCACATGCGCCGTGAGTCGTTGAGTTGGAAATGAGACTCCACTCGGTCTTTATAACGGAGTTTTGCGGCTTTAACTGCTCGTCTGAGAGCATAGCAGGACGATCTGTATTCATTCATATTCCCTGAATGGAGACCGGCGTTGTAAGCAGCAGTGCGTGCGTTCACTGCCGCGCGGATTGAATTGTCCACCCACGGTTTCTGATTTGAGAAGGACGTTATTGTTATTGTTTGCGTGGCTTGCTCTGTAAGCGTGTTGATGAAGCAAAGCGCCACGTCTGTGAACTCGCTTACGTCAGCTGAACTCGCTCGGAACATGTCCCAATCCACATCGCCCAGAGCTGCCTGTAGCGCGGTCTCTGAGTGGGGTGACCAACGCTTAACTTCCCGCCTCACCCAACGAGCTTTTGTTTGTATTCAGGTGTGAGGAAAATAAGATAAGATAAACCTTTATTCGTCCCACAATGGGGAAATTTCTCTGTTCCGGCAGCAATTTTACAATATATTACAAATATAAATATACAGCATAATATATATAAAAAATATATATACAGCATATACAAAAATAAAAAACAAAAACAAACAAAAAGTATATCAAAGATTACAGTGTAGTGATTGCACTAAAAAAACAACAACAAATTGCACATTATTTCAGTGAGAAAAATAGCAGCAGTGCGTATCATGGTGACGACTCGTTCACTGTGAGCAGCTCTGGTTATAAAGTCTAATAGCAGCAGGGAGAAACGAGCGTCTATATCGCTCCTTCAGACACTTTGGATGTAACAGTCTGTCACTGAAGGAGCTGCTCAGAGCTGAAACCGTTACATACAGGGGTGAGAGTCATTCTCCAGCAATGATGACAGTTTTGCTACCATCCTTCTCTCTCCCACCTCCTGTACAGTCTCAGGGGAATCCCCAGGACTGAGCTGGCCTTCCTGATCAGCTTGTCCAGTCTCTTCCTTTCTGCACTAGAAATGCTGCTGCACCAGAAAACCACACCATAGAAAATGGCTGAGGCCACCACAGAGTCAAAAAAGGTCTTCAGTAGCTCTCCCTGCACTCCAAAAGACCTCAGTCTCCTCAGCAGAAAGAGTCTGCTCTGCCCTTTCTTGTAGATCGCCTCAGTGTTGTCCGACCAGTCCAGTTTTCTGTTCAGATGAACACCCAGGTATTTGTATGATTCCACTCTCACAATGTCCTTTCCCTGAATGTTCACTGGTGGTAATATAGTTTGTTTGCGCCTAACGAAATCCACCACCAATTCTTTGGTTTTCCCCGCATTTAACTGGAGGCAGTTCCGTTGGCACCAGTCCACAAAGTTATGGATCAGTTCTCTGTACTCCCTGTCATCATCATCTGTGATCAGACCAACGATGGCAGAGTCGTCAGAGAACTTCTGTAGGTGACAGGTTGCTGAGCTGAACATGAAGTCTGCAGTGTAGATGGTGAAGAGAAACGGGGCCAGAACCGTTCCCTGCGGGGCTCCAGTGTTGCAGACAATCATGTCAGACTCACAGTCATGAGTTTTCACAAACTGAGGTCGGTCTGTGAGGTAGTCCAGTATCCAGGCACACAGATGATGGTCCACTCCCATGTCCACTATCTTATCCCTCAGGATCACAGGTTGGATGGTGTTAAAGGGACTGGAGAAGTCAAAAAACATGACTCTCACTGTGCTCCCAGCCTTTTCCAGGTGAGAAAGAGCCGATTTCGGAGGAAGATGACAGCGTCTTCCACTCCAATGCCAGGTTGGTAGGCAAACTGAAGTGGATCCATTGATGGGCTCACAAAAGGTCGCAGATGGGTTAGCACCAGCCTCTCCAATGTTTTCATCAGATGTGAGGTCAGTGCTACTGGTCTGTAGTCCCCAAGGACTTTTGGACGCGACGTCTTTGGTACAGGCACCACACAGGATGTTTTCCATAACTGTGGCACCTTCCCCAGCTTCAGGCTCAGGTCAAACATGTACAGCAGTATGCCGCACAGCTGGTCAGCACAGGTCTTAAGGAGTCTGGAGCTGATACCGTCTGGACCTGCAGCCTTCCTCACTTTGATCTTCCGGAGCTCCATTCTCACCTGGGCTTCTGTAAGGGGCAGTGTGTGTTGGATGGAGTGGGGGCTGAAGGCAATTGGTAGAGTGGGGGAGTTAGGTGTAATGTGAGTAGGCTGTGAGCTGATAGCCGTGCAGAGAGAGGTGGGGTTGGAGCAGCTTGCTGTGTTGGCCGAGATGGGGGGTTGCACTAGAGGGGACTGGATGGGGGCAGTGGCTGATCAAATCTGTTAAAGAATAGATTTAGATCATTCACCCACCTCTGGTTACTCTCAGTCTGAGAGCTGGTCTCCTTATGACCAGTGATGGTTTTTAGCCCTTTCCACACACCACTGACGTTGTTCTGCTGCAGCTGAACCTCCATCTTCCTCCTGTAGCATGCTTTTCCTTCCCTGATCTTCTTTCTCAGTTCTCTCTGGACATTTTTCAGCTCTTCCTTGTTTCCTGATTTAAAAACCCTCTTCTTCTCCTTAAGAAGAGTCTTTATATCAGGGTTGATCCATGGTTTGTTATTGGAAAAACACCGTACAGTCCTGGAAGGTACAGTATTCTCCACACAGAAATTGATGTAGTCTGTAATGCAGTCTGTTAGATTGTCAATATCCTCCCCATGAGGATTACACAGTTCCTCCCACAAAGGACTGGACTCATCAGACCATTTCCTCACTGTGCGGGAGACAGCTGGTTGCCTGCATACAAGGGGTTTGTACACAGGTTGGAGATGAACCAGGTTGTGATCCGATCTTCCCAAGGGGGGGAGGGGTGTTGAGGTGTAAGCCTCCTTTAGATTTGCATATAATAAGTCCAGTGTTTTATTGTCTCTGGTGTGGCATGAAACATACTGGGTGAATGTGGGCAGCGTGGAGGATGGAGGGGCATGATTGTAATCTCCAGAGATGAGGAGAAGGGCATTTGGGCTCTGTGTTAATAGTCTGTTTACAGCAGAATCCAGGACATCGCATGCCAATTCACCGTCAGCAGAGGGGGGAATATATGCAGCTATTGCAATAACATGCGAGAATTCCCTGGGCAGATAGTACGGCCTTATGCTAACGGCTAACATCTCAATGTCCTTACAGCAGATCTGTTCTTTAATAGTGATGTGACCAGATTTACACCATCTATTATTCACAAAAACTGCCAGACCTCCTCCCTTTCTCTTACCGCTCTCCGTCGTTCTGTCCGCGTGCAGTAAATCAAATCCATCCAAAGCCACAGTCGAATCTGGTGTTAGCGAAGTTAGCCATGACTCCGTGAACAGCATGATGCTACACTCCTGGAATTCCCTCTGATGCCGGGTAAGAGCCGCTAGCTCGTCCATCTTGTTGGGTAAAGATCTCACATTTCCTTTAACGATGGACGGCAGAGTTGGTCTGTAACATCTCTTTTTAACCCGACACAGAGTCCCAGCACGGTTTCCCCGTCGTCTGCTTCTTAGCTCGCGGGGAATGTCTGGTTTTTCCTGCCGTATCATCGCTGTATAGCGGAATGCTAACAGCTGGTCCCTGGTGTAAACAATAGGCCCGCTGTTGTGAACAGAGTTTCCAAACGCGATCGTAGACAAAGTCCAAAGAAACAGGAAAAGTAGAGCAAGCTCGGTGATTTTGTTGATGTCCATTGTGCAGTTTGTAGTTGCTCATATATTCACAAACAAAAGAAAAAAAATATAAAGTACCAGAACACTATAAATAAACACAAATATTACAAACTTAGCGGGAGCTGCTGCAACAGGCTGCCACTCGGGCGGCGCCTATATATTAAATGGCGGCATGATCCGATTTGCCAAACGCTGGAAGTGACCACGCTTTATAGGTGTTCTTAAACGGAGAGTAGCAATGATCCAGCGTGTTTGCTCCTTGTGTAGGACAGGAGACGTGCTGGTGAAAGTTTGGCAGGACTTTCTTTAGGTTTGCTTTGTTGAAATCGCCCGCAACAATGAATGCCGTGTCAGGGTGTTTGTTTATGACATCATGAAGACCAGATAAAGCAAGCCCTGTGTCTGCCTGTGGTGGGATGTAAACAGCGGTCGCGACGACCGCAGAAAACTCCCTCGGCAGATAGAATGGGTGGCAAATGATTGTTAAATGTTCCAGATGAGGCGAGCAGGACCGCGAGAGAATGGTGATGTTCCTGGGGTCACACCATTTCTTGTTGATCATGAAGCATACTCCACCGCCTTTGGATTTACCGGCCTCGGCTGTTCTGTCCATCCGAAAAACAGAGAAGTTCTCCGACGGCGTCACAGCTGTGTCCGGGACCGCGGGCGTGAGCCATGTTTCGGACAAACAAAAGATGTTACAGTCTCTCATGTCCCGTTGAAAACTTATCCTGGCTCTAAGATCGTCCATCTTATTCTCCAAGGATTGAACATTTGCTAGAAGAATGCTCGGGAGGGGAGGGCTGAATGCCCTTTTCCTCAGTCTGTTTCGGATACCAGCGCGTTTCCCACGGTGTTTCAAGATTCAAGATTCAAGAGTTTTATTTGTCACATACACAGTTATATACAGAATATACAACCGGCAGTGAAATGTAAACAGGTCCGCTCCATGGACAGTGCAAAATTCACAGTTAAAACCACAAGGAAGAAATTATATTAGAAATAGGATAAAAAAATACTACATATATATATATATATATATATATATATATATATATATATATATATATATATATATATATATATATATATATATATATATTGTAGCAGGTTCCTAAGGGGGAAGAAGGAGAGTGGACACGAGAAAGTGAGTTCAACCCGGAGGGTGAGTTTATTTACATGTTATGAGATGCACAGAGAGTAGAGCAGCAGACACTTGACTGTTGTCTTCAGACCGTTCCTCTGTGCTTCTCAAGTGCTCCCCCAAAAGTGAGTCTTTGTGGTCTCAAGGCATGAAGGTGAAAATCCACTGAACAATATGGGAGTTTAGGAGGTGTAGAGAGTCTGTCCCACGGTTCTCCCGTTAATCACTCTCTGTGAGGGAAAATCAAACAACACCATAAACATTAGTCTTCCACTGAGAGAATCTTCTCTACCTCTTTTGTTTCAACCAGGGTATATATCCCTGTCTAGATGATTGTCTGAACTCCATCAGCTGGGCTTCATGATTGCTTCCCAGCTGGTGTGTGTGTGTTGCCAGGGCGATGCTTGACGAGCTGCTGGTGACTCGCCACATTCCCCCCCCCCTTTTTCTTTCCGTTGTGGGTCCTGTTGATAGAAGCAATAACTGTTAACGGGGAAGGGGGGGGTGGGAATGACCCTTACCAGACCTGACCAACCGAAGAACATCCTGGACAACCCATCTGCGTTTCCGTTGGAGACTCCGGCCCGATGCTTCACCACAAAATGAAAATCCTGCAGTGCTAGAAACCATCTGGTGACTTTGGCATTGGTGTCTTTTGCCTTGGCCATCCACTGAAGGGGGGCGTGGTCGGTCACCAGAGTGAAGGCGAGGGCTTCCTTCTCGACTGCGGCATACCGGGTTTCTGGTGAGGCGAGTTTCCGACTAATGTATGTCACCGGATGTTCTTCCCTCTTGATGTTTTGTGACAGGACTGCTCCCAGGCCGACATCTGAGGCATCTGTCTGGAGGGTGAAGGGCTGGGAAAAGTCAGGGGCGTGTAGAACTGGAGACGAAGAGAGTGCCGTCTTGAGACGCTGGAATGCCTCTTCAGCCGCAGGGTTCCACTGTATTTTGTCTGGTTGGCCCTTCTTGGTCAGGTCTGTAAGGGGACAAGCCAGGGAGGAGAAGGACTGAATGAAACAACGATAATAGCCCGCTAAGCCCAGGAAAGCCCATACCTGTTTCTTTGTAGTTGGCCGGGGACAGTCCCGTATAGCTGCCACCTTTTCATTTTGGGGAAGGATAAGGCCGCGGCCTATGCGGTAGCCCAAGTAGCGTGCTTCGTCAAGTCCCAGATGGCATTTGTGGGGATTAGCAGTTAGTCCAGCCTGTCGTAATGCAGACAATACTTCCCGTAACCTGGTTAAGTGGTCCTCCCAACTCTCAGAGTGGACCACCACATCATCAAGATAGGCAGCGGCTGTGGAGGAAATTCATTTTCTAGCAGGCCTCAGTAGGCCTTAGTAGGCCTCAGCTGTGTTGTAGAGAGGCCTTGGCCGTATACTAAAGACCAAGGTCTGTTGTCCATCAAAATATGAAAAACAAGGGAAAACTATATTTGTTGTATGGGAAACTGGTGAGGGGCGTTGGGAACCTGTCATAAACTGGTGTGAAGTGCTGGGAAACTGTCATATGAGTGTTATATGAGAGTTTTTAAAAAAGTCAGAAAGCCTGGGATTTTCCACCAATATGTATGGTACGTGACAAAGTGTGCGTCTAATTGTGGCGAAACTGTGGGGTGGAGTTAAAAAGTAAAAGATACATGGAAGAGGGTCAATTGGATGAAAGACGATGAAAATGTATAAGACATGAAGTTTTACCATGAAAGAGTCAGATGAACAGCTGCATCTCACTTTGTTGTTTCCTGCAATAAAGTTAACTTTTCCTGAGACCTGGAACTTCGACTCAGACAATTTTTCTTTAAAGAACTGAAGACTATTGAGACTTAGAATTCTCCACAACATATTTGGCGGAGCCAGCCAGGAGCGGTAGAGGCTGAGGGACCCACGGGGGGCTTCCTGGCACGAGACCTCACAAAACAAAAGGCACCATATAAATATAAGGTAAGCAGATTTGCTTATATATTTGTTTTGCGTGGTCTCTGTCAGCTGCTGCCTGGGGTAACTATATATTGTCTTACTAAACGAACCTAAAATTTGATTGATATTAAATAAGTTATTAAGTGAATTAACTGTATTAAAAACAGACAGAGGGTAATTTCCAGGTCCAGGGAATAGCGCATGCGTAGTAGTAGTTAGTTTGGACTGCGAGGAGTGTCGCGTCCAACACACGAGGAGTGTCGTGTGTCTGCCTGAAGTGGGGCATTTAAATCGCGAGGAGTGTCGCGTCCACACGAGGAGTGTTGTGTGTCTGCCTGAAGTGGGGCATTTCAAACAGCGAGGAGTGTCGCGTTTGAAAAAACACGCGAGGAGTGTCGCGTGTCTATTTATGTACGTGTTTCTGTGTGTATTTGTAAGGCTGCGCTTGTCTGGGAAATGATCCAAGTTTGGTCAAGCCACAGATAAGAAGCGCCGAGTTGTCAAACTAAAGAGCTCTGTAAGAGAAGGGAGTGGGCCCAAGGGAGATAGTGTATATCATTCTGTATATTGCTTGCTAATAGCATAAGAAGAAAAAGTGGGGTTTTAACTGCATGAAAACTGCTTTGTACATAAGCTAAGGTATTATAATAAATGACTGATCGAGTTTGTGTACCCTGGAAAAGGGTTGTTCCAATAACAGTAGAAGAACAAGGTTTAGGATCAGTGATTACACTGTGGAACAAAGAATATTTGTTTGCCCCAGCGGGAACACGCTATTGCTCAGAGTTGTTGGGAAGGCAAAAAGAGAGACAAATTGAACAACTATTATTTAAAGACCCAGCCATATTGTCAGTATTTGCAACCACTAGTGCAAGATCACAGATAAATGAGGGACAAACAATTATATTGACCTTTAGTGTCCCTCATTGGAGACCTCGATTAAACAGAGAAACGGGGGAAATCAGTTTGACTCCCACTAAATTGCGGCATGAGCGCTGGCAATACGCTACTGCATGGTATCCACTGAATTAAAATATTGAAAAAAAAAAAGAATAATAAAATTCTGTGAAAAGTTGCAAAGTATTTTTAGAAATAGGTTGTTTTGAATGCTTTTCCTGATTGCAAGTACTGTAAATTAGGCTGCGAGATATGATCATTGATAATTAAGCAAAATAAATTAAAATATATCTCTCTTGTCTTCCCAAAAAGCCAGTGAAAAAGTTGCATGTTTTAAAGTGTGTGAGTGAAATCCCGGGTAAGTGTGAGTGAGTCTATAACTGCGCAGCGGAAAAAAGGCAAGAGAGTGTGTGGAGGAGAGACTGAGAGGAAGTGTGTGTGTGTGTGTGTGTGTGTGCAAGGTAAAGTAGAAAGAGATTTCTACAGCATGTGGACAAGGGTCAGTGATGCTGACAGAGAAAGATATAGAAGGGGGGATATAGAATATAGAGAATACCAAAAATATAAGGCAGCTCTGATTGAATCTAAGGGAATTAAGAAGCATTTTTGGCTGGAAGATGAATATGTGAATGCAAAAGGGCAGAAAAAAGTCTTAACTGAAGAAAAGAAAGATGAGCTTCTAACAAAAGTCACAAATTTAGTCCAAATTGAAAACGAGTGGCCTCTGAAAGATTGGCGTGAAGAGGTCAGAAAGCAAATAACATTGAAAAATTTAGGACCACACCTGAATCAAATCTGTTTTCCAAAAACAACCCTATTAGAGTCACTGTTGACAGCGGTGAGGCTAGACTTGCCCCCAGTTTTCCTCCCATACTTAAGATGAGACGTGGGACAGCCCTGGCCCCAGGGGCTGGGAGGGGCAACCATACTTAGAAACATTTACGCTATAGTGAACCCTTGTGTGAGACCAGTGCAGTGGGACAGCGGAGTACTCTGTGAACACAGGAGAAGAGGAGGAGTTAGATCCCTCCCCACCACAAATTGGACACTTAGCAAATTGGCTGTGTCAGTGGTTTTTAAAAATAACCCAGAACACATACACTACCTGTGGGTAGAAATACACAGAGGCAAGAGAGAAGCAGAAGAGCAGTTGGAGTCATTGAGAAATGAGAACCAAGAAAGGGAGGAACAGGAAGAGGGGGAGTAGAGGAAGAAAAATATTAAATCAGCAAGAGAGGGAGGCCCTGATTGAAGTGTTTGAGCCATTGGACTTTACAACATGTGCAAAAAGTGAATTGCAGATTTCAATCACAATAGTAGGAGGTTTTGATGCTAAATTAACCCCATGTCTCACTTATTCATATTGGACAGGAGGAATTACATTGAGGGGTCGGAAGGTTGATGAAAACGAGCTCTGGAGTTTTGAACTGATCTGCCTGGGGGAAGACATTATCTGGAAACGCAACTGCAATTGGCTAGGACTGGAGGACGTGTCATCGAAGCCATTGACTGAGGTACAGATAAGAGCAGTTTTGAAATACTTACGAAATCCTAAGGCCAAAAAATTATTGTTCTGATTTTAAGCATCTTTGACAAAATCAAAGGGCTGAAAGGCACTGAGGAAGTAAATAAACAATTTTAATATTAAGTACTTTATTAAATTTGATAACACAAAACACTTAAAACTTTTTTGAAAATACAAAAAGGTAACCTTAAGGCGATGGCTTCGGTGTCACAGGATCCAGAAACCCCTGTAGAGCGAATAATAACAGAGTACCCAATATGTAGAGATACTATCAGAAATCTGTCTAGAAAGTGGGAAAAAAGGACCAGAAAGTTAAATACAAAGTGGCCAGCAGAGGGAACATTTGATTTACCAATGTGCAAAGAAATGGAAGCGTTGATAAAAAATTATAAGGCCCAAGATAAGACAAAGAAAAGAGAAGAAAAGAGAGTGAAGGAACAGGAAGTGTTAAAATTGTTTAAGGATTGGGGAATAAAATTGATAAAAGAAAGAAGGGGTGGGGTGAAAGAAGATGAGAAAAAAGCAGTGAAAGAGGAAAGACCACCCCCTTATGCACCACTGTATGATCTCGCAGCTACTAAACAGCTGCCACTGGTGGATGCACAGCTGCATGTGACAGGGAAAGTGACTTTAGAGGAAGACCAAGATGAAGGTGAAGCAGAAAAAGGGTGGATGAAGCATTGGTACAAAGATGGCAGAGAGCAAGTTGAAGAAAGATCTTTAAGGGGAGGAATAGACTCCCCAACAAGAATGGGCGGGGACACTATGAGCTACCACAGTAAGGAAGGAAGTTATCTGGGCCAGTATGAAGAACAACAAGGCGAAAAAGAAACACCAACAAAATTATCCGGAAAATCACCAAAAGAAAAAGATGGGGAAGGGTGGAGCACCACAAGTCAAACAACAGAAGACCCATATCGACATGCAGCACAAGCATTGTGACAGCTCACAGAGACAACAGTGGCCAATGGAGTGGACGAACTAATACAAGCAGTAACCGACAAAGGCCTACTGGACAGACTGGATCAAGTGAGAGGAGAAACTGAGGAAATAAAGAAGCAGTTGAGACAAGATGCTCAAGAGCTGAAAAGG
This sequence comes from Paracanthobrama guichenoti, assembly GCA_018749465.1. Taxonomy (NCBI): domain Eukaryota; kingdom Metazoa; phylum Chordata; class Actinopteri; order Cypriniformes; family Gobionidae; genus Paracanthobrama; species Paracanthobrama guichenoti. Next base: position 35,076,326 of record CM031963.1, read on the forward strand.
AGCTTGGATAGGATGGGAAGATGCAGACCATCCACAACACGATCACTCTCCAGCAGCCCACACAGAGAATACAAGCATGTCTCAGGAACACTTATGATGGAGGATGTAGAACCTGAGGCATGGTGGCAAAGAGGTAGCACCCTGAGGAGCAGATCTTCAAATGCCAGGACGGGACAAAGAGAAACCAGGGAAGAAAACCTGCAAGAAGAGGCAATGCAGTGCCCGATCCTAATTAAGGGACGGCAAGGAGAATATGTGCCATGGGCGGGACAGGATCTCGAAGGGCTGATAGCTCGTTTACCAGACATACATGAAGGAGCAGGAAAATGGATCAAACAAGTGGAAGAGGAAACAATGGGAAAGATCTTAGCCATAGGAGACATCAAGGCCCTATTGGCAAGAAGCGTGGGAGGAGCCAAAACAAATGAGATACTTGAAGAAACAGGGCTTCGTGCAGCAGTGGCCCAGACTGGGCTTGATGCCCTCCCACTAGACAGATGCCGTGGACAAATGTGGAAAGTACTGAGAAAAATGTACCCCACACAAATGGACCCAAAGCTTCTGAAAGGCGAACCAATGGGAGAGACCGAAAACCCCACAACATATGTTCAACGACAACTGAGAAGATGGAAGCAAGATCTGGAAAGAGATCCAGAACAAGATCCAGTGATGACTGCGCTGTTCAGAAATGCCATAGTGGAGGCGATGCCACCAGTTGTCAAAGCACGACTGGAAGATGTAGTGGGGCTTAATTCTAAAACATCAAAGGAATTCTGCGACCATGTGGCACATGCAGTGGAGCAATACAGAAAGAGTGAGCAGAAGCTGAAGAACCAAGAAAGAGAACTTCAAAGAAGATTGGCTCAACTCCAACTTGAAGAGCTGACAACAAAAAAGAAGCGGGTGCAGGCAGTGCTGAAAGAGAGTGAAGATACAGCAGTAATGGCGGCAGTAAGCACAGCAGGAGGCGCGACACAGTTACCAACAACGCCTACCCAGTTCATGGCACCAGTGCAAAATGTAGCCATGACACCAGCATCTGTACCAACAATGGTACCCACACAGGTAATGACATCACCACCTATGCAGCAGAATGCAACGATAGCCACTGTCCAACAGCCACATGCACCAATAGTCATCTATGTGCCAGAACAAAGAAACAATGGAGGCAATTCACAACAGCAGAGAGGAAGAGGAAGAAGACAAAACAGCAACTATCAACAGAGGATGAGCAACCCACAGGGAGTTTGCTGGGGATGCAATCAGCCTGGACATACCAAGAGAGACTGTCCTACCAACCCATGGCCACAAGGAATGCAGCAGATGAATCAAATACAACCAGCATGGCAGCAGAACCCGCCAACTCAAGCCCAGGGACCTGTCAACCCATGGCGAGGTCCAGATATGGGATACTAGGGCTGCCCAGAGAATCCTACGGGGAGGATTCAGCTGCCAGTAATATCTTATAATGCTGACCAAGAACCAATGCTGCAGGTTAAAGTAGAGGATAAAATAACACCAATGATGCTTGACACAGGAGCCACTTTCAGTTGTTTGAGCCCAGAATATGCCTCTCACCTCCCCAAGTCTGGAAAATACGTCAAGACAGTAGGATTCTTGGGACAAATGCAGCTAATTCCAATGACGGCTCCAGTCAGCATAAAAGTGAAAGATTCTGAAGTGAGAATCCCAGTTTTGATATCAGAACAAACACCAGTCAACCTGCTAGGAAGAGATGCTATATGCAAACTGAATTTGCAAATTTGGTGCTCCCCCGAGGGAATATATATTGACAATAGAGCAATAAAGCAAATGGTTATGAAACAAGAAAGCATTCCCACAGAGTCACAAGCAAATATATTTTGGTTAGGGGACTTAAGGGAGGAAGTAGAAGAAACATTGAACAGATGGGGAAAATGTATTAAAGAACAATTAAGAAATCCAGAGGAACCAAAGACTGAGTATCATTGCACAATGATGTATGACCAGACAAGAAACCCAGACCTAGAGAAAGAATGGTTAGCTCAGACAGAAAAACAACAGATACCTTTAATCTCAGAGTATTTAGTAGTAGGACCAATGGGAGCGGCATTGCAAGTAGAAGAATGTGATTTTACAAGAAAGTGGTTCAGAATAGAAGGGTCAACCCCGCATGTTACTCTGTATGTAGAAGAAGGGAAGATTTAGGACCAATGATGAAAAAGGCTAAAGGGAAAGAATGGAAGGCCACAGAGAACCCCTTCATTTTCCAAACACAAGAAGGGACATACTTAAAGATTTTATGCTGTACAAAGATGAAGGGAACCCCAAAGGTGGTAGTGGATACAACAGACACTATAGTAGAAAATAAGACTGTAAAATCTAAATTTGAGGAACTGATGCATGAGATGGAACAAAAAGTACCTGCACAGTTATGGGCAAAACATGATACAGATGTAGGACTAGTACAATCAGCAAATGCAGTGAGAATTAGGGTAAAGCCAGGAGCTGTATTGCCAAGAAAGCAACAGTACCCCCTGAAACCAGAAGCAGTGGAGGGCATTAGAAAAACCATAGAAGGATTAATAAAAGCTGGTGTATTGGTAGAAACAGACAGCTGTTGCAACACACCCATTCTACCAGTTGAAAAGGCTAATAAAAATAAATGGAGGCTAGTGCATGACTTAAGAGCAGTTAATGAAGTAGTGGAGGATTGGCCAGCTGAAGTTCCAAACCCTCATACACTGTTGACGAATGTTCCACCTGCTGCTAACTATTTCACCAGTATTGATCTCACATCAGCCTTCTTCAGCATACCTTTGGCGGAAGAGAGCCGATACCTTTTTTCCTTCACTTATCAAGGTAAAAAATATACTTACACACAAATGCCACAGGGATTTAAGCATTCACCGCATGTGTTTAATCAAATGATAAAGCTAGACTTGGAAGATTTGAGACTGGATAGCACATTGATACAGTATGTGGATGACTTACTACTTTGCTCAGCCACTCTGGAGCAGTGTCATCAAGACTCAATTAAGGTGCTTACAAAATTGGCAGAAGGAGGTCATAAAGCCTCAAAAGAGAAATTGCAGTATTGCTTACCACAAGTTGAATACTTGGGAAGAATTATTGCACATAACACCAAGTCAATCTCACCTAGTCAATTAGAGGGCATAAGCAAAGCACCGCAGCCCCAAACAGTGGGACAAATGATGACATTTTTAGGAATGACAGGGTTTAGTGCTGATTGGATAGAAGATTATGCCATAAAGACAGCCCCATTAAGGGCTCTAATGAAACAAACAGGGCAGCAGAATCTCAGGGAACAATTAACCTGGGATGCAGAGGCCTTAGTAGCCTTTGAGACACTGAAAAAGGAACTGCAAACTGCCCCTGCATTAGCTACACCAAATTATGAAAAACCTTTCCACTTATATGTAGCAAATAGAAAAGATGGGTTCGCATCGGCAGTGTTAATGCAAGAAACGTGTAGTGGAAGGAAAAAACAACCAATTGCTTATTATAGTACAAAGTTGGATAGTGTAGCACAAGGCTACCCACCTTGTTACCAACAAGGAGTGGCGGCTGTATATTTTGGATATGACAAAGCATCTTCTGTGACAATGGGCTATCCAGTCATCATATATACACATCATAAAGTGGCTGAATTGCTAGAAAGAGGAAGGTTTGTACTAACCCAAGCGAGATGTTTGACATACTCTGCCTTACTAACTTACCCTGATGTCACCATCAAAAGGTGTACAACAGTAAACCCAGCAAGTTACATCCCTCTGGAAGATGAGGGAAAACCCCATGAGTGTGTAACAGATTCTCTGGCGTTTACACGCCTGAGACCAGATTTAGAATCAACCCCAATTATTGACGCAGAAATTGATTTCTTTGTTGATGGATCATGTTTTAGAGACCACTTGGGGAATCATGCTGGTTTTGCTGTAATTAAGAAAGAGGCCGACACTTTTGTTCCAGTTTTGCTGCAGCACTGTGAGCAACCGTGCTCGGCACAACTAGCGGAATTGAGAGCCCTAACTGAAGCATGCTTGCTGGCAAGAAATCAGACAGCTAACATTTACACTGACTCTGCATATGCGCATGGAGTATGCCACCTGTTTGGAGCAGTGTGGAAACAAAGAGGGTTTAAGAAAAGTGATGGGACTCCAATTCAGCATGGGGAACAAATTATTAAATTGATTTCAGCAATGATGTATCCAACCAAATTGGCTATTGTTAAGTGTCAGGCTCACAAGAAGGGTAATGATTTTATTATTAAAGGCAACAATGCTGCTGATTTGCATGCTAAACAGGCCTCAGGGTGCCAACTTGCTGTAATGGCACCCTCAGTTTTGATTCAACCCATTCCCACCCTGGATAGTATAAAAGATATGCAGACTAGGGCAACCCCATATGAACTAACTCTATGGCAGCAAAGGGGGGCAACAAGAGATGTCAATGGGATTTATCGCTCCCATGAGGGATACATGATAGCCCCGAACCAACTGTTGACAATTTTGATACCGGATGCGCATGGATTTGACCATTGTGCAAGGGGGGAAATTATGAGGAAAATTAAACGTCAGGGATTTTGGTCACCATACCTACAGCAACGAATTGATGAATTTCTAAATGAGTGTGAAATTTGTGCCCAAAACAATGTTAGAAAAGGGACATCAACGCCAATAGGTTCAATTCCGGTCCCTGAAGGACCTTTCAAACATTTGGTGTTAGATTATGTTGACATGATAAAATCAGTTAGAGGAAAACGATATATGTTGGTAGTTATTGATCGATTTAGCAGATGGGTGGAGGCAGAACCCTCAGCGGATCAGGGAGCTCAAAAAGTCATCAAGTTTCTGACCAGAGAAGTTATCCCAAGATTTGGCATACCATCCCAAATTAGTTCTGACAATGGCTCAGCATTCATCCAGAGTGTGGCGAGGCGGGGGACCGTGAGAGCGGGCCGGTGGCGAATGTTAATGAGCGTCAACTGTGCGCCACACCGGCCTCGCCTCATGGAGGAGTGACGGGAGTATAAAAGGAGGAGCGACGACATGGCAAGACGAGAGAGGACCAGGCCTGGAGTTTATGTTTGGTTTTGTTTTGTATGTAGGCGGCAGTCGGCCGTGAGGGGCTGCCGCCATTATTGTGTTTTGTTTTGTTTTTAGGCGGCAGTCGTCCGTGAGGGGCTGCCGCCAACGTTATGGTTTGTTTTATTTTTGGATTAAAGTTTTTAAATGTTCGCCGGTTCCCGCCTCCTTCTTCCCTGATCGTTCATTGTTGTTACACAGAGAACAGTAAAGACAGTTATACAACAGTTGAGGATAAAACAAAGACTAGGTTGCATTTACCATCCACAGTCACAGGGTATCGTAGAACGCGTTAATGGGATGCTCAAGGCCAAGCTCAACAAAATTTGTGCTGACACCAAACTTAACTGGGTTGAGGCTTTACCCCTAGCTCTAATGAGCTACCGAATGCAAACAAACAGAATAACTAATCTGACCCCGCATGAGATGTTAACAGGGAGACCTATGCCCGTTCCTCATTTAAGAGGACCGTATGAAGGACCGCCCCTAGAGCAGCTCCAAAATGAACTAAGAACATACATAAGGCAGTTGACTGCTATACATAAGGCCATCTATGAACAAGAACAGACTAGGGGAGTGAGGGAGGAGGAAGCACCTCCTTGTCCTGTAGTTCCAGGAGATCAAGTGTACTTAAGAGTCTTTAGGAGAAGGTGGAATGAGCCAAGACGGGAAGGACCGTACACAGTAGTAAGGGCAACCCCAACAACAGTGCAGGTAGAAGGTAGTACTACGTGGTATCATTTAAACCACTGTACCCGAGTACCGAGATTGAGGCGAGAAAGAAGAAATGAACCAATGGATGATGCAGATAGTGGAGGGGAGGAAGTAGAGCAAGAGGCCCAAGGAGAACATGGAAGGGATATGATGCCTGCAGGGGAAAATAATGATGTTGATGAACCTCATTCTAGGGTTGCTGAAAGAACTGAAACGAGAGATGAAATGCAGACACAGGATGGGTTACCTCTTCCAGTGGAAGCAGAACAGGAAGGTGACTCTGGCACTGTTCATGTCGCTGATACAATTGCTGCAGTGCCTCCCTCAGACCCAGAACCAGAACCCTCAGACCCAGAACCAGAACCCTCAGAGAGATCCTCTCCAGAACCAGGGCCCTCAACAGAGGTACCGCAAAGGTATGAGGAATTCTCCACGCTGAACCTACAAGATATCGACTTCCCGGACGTGGGCACCCCAGAGACCAACCTTGGAGACATTAACATACCAGACCTTGACTGGAGCGAACCCTCTTAATGTGACTGAACAAGAACAAGGTACTGTAGCATACAATCAGATTAAAAAGAGATCTTGGGAGTGGGTTAAAGCTGCTGACGACAACTATACAGAAATAGGATATGACATCGATATAGAAATGAGACAAGAAAAACTGTTAGACATTGCCCATCATAATGAATGGTACAAGTGGGCAGAGTACACTGCCAAGCAGGTAAACAAGGATGCCTGTCTGCTATGCGCTCCGTCACCATTACAGAAGTTAACAGTACTGCCAAACCAATATGATAGCATGCATTGTGCAAAATTTTATTCAGAGTATTGTACGGTAGCCAGGAAAGACACACCATATTGTCCAGCAGAATGTTTGACCATGTTAGGGAATCCCTATTACCAGAGATACTACTACCAGTCTGGGTGGGGAGATGAATGTCAAAAGTTGGATGTTAGGGTAGATCCGAGAAAAAGAGAAACACCCCAAAACTATGTAATAGATCTGTCATTGGGATATGAGTGCTTTAACAAAACCAAAGGCCACGTGAATGTCGGACAGTTTAGAGGTAAATGTTCCATTATTTGGCACTTAGATAAAGATATGTATAATGATCCACATGTGTACAAGTCCTCGAGTATAATATATCCAACGGCAACCGTAAATAGTGATATAAAAGTGATCCAAACTCATGAGGACTGCAATAGGGCGACCTTGCATTTTCCATTAATAGAACCCCTGGAGAGCCAAAGTGAAGCAGTAGCAGACTATTTCTGGCTCTGTGGGGGAAAGAAATTACGGGCGATTTTACCCGAAGAGTGGAAAGGTTTATGTGTTAGGGTAAGATTGGCCCAGGAAGTGGGGATAATGGATTGGGATTTAAATGAAGAAAACACATCTGAAAAGCTGGACAAGCCCTCTGATAAGAAGCATAGAACAAAAAGAGCCTATGAACCAGACCCTAATGTGAAATTAGATGCAATTGGACAGCCAAGAGGGATACCCCATAAATATAAGGCAAGAGACGAAGTAGCTTCTGGATTTGAGTCTATATTTGTGTGGATAACGCCAAATGAAAATGCAGAATGGATAAATTACATATATTACAATCAGCAGAGATTTATTAACTACACAGATCAGGCTCTAGATGCGTTAGGACACCAACTTAAGTATACAAGCAAAATGACATGGCAAAATAGGCAAGCACTGAATTGGTTATTGGCCGAAAAAGGAGGTGTGTGTGTAATGTTTGGAGCTGACTGTTGTACTTTCATCCCAAATAATACAGCCCCGAATGGAGCATTTACTAGAGCCATGAAGAAGTTGAAGGAACTCAGACAAGAAGTTGCGGAAAATGCAGGCAGCCAAAGGAAAGTGGGAGAGTGGTTTGACTCAGTGTTCGGGTCATGGAAAGATTGGTTAATAAAGGTGGGAATAATAATTGTAATAGCACTTGGCATTTTTGCTTTGTTGTTTTGTTGTGTTGTACCCTTTCTTAGATCGATGCTGGCTAACGTTGCTGCCAAACAGATGATTAATGTATCTGTGACAAAATCAGGAGTGGATATTGGTGCCAATTCTGGAGTGTACCCTGTAGGTCCGGGCCTGGATGAGCTGGATGAATTCCTGTAAGAGGGTCCAGGAGAAAAGGGAAGGGGTGCTTTATCATTTTCATTTTACTTTACTATTTGAATAATGTTTTTGAAAAGAAAGGGAGTTAGCCCCACTGTGTATTTTATTTTGGGAAATAGAAAGCATACTAGAAAAGGGGTAGAGTAGGCAGGAAGTTAGAGGGGGTTTTGTTTGTTATAAAAAAATAAATAAAAAAAAGAGGCCCCTTCCCATACCATACTTTATTTTTTACCCATTATGCTCATTATATTCTTAACTGTAATTGAGAGGGGACGAATAAGGGTCAGAAGCAGGTCATTGTCCGTGTTACGAGATAATGCAACCAGACTTTAAGGGAATGAGTTGAAGGATTTTATATATATATATATATATATATATATATATATATATATATATATATATATATATATATATATATATATATATATATATATATATATAAAAAGAGTCTTTTCAAATCTACTGTATTTTGAAATATGCTGTAAAGTCCCATGACATCATGACAGCCAAAAGAAGAAGAAGGAATCGACGAGCACCTCAGTGCTTAGCAACTGGGCTAGACTCTACTGGTGGTTTAAAAACCCGCTGTCAGCCCCATCACCAGGTAGCACTCTAGGCAGGACCAGAGTACACCTGGCAACGGTGGAGTCAACCCAGATAGCGCTCCAGACCACCGGAAGCGTCTGAGAGTTCCTTTGGCAACGTGGGACAAAATACAATCTACTCATGGTATAATCACTAGAGAATGTTAGTCTACTGAAGTATTAGTATTAATTCACTGAAATAATGATTTACTGAAACATGTACAATACACTGGTTCATTGAATGGCTTAAAGTAATGGTGCCCCCTAATGGATGCATTAGCTAGCGAGATGAGATCTTTTACTTCCTTCTAGCCAAAAAAGGGGGAGATGTTTGGTCTCATTCTCCAGCCGGAGTGTGTCCACATGAGGAAGGCCAGGAAGTATAGGAGAACGGATGGCCTAAAGTTTGGCCATGGATGGTTTAACAGAAAGAGAGCTGAACTTATGGGGACATACTCGGGGTAAGGGAACATAGGTGTGGGACATAGATCTAGTCCCAAAGGGGGAATGTGTGGAGGAAATTCATTTTCTAGCAGTCCTCAGTAGGCCTTAGTAGGCCTCAGCTTTGTTGTAGAGAGGCCTTGGCCGTATACTAAAGACCAAGGTCTGTTGTCCATCAAAATATGAAAAACAAGGGAAAACTATATTTGTTGTATGGGAAACTGGTGAGGGGCGTTGGGAACCTGTCATAAACTGGTGTGAAGCGCTGGGAAACTGTCATATGAGTGTTATATGAGAGTTTTTTAAAAAGTCAGAAAGCCTGGGATTTTCCACCAATATGTATGGTACGTGACAAAGTGTGCGTCTAATTGTGGCGAAACTGTGGGGTGGAGTTAAAAAGTAAAAGATACATGGAAGAGTGTCAATTGGATGAAAGACGATAAGAAAATGTATAAGACATGAAGTTTTACCATGAAAGAGTCAGATGAACAGCTGCATCTCACTTTGTTGTTTCCTGCAATAAAGTTAACTTTTCCTGAGACTTGGAACTTCGACTCAGACAATTTTTCTTTAAAGAACTGAAGACTATTGAGACTTAGAATTTTCCACAACACGGCATACTGCTGGTGGGGCCACAGGACAATATCCATGAGCCGTTGGAAAGTGGCTGGAGCCCCATGAAGGCCAAAAGGAAGGACCCGGTACTGCCAGTGGCCTGATGGTGTACTAAAAGCTGTTTTCTGCTTGTCCCGGGGGCTCAAGGGCACTTGCCAATAGCCCTTGGTAAGATCTAGCGTGGAGATGTAACGTGCCCTACCGAGTCGTTCGATGAGTTCATCCACTCTGGGCATGGGGTAACTGTCAAATTGCAAGACTTCATTTAGCTTTCTGAAGTCGTTACAAAAACGGAAAGTGCCATCAGGTTTAGGGACCATGACTATTGGACTGGACCAAGGGCTATTGGACGGCTCAATCACCTGTAGTTGGATCATTTTCTTCACCTCCTCCTCAATGGCCTGTCGGCGAGATTCCGGGACTCTGTAGGGCCGCTGCCGAATGAGGACCTGGGGAGGGGTCCGTATTTGATGAGCGAGGACAGTGGTGCGTCCAGGAAGTTCCGAGAAGACGTCCTTAAAGCTATGGACCAGGGAATTCAGCTCCTTACGCTGGGGTCCCGTGAGATGAACCCCAAAATCTACTATGGGGTCAATGATGTCAGCTACCAGGACAGTGGGCGGAGCTTCCCCCACCCAACGCTTTAAGAGGTTGATGTGGTATATTTGTTCTTTCTTTCGCCTTCTGGGTTGGCGCAGCCGAAAATTTACGGGTCCCACCCGTTCGACAACAGAGTACGGGCCCTGCCAGGAAGCCAAGAACTTGCAGGCGGAGTTGGGGACCAGGACGAGAACTTTGTCACCGGGCTGAAACTCACGTGGCTGTGCAGGCCGGTCATACAGACGTTGTTGGGCATGCTGGGACTTGATGAGATGTTTTTTAACCAGGGGCATCACTCTCTCAATGCGGTCTCTCATGCTGTGTACATGTTCAATGAGGGAACGGTGAGGGGACGGCTGTTGGTCCCACGCTTCCTTGGCTACATCTAAGAGTCCCCGGGGCTGACGGCCGAATAAAAGTTCAAAGGGGGTGAAGCCTGTAGAGGCTTGAGGGACCTCCCGGACCCCGAACAGCACATACGGCAGCATCTTGTCCCAGTCACGCCCATCCTCGGCGACAACCCTCTTCAACATCTGCTTCAAAGTTTTGTTAAAACGTTCAACTAGTCCATCAGTCTGAGGGTGGTACACAGAGGTTCGAAGATGTTTTACCTTTAACAGATGGCATAGATCAGCCAAGATCCGGGAAACGAAAGGGGTGCCCTGGTCGGTGAGTATCTCCGCAGGAATTCCCACCCGGCTACAGAGTAGAAACAATTCCTGAGCTATGGCTGCTGAGGTTGCTCGCCGAAGGGGGATGGCCTCAGGATAGCGGGTGGCATAGTCCACGATGACTAGGATATGTTCGTGTCCCCGAGCAGATTTAGGCAGCGGCCCTACCAAATCCAAGCCAATACGGGTGAATGGCACCTCAATGACTGGCAGCGGTATCAGGGGGGCAGGAGCTGGTTTCTTTGGGGCGGTTCTTTGACAGACTCGCAGGCTTGGCAAAAGCGGCGAACATCCATATTCATCCCTGGCCAGTGGAATCGGTCTCTGAGACGTTGGAGGGTATTTTCTGAGGCTAGATGTCCAGCCATGGGATGGGAGTGGGCCAGTGTCATCACCAGGTCTGTCTTTTCTTTTGGTAAGACCAGCAATTCCCTTTCTTCACCCCGCCTGACCGCCACACAGTACAACAAGCCATTTTTGATTAAAAGTATGGGGGAGGATGAGGAGGGGGTAGGCGTTCATCCCCCTCTACTACTCTGACCTGGTTCCAACAGTGTTTTAGGCGATCATCCTCTCGTTGCTCCCTACCTAGGGCTCCTCCTGAAGTAACCTGCTGGAAGAGATCAGAGTAGACATCCAGATTAGTACTGGCTGACTCACCCGCTCTTTCGCTCTCGGAGGCCAGGTAAGCCTGACGACTACATCTTCCCCTCGGCTCAGCATAGTTTTTCTGGTGCTTGGGCTGTTCTGCTTGGCGGAGGAGTTGGTCCAACCCAGGCCAGTCTCTCCCTAACAGCAAGGGCACTGGGAGATCGGGGAGAACACCCACTTCCACTGACCAGGTACCTGGAGCGGCAGAAATTGTTACTGTTTGAGCCGGGACATACCTGGTGTCCCCATGGACACAGGTGATGGGGAGACGAGATCTGCCAAACTTGGTTGTTCCCAGGAGCTGGGGGCGAACTAAACTGACGCTGCTTCCCGTGTCCAAGACTGCTCGGACTCGTCGACCATTGATCCGTACTTCTTGTTCTGGAGCGCCGTCTGGTACCATCTGATGGACTATGCAGCCCGCCAACCAAGTTCGCCCCCCTGGAGGGACAGGATCTGTAGGCATTGGTTCATCTTGGGGTGTGCCTCGAGGAGCCGCCAGGCTTACCGGCTTGTGGGTGCCACGCATCCCTTGTTGCTCCCTGGTTGTGCCCCTCCGGGTGAATGGGACAGCTCTTTCCCCTACATCTCTTGCAAGCGATGCTTCTGAAAGTTCTGCTGCCTCCACGAGTTCACTCAACGTGGTGGGATTGGTGAGTCCCACGGCTCGGCGGTGGGGTCGGGGAAGGGAACGCAACAACCTATCGATCGTGACTCTTTCTACAACTTCCGCTGCTGTAGCTTGGTCAGGCAAAAGCCAATGTTTAACCAGCCGAGCCAGCTTTGTGGCCTGAATCCGCACAGGAGTACTAGGGTCAAAAGTCCACTCATGCACTTTCTGTGCCGCACACACTGAAGACAGCCCCACACAGCCAAGAATTTCCTTCTTAAGCACAGCATAATTATTTCCTTGGTCTACTGGGAGGGAAAAATAGATCCGCTGCGGCTCTCCCACGAGCAGTGGGGCGAGAAGTGGCGCCCACTCGGATTGATCCCAATTCTCTCGGGTAGCTATTACCTCAAACGTATGGAGAAACGCCTCAACGTCATCTTGATCTGTCATCTTAGGGAGGCTTTGCCTAGCTGTTGTACATTTCTCAAGGCGGGTGGTGGAAGCAGTTGTCTCTGTTCGTAAGTGCAATGACTCTTCAGCGATGTGTGTCTGACTTGCCACCAGCCTTTCGGACAACTGCTGCTGTCGGACTGATACCTCTGCAAGGTGACGGATGATATCTCCCACGCTGGGGGAAAGAGCTGCCTCGGGGGAGGTTTCATGTTGCTCATCTCCTGCCCGCATTCTCCACCAATGTAGCGGGTTCCTAAGGGGGAAGAAGGAGAGTGGACACGAGAAAGTGAGTTCAGCCTGGAGGGTGAGTTTATTTACACGTTATGAGATGCACAGAGAGTAGAGCAGCAGACACTTGACTGTTGTCTTCAGACCGTTCCTCTGTGCTTCTCAAGTGCTCCCCCAAAAGTGAGTCTTTGTGGTCTCAAGGCATGAAGGTGAAAATCCACTGAACAATATGGGAGTTTAGGAGGTGTAGAGAGTCTGTCCCACGGTTCTCCCGTTAATCACTCTCTGTGAGGGAAAATCAAGTAGAATTATAAATAATCAAGTCAAGTAGAAGAAAAAAAGTAAAAAAATAAGAATAAAGAAGTGGAATAAAATAATTGAAGTAGACTGTGCAGTGAGTAACTGTAGACTTATAAATATGTGGTTAACAAATGTATAAAGAGTATAATGTGCAAACAGGTTTATAACAGGTTGTTACACAGTAACAACGTGAACAGAAAGTGCAGTGCAATGTCAGTGTACCGATGCTTATTCTGAAGTGAAGTCACGTGATGTTAAGTGACTGAGTTCAGGAGTCTGATGGCCTGGGGGAAGAAGCTCCTCCTGAGTCTCTCAGTTTTGGCCATCAGGCTTCGGAAGCGCTTACCAGATGGCAGCAGCGTGAAATGAGGGTTTGCAGGGTGATTAGAGTCCATGATGATCTTAGTAGCTCTACCTTTGCAGCGTTTGGTGTAGACGTCCTGCAGAGACGGGAGAGCTGACCCTGAGATACGCTCGGATAAGCGCACGACTCTTTGCAGGGCTTTGTGGTCATGACTGGTGCTGTTCCCATACCACGCTGTGATGCACTGAGTTAATACACTTTCTATCACCCCTAAATAGAAAGTTTTCAGGATAGCTGGTGAAACCCTGAATTTCCTCAGCTGGCGCAGGTGCTACAGTCTTTGCCTGGCTTTTTTCACCTGTGTCTGAATGAGAGCAGTCCAGGTCAGGTCCTTGGAGATGTTTACACCCAGGTACTTGAAGCTGCTCACTCTCTCTACTGGTGACCCGCTGATCATGAGGGGGGAGTATGTCCGTTGCTGTCTCTTCCTGAAGTCCACAATCATTTCTTTGGTCTTGCCAACATTCAGAGAGAGACAGTTGTCCTGGCACCATGATGTTAGATGCTCCACCTCGTCCAAGTATGCCGTGTTTCTTGGTTCTTTGCCGCCGGCTCTGTCCATTGTTCAACTCTGCGTTCCGAAGGATCTTAGATGGCCACAGAGGATCGGTGATAGTGTCCTGAAACAGTCCAGTGTAGAGGTAACCAATGTCCAAAAGAGTTTTGCTGTCATAGTAGATCAATGCAGTTGATAAGTTTGTAAAAATTGAGAGTAAAAGAAAGTAAAATAGTAAATAAAAGCACAGTCTTCGCGGAGCGACCTGAACGGCGACCGAACACGGCGGCGCCATTTCTCTGCAGACATTTCAGGGATGCATTGGTCATGTCCAGGCGCTGGTCCACCATCTGATCTGGATACGGCCCGGATCCGGCTGACTGCAGTAAACCTCGGGATAAACAGAGAGACTAACATTAGCGTAGATGCCATTCTTCTTATGATGTAACGAGTACATCAGGTGTTATTGGAAGTGTTCCCGGTTCCGGCTGACCTAGTTAATGCAGCCTAACAATCATTTACTGATTTGAATAATAGAAATTGATAATGTTTTATGTGTAAGCCATAGTAAAGAGATGCGTTTTTAGTCTAGATTTAAACTGACAGAGTGTGTCTGCTTCCCAAACAATGCTAGGAAGACTGTTCCAGAGTTTAGGCGCTAAATAGGACATCGCTTCACTATCGCTTCAGAACAGCACCAGTCATGACCGCAAAGCCCTGCAAAGAGTTGTGCGCTTATCCGAGCACATCTCAGGGTCAGCTCTCCCGTCTCTGCAGGACGTCTACACCAAACGCTGCAAAGGTAGAGCAACTAAGATCATCATGGACTCTAATCACCCTGCAAACCCTCATTTCACGCTGCTGCCATCTGGTAAGCGCTTCCGAAGCCTGATGGCCAAAACTGAGAGACTCAGGAGGAGCTTCTTCCCCCAGGCCATCAGACTCCTGAACTTAACATCACGTGACTTCACTTCAGAATAAGCATCGGTACACTGACATTGCACTGCACTTTCTGTTCACGTTGTTACTGTGTAACAACCTGTTATAAACCTGTTTGCACATTATACTCTTTATACATTTGTTAACCACATATTTATAAGTCTACAGTTTACTCACTGCACAGTCTACTTCAATTATTTTATTCCACTTCTTTATTCTTATTTTTTTACTTTACTTTTTTATCCTATTTCTATTATAATTTCTTCCTTGTGGTTTTAACTGTGAATTTTGCACTGTCCATGGAGCGGACCTGTTTACATTTCACTGCCGGTTGTATATTCTGTATATAACTGTGTATGTGACAAATAAAACTCTTGAATCTTGAATCTTGAAACACCGTGGGAAACGCGCTGGTATCCAAAACAGACTGAGGAAAAGGGCATTCAGCCCTCCCCTCCCAAGCATTCTTCTAGCAAATGTTCAATCCTTGGAGAATAAGATGGACGATCTTAGAGCCAGGATACATTTTCAACGGGACATGAGAGACTGTAACATCTTTTGTTTGTCCGAAACATGGCTCACGCCCGCGGTCCCGGAGCACCCAAAAGCACTTATTGTTAATGATATAATTACAGATAATAATCTAAATGTGATGTGTTTGACAGAAACCTGGCTAAAACCTGATGACTACATTACTTTAAATGAGTCCACCCCACAAGATTATTGTTATAAACACGAGCCGCGTCTGAAAGGTAAAGGGGGAGGGGTTGCTGTAATTTATAATAATATCTTCAGTATTACTCAGAAGTCTAGTTTCAAATATAATTCTTTTGAAGTTTTGGTGCTTTATGTAGCATTATGTAGTGTAATTGATAAATCCCGTTTGACATTTGTGCTGGCTACTGTATACAGGCCACCAGGGCACAATACAGACTTTATCAAAGAATTTGCTGACTTTCTATCCGAGTTAGTACTGGCTGCAGATAAAGTACTAATTGTTGGTGATTTTAATATCCATGTAGATAATGAAAAAGACGCATTGGGATTAGCATTTAGAGACATTCTAAACTCTATTGGAGTAAGGCAACACGTGTCAGGACCCACTCATCGCCTTAATCATACGTTAGACCTAATATTGTCACATGGAATAAATGTTGAAATTCTGCAGCAGAGCGACGACATCTCAGATCATTACCTAGTATCATGTATACTTAATTTAGCTAAGGCTGCAAAGCCGTCCCCTCGCTTCAAATATGGCAGAACTATCACTGCCGCCACTAAAAATTGCTTTTTAAATAATCTTCCTCATCAGTTTCATCTCCTCAGCATCCCAGATAGCCTAGAGGAACTCGATTTTGCAACAGAAACTTACTCTCTTTTTTCCAGCACTTTAGACACAGTTGCTCCCCGGCGCTTAAAGAAGATTAAAGAAAATAGTCCAACGCCGTGGTACAACGAGCACACCCGGGCCCTTAAAACAGCAGCCAGAAAAATGGAACGCAGCTGGAAGAAAACAAAATTAGAGGTTTTTCGTAATTCATGGAAAGAGAGCATGATCGCATACAGAAAGGCCGTAAAAATGGCTAGATCTGCTTATTTCTCGACTCTCTTAAAATAAAACAAACACAACCCTAGGTATTTATT
Organism: Paracanthobrama guichenoti; assembly: GCA_018749465.1. Lineage (NCBI taxonomy): Eukaryota > Metazoa > Chordata > Actinopteri > Cypriniformes > Gobionidae > Paracanthobrama > Paracanthobrama guichenoti. The sequence goes on from CM031963.1 coordinate 35,092,860, forward strand.
TGATACAGTGGCTAAGTTAACCAAAAATAAAGCTTATACTTCTGATGGTTGTAAACAGCACAGCAGTAATGACTTTAAGAACTTCTTTACGTGTAAGATCGATAATATTAGGAAGAAAATTATAACTATGCAGCCGTCTACTACAGTGTCACATCAGACAGAGCATTGTAGTGTAACTGAGAAAAAATTACATTCATTCACTGCTATAGGAGAGGAAGAATTGGCTAAACTCGTTAAATCATCTAAATCAACAACATGTATGCTCGACCCTATACCGACTAGGCTATTAAAAGAGATGCTACCAGAGGTCATAGATCCTCTTCTTAATATCATTAACTCATCTTTGTCATTAGGATATGTACCGAAAAACTTTTAAGTTGGCTATTATCAAAAGACTTATTAAAAACCTAAACTTGATCCTACAGAATTAGTCAATTATAGGCCGATCTCAAATCTACCCTTCCTGTCAAAAATACTGGAAAAGGCAGTGTCTTCACAATTATGTTCCTTTTAGAAAGAAATGGTATCTGTGAGGATTTCCAGTCAGGATTTAGACCGTATCATAGTACTGAGACTGCTCTCATCAGAGTTACAAATGATTTACTCTTATCATCCGATCGTGGTTGTATCTCTCTATTAGTGTTACTCGATCTTAGCGCTGCATTCGATACTATTGACCACAACATTCTTTTGAATAGACTTGAAAATTATGTTGGCATTAGTGGAACTGCATTGGCATGGCTTAAATCATACTTATCTGACCGTTATCAGTTCGTAGCAGTAAATGAAGAGATGTCACACCGATCACAAGTTCAGTATGGAGTACCGCAGGGCTCAGTGCTAGGACCGTTGCTCTTCACCCTGTACATGCTACCACTGGGAGATATCATTAGGAAGCATGGCATTAGTTTTCACTGTTATGCTGACGATACTCAGCTCTATATTTCTTCACGCCCTGACGAAACTTACCAATTCACAAGATTAACGGAATGCATAGCTGATATAAAACATTGGATGTCTAGTAATTTCTTGCAACTTAATTCAGAAAAAAATGTATTTTTAATTATTGGACAAAAAACTCTGCAAGTAGTAACCTAGAATACTGTCTAACACTCGATGGCTGCACTGTCAAGTCTTCGTCGTCAGTGAGGAACCTGGGTGTGCTCTTTGATACCAATCTTTCATTTGAAAGCCACGTTCCTAACATCTGTAAAACTGCATTCTACCATCTTAAAAATATATCTAAATTACAGCACATCCTTTCAATGCAAAATGCTGAACAGTTAATTCATGCCTTCATGACCTCAAGGTTAGATTACTGTAATGCTTTACTGGGTAGTTGCCCTGCTCGCTTAATAAACAAACTCCAGCTGGTCCAAAACGCAGCAGCTCGAGCTCTTACTAGAACAAGGAAGTATGACCATATTAGCCCGGTTCTGTCAACACTGCACTGGCTCCCTATTAAACATCGTATACATTTTAAAATCTTGCTTATTACTTACAAAGCACTAAATGGTTTAGCTCCCCAGTACTTGAGCGAGCTCTTAACGCATTATACTCCATCACGTCTATTGCGGTCTCAAAACTCTGGCCAGTTGATAATAGACCTAGACCTAGACCTAGAATATCAAAATCAATTGCAGGCGGTCGATCCTTTTCCTATTTAGCGCCTAAACTCTGGAACAGTCTTCCTAGCATTGTTCGGGAAGCAGACACACTCTGTCAGTTTAAATCTAGACTAAAAACGCATCTCTTTACTATGGCTTACACATAAAACATTATCAATTTCTATTACTCAAATCAGTAAATGATTGTTAGGCTGCATTAACTAGGTCAGCCAGAACCGGGAACACTTCCCATAACACCTGATGTACTCGTTACATCATAAGAAGAATGGCATCTACGCTAATGTTAGTCTCTCTGTTTATCCCGAGGTTTACTGCAGTCAGCCGGATCCGGGCCGTATCCAGATCAGATGGTGGACCAGTGCCTGGACATGACCAACGCATCCCTGAAATGTCTGCAGAGAACATGTCAAATAAACTCCCCCCGTAAATGCTGCATCGACACGACATCCTCATTAAACCCATCTTCGGCGTGACAACTCCAATCTTTCGAATAATCTTACAAATATCTATTTTCCTAATATGAATTAAGATCTGCTATGTTGCCAGAATTATAATCATACACTGTTTGTTTGTCGGCCAGAAGAGAACTGGCACCCCGACTGAGCCTGGTTTCTCCCAAGGTTTTTTTTCTCCATTCTGACCCTAAAGGAGTTTTGGTTCCTTGCCACCGTTGCCTCTGGCTTTTGGCTTGCTCATTTGGGGACACCTAAATTTCATCTATATTACCGATCTGCCCGCATTGACACTATATGATACTTGAAATTAGCTGGATAACATCACCGTTTCACCAGAACGGCTGTACAAATTATGTTGCATTATTTTCTTGTTAACAATGTGAAGCTGCTTTGAAACAATTGGACTTGTTAAAAGCACTATATAAATAAAGGTGATTTGATTTGATTTGTATGTGTTTACATATATTGCTTACCTTAGTGGAAAATTATTGTGTATGTGTGCTATCTCAGGTGTCAGAAGTGTCAGACTAAATGTGCTGACAAGAGGTGTTAAAAGTCTAAATGACATCCTGCTGTTTCTCCGAAGCAGATCTTTAGTTCTTGGTCTAGAGATGAGACATTGTCTTTGCATCCTTTTATGGTATATATATATATTTTCAGCTCTTATGCATAACAGGAAAACAGCGGGGTGAGGGGTAACACTGTGTATATAAGGCCGCCCGCACTAGGCGAGGCTGTCTTTCTCTGCAGAAACCTTGTCTGTATGTGAATGACCTTCTTGCAATAATAAAATATTTTCAAAGACAAAGTGGGTTTGGTTTTCTTACAATCTCACCACTACAAAATATAAAAAAATTCCACGACAAAATGGTGTCAGAAGTGGGATTCCGCGTGTGACTCGTCTGGACCTGAGAACGTTTGAGGCTGATCACCCTGGTCTTCAAAGACTGGTTCCCTACCCCAAAGTCTTCAGGGAAGAGGGACGAACGTCTGAGGGCCCGCACCTTCACAGCCGGAATCTCAAAGAATCCTGAGAAGAATCAAGAGGCATATTTTGCCCGGTGAGTTTGTTTTAAAACCATTTAAAATAGTTTGATATTCCCAGACACCTGTTTCTTACATTGCCGTCTCCCAAAATCTCAGCGGAGCGTGAGATATTATTTCTGGAAGAAATAAGACTGAGTCAGAGACTCAGTGGGGAGAGATACCTCCGCCGCAGGTGCGCGGAGGGGAACTTTGCCGGTGTGCAAAGAGCTCTGTGGTGACGACCACAGAGGGCAGTTAGAGACGTCTCGAGGAAAATTCGGGTGTGAGAAACGATGGGGTCTGGGAATAGCAAACCCAAATTTAAATCAGAAGACTGGGATAGTCCAATTTATAGAGAAATTAAAAGAAAATATGGTGATAGATCACTGTATTATGTACCAGAATGGGTGGAAACCTATGGGTTTCCAGAAAAAGGCATGTTTAGTGTTCAGACACTCAGAAACGTTAAGGAAAGCATTGAAAAACATGAAATAAACGTGTCTAAAAAAGGGAAGTATAAAGGCAAACAGATGGAAAAGTTTGAAGAGTATAAAAAAACTGTTGAGAATGTGGATAGAGGAGGCAGAGCGTAGGGAGAGAAAACAAACATCTAGGGAATTGCCATTCGGGAAAGAACATGAACATGTAGGCAATACTTCTCAGAAATCTTCTCTTTACCCTGTTGCAGATCTGCAGTGTGTGAAGGTTGACCACGACTTGGATTCCTGCCCCCCACGACCACCACCATATGCCCCACCAGAGCATCACAGACCACAAGCTGGAGGAGAACCAAGAGTAGCGATTACATCTCCCTCATCCTCCACCTCATCCAAGACCCCAGTCAAGCGAGAGACAGACAAAGATGCTGAGGAAGAAAATTATTCCAAGGGAAGGTCAGTTGTGACTCGTTCCATGACAAGAATGCAAATAAAGAGTCATGAAGACTGTGAGGAAGACGGTGTTTCATGTCAAGGGGACATCAGAGCCCCAATGATTCAGGTGGCAGGACCAGAAGGGGCTATAATGGTTTATAGAGCCTGGTCAGAGAAGCAGCTGAAAGAATCCATGGAGCACCTGCCAGATCCAAAGAACTCTGGAGCTAAGTTCGCTGAGCAACTGGATTTTTTTTTGCCAAGAATTCAGCCCAAGGGGGGTACCCAACCCCAAGGGGGGACAATGCACGCAATGCTGACTATCGCAATGATGTAACAGCCGTATGCGGTCTGATAAAGGAAGCTTTTCCCTTGAAGGTGGATACTTCAAGGATTGCAGCCTGCAAGCAGAAAGATGACGAACCAGTGCAGGACTATTATGTGAGGCTCCATGAAATCTTCATTCAGTGCAGTGGCATTGACGAGCCTACAGACAGATCACACGATACTCCATGGGAGTCACATCTTCGTAACAGCTTCCTTAATGGACTGAGACCAGAGATCTGCACTGCGCTGAAAACCACCTGTATCGGCTGGGCTGAAGCCCGCCTGGACACTATCAGACAGCACGCTGTGCACGCCGAAGACCAACTGAAAGACAAGAAGAAAAAGAAAAAGGAACAGAGTGAGAGGGAATTGAACTCAGCCACCCTCATGCTCTATCAAGGGGGAAGAAGTACATCTCACTCCAATGTGAACAAACAAGGAGGAAGAGGACGAGGAGGAAGAGGGCAAGGTGGAGAAGGACAACCTGGTCAGTGGAAGAAGTCTGACCGTGACGTGTGCTTCAATTGTGGAAAGAGGGGACATTGGAGAAGTCATTGTCCTGAGCCACCTATGCAGAAAGAAAAGGCAGACTGAAAGAGAGAGAGGGGGGGCAGGAGGACAGGAAGTGGTTTCCCTGAGCCCTGCAGAAGTTGAAAGCAACACACAAACACATATATTCACTGCTTGCTGCAAAGAAGACCTGCTTGCTTTCTCAGATGAGTATGATTTAAATGTTCCTAACAACACGATAGGTACACGTGTTCATTTAAGCAACGCTTTTAGACATTTACCATTAATTGATTTATGGGTAAAGGGACAGCAACTCACATTTATGGTTGATTCTGGGGCCACAAACAGTGTTATAGTGATGGGACAAATGTGTCCAGAGCCTAAAATGAGTGGAAACCATGTCTGGTCAACTGCTGCATCAGGCCACACCACCAAATAATTTTTTACTGTGCCATTGACATGTGAAGACCAATTTGGAACAGTATTCAAACATGGTTTCTTAATGTCTGAATCATGCCCAGTAAATTTGTGTGGGCGTGATCTGATGTGTAAATTGGGAATTTCCCTTACGGGAGGCCCAGATGGCCTTAAAATGACTCAAAACATTGAACAGCAAAACTTCACAATGGCAACCATAACAAATTCACTGCTGTATGTATATCAATGGAAACTGTCAGACAAAGTTCTGAATGACAAATTACTTACCATGGCTGACCATAGAATATGTCCAAGTGCAGAGAGCATGACTGCTGATGAACTGCATTGCACAGCACATGTGTCGATTGGCCCTGACTATGAATTTGGACAGAGATCGTTTCAAGGTTGCCCAGATGTTATAGATTTTGAGTGGATGTTTTGGACAGATGCCAGATGTGTTGCCTCAGTAAAGCTTAGACATGAGCAGTGGAAGTTTTTTGATGTAGTTGATTCATCACCTCATGTGTCACTGGCAAAGGGAAGTCAGGAAAGCTGGAAAGATCTTGGCACGTTTGTGAAAGCATGCATGTTTAGTGTAAACTGGGTACCCACAAAAGAAAATGACGTCATGTATAATTCTGATTTGGCTGCTTATCGATGTCCATATGATCAGAAGGGGGTTCCTGTCAGCCGTACAATTCAAATAGTCCAAGCAGATGACAGTGAACAAACAATTTACACCCTTCTCTCAGAAGAAGAGGCAATGCAAATTGAAGCATTGAAAGAAATACCCAGCACAGTCTGGGCCAAACATAAGTATGATGTAGGCCTCATCAAAAACGCTGAGCCGATCGTGATCACTCCAAAATCAAGCTAGAGGCCTTGTCAACCTCAATACCCTCTGAAACAGGAGGCTATCGATGGGATAACGCCTGTGTTCGAGTCATTGAGAAAAGCCGGCATTATTGTGCCATGTGAAAACTCACCTGTACGAACACCAATATTTCCGGTTAAAAAGATCAGAGAAGCTGGTCAGCCGACAGAGTGGCGTTTCGTTCAAGATTTACAAGCAGTAAATGCAGCAGTACATGCCAGAGGGTCGAATGTACCAAATCCACATACAATATTGTCACAAGTGCCAGCCAATGCCAAGTGGTTCTCTGTGGTTGATCTGTCAAATGCCTTCTTCTCTGTGCCTGTACACGAAAACAGTCAATTTTGGTTTGCATTCAATTTTCAAGGAAAGTTGTATACCTTCACAAGACTCTGTCAAGGTTACTGTGAGTCACCAACCATTTACAATGAGGCACTACGAAGGAGCCTAGAGAAATTACAGTTAACTACTGGCACTGCCTTGTTACAATATGTGGACGATTTAATGATTTGTAGTCCTACCAGAGACCAATGTGAACGTGATACTGTTGGACTCTTAAAACATTTGGCAACAGAGGGCCATAAAGTGAGCCTGTCCAAATTGCAGTATGTGCAGAGGGAAGTAACATTTCTAGGTCACATAATCACCAAAGATGGAAAATCTCTCTCTAAGAAACGTGTAGAAGCAATTCAGAAAATTCCAAAGCCACAGACAAAGAAACAGTTGCTTTCATTTTTAGGCATGTGCTCCTATTGTCGTACATTCATTCCAAACTATGCAATCGAAGAAGCTCCACTGCGGGCGTTGGCTCACGCTCCAGGTTTGTGCCCACATGATCGTATAACTTGGTCTGATGAGGCAACGCTGGCCTTTGAAACCTTAAAAAAGACTATGATGACATCACCAACATTGGGGCTCCCTGACCCAAATCGCGCATTTACGCAGACAGTGGACGAACGAAATGGATGCATGACTTCTGTTTTGTTGCAAGAGCATGGGGGCAGACTGTGCCCAGTGGCATATTTTTCAGGCAAATTAGACTCAGATATCTGACTTATTGAATGCTATTCTTCTCCCTAGGTCGGTTGCAGTCTGCAAGTGCACGGCACATACAGCACTGATGAGGTGTCGATAGGAAACCACAAAGCAGATACAGCTGCCAAAGCTGCAGCTTCAAAGCCTCTGAGTTGCTCTGTCTCAATGGTTACACTAACCACTTCCCCTTCTGATTCTATTCTAGAAATGCAGTCCCTTGCTTCTGCTGAAGTCAAACAGAGTTGGAGAAAAGCAGGCTGTGTATTGAAAGATGATATTTGGGTTGGCCCTGACAACAAACCATGTCTCCCAAAACATTTTTTCCAACATTATGCAAAATTGATACATGGTAAAGATCACATATCCAAAGGAGGAATGGTACAGGGTATTACAAAGCATTGGTTTACAAAGGGGTTTAATGTGTATGCTGAAAATTTTGTCAGTCCTGTGTAATATGCTCCACACTCAACGTTGGCAGGGGAATAGTGCAACCACAAGCCGCACACCCACTACCAGAGAAACCTTTCGATAATCTAATGATGGATTTTATAGAGCTAACACCCAGCGAGGGAAAGAAATATTGCTTAGTTCGGTCGCCGTTCAGGTCGCTCCGCGAAGACTGTGCTTTTATTTACTATTTTACTTTCTTTTGCTCTCAATTTTTACAAACTTATCATCTGCATTGATCTACTATGACAGCAAAACTCTTTTGGACATTGGTTACCTCTACACTGGACTGTTTCAGGACACTTTCGCCGATACTCTGTGGCCATCTGAGATCCTTCGGAACGCCGAGTTGAACAATGGACAGACGGGTCAACGGCGAACCTCATTTCACCCTCAAAACCCTCATTTCACGCTGCTGCCATCTGGTAAGCGCTTCCGAAGCCTGATGGCCAAAACTGAGAGACTCAGGAGGAGCTTCTTCCCCCAGGCCATCAGACTCCTGAACTCAGTCACTTAACATCACGTGACTTCACTTCAGGATAAACATACTGACATTGAACTGCACTTTCTGTTCTTGTTGTTACTGTGTAACAACCTGTTATAAACCTGTATGCACATTATACTCTTTATACATTTGTTAACCACATATTTATAAGTCTACAGTTTACTCACTGCACAGTCTACTTCAATTATTTTATTCCACTTCTTATTCTTATTTTTTTTTTCTTCTACTTGACTTGATTATTTATAATTCTACATATATATATATATATATATATATATATATATATATATATATATATATATATATATATATATATAGCTAGCTAGACAGCACTGCGGCCGTTGCGTACATCAACCTCAAGGTGGTCTACGCTCCCATTGCATGCTCCGACTCGCCCACCATCTCCTCCTTTGGAGTCAGAAGCATCTGAGGTCGCTTCACGCCATTCACATCCCAGGTGCGCTCAACCGGACAGCTGACAAGCTCTCACGGCAGCCGACACCTCCGGGAGAGTGGTGACTTCATCCCCAGGTGGTCCAGCTGATATGGGACCTCTTCGGAGCCGCACAGGTAGACCTGTTTGTCTCTCCAGTCGACCCATAGCTGGCCCCGGGACCTGCACAAGTATGCGTTTCCCCCAGTGTGCCTTCTCGCACAGACACTGAGCAAAGTCAGGGAGGACGAGGAGCAGGTCTTGTTAGTTGCGCCCTACTGGCCCAACCGGACCTGGTTCTCCGAACTAACTCTCCTCACAACAGCACCTCCCTGGCCCATTCCTCTGAGGAAGGACCTACTTTCTCAGGGACGGGGCACACTATGGCACCCACGTCCAGCCCTCTGGAAACTGGACGCAGAGGTTCTAGGTGACCTACCACAAGCAGTGGTAGACACCATCGCTTCTGCTAGAGCCCCCTCTATGAGGCGCCTCTATGCATTGAAGTGGAACCTGTTCGTTGAGTGGTGTTCTTCTCGCCGCGAAGAACCCCAAAGGTGTTCGGTTGGCATTGTGCTCTCCTTTCTGCAAGACGGGTTGGAGCGAAGGCTGTCTCCCTCCACCCTTAAAGTGTACATCGCAGCAATAGTGGCGTATCACAATGCAGTTGA